>CAWVNO010001249.1:162500-231000 GCA_963930645.1 Salticus scenicus
TATATATATAGATAGATAGATAGATAGAGAGAGAGAGAGAGAGAGAGAGCAAAAGAAAAAATCTTTCACCGACTCGCCGAAGCTTTCAAGATTGACCAATCAGGACAAAGCATTCAAAAAATTTTTTTCCCCTCCAAAAAAAAAATTTTGTTCGGACAGCTTTCAAGATTGACCAATCAGGACAAAGCATTCAAAAAAAAAAAAAAAAAAAAAAAAAAAAAAAAAAAAAAAAAAAATTTTGTTCGGACACTCGCCGAAACTTTCAAGATTGACCAATCAGGACAAAGCATTCAAAAAAAATTTTCCCACCCAAAAAAAATTTTTGTTCGGACAGCTTTCAAGATGGACCAATCAGGATTCAAAAAATTTTTCCCCCCCCCCAAAAAAATTTTTTTGTTCGGACAGCTTTCAAGATGGACCAATCAGGATTCAAAAAAAATTTTCCCACCCAAAAAAAATTTTTGTTCGGACAGCTTTCAAGATGGACCAATCAGGATTCAAAAAAATTTTTTTCCCCCCAAAAAAAATTTTTGTTCGGACAGCTTTCAAGATGGACCAATCAGGATTCAAAAAAATTTTTTTCCCCCCAAAAAAAAATTTTTGTTCGGACAGCTTTCAAGATGGACCAATCAGGATTCAAAAATTTTTTTTTCCCCCAAAAAAAATTTTTTGTTCGGACAGCTTTCAAGATGGACCAATCAGGATTCAAAAATTTTTTTTCCCCCAAAAAAAATTTTTTGTTCGGACAGCTTTCAAGATGGACCAATCAGGATTCAAAAAAAAATTTTTTCCCAAAAAAAATTTTTGTTCGGACAGCTTTCAAGATGGACCAATCAGGATTCAAAAAAATTTTTTTTCCAAAAAATTATTCGAGCATCCTGCCAACTGGCACCGCACCCTCCGGGTGGCCCGTACAGTGTCCCCAGAGGAGAACCGCCAGGACCCGACAGCAAGAGTCACAGAGCCAGGAGACAGTGGAGGGAGGCGGCACCCCCGCCACCCTGAGCCAGAGTGGGCGAACTCAATGAGATTGGGAAGGGCCTTGCGTCATCCCAACTACTTCATTGTTAAAACTCATACTATTGTTCCTCTTTTTGAAAGGGCTGCTTCCCAATGAGTTATCACGGGTGGTTAGGATTCAATTAAAAAAAAAAAAAAAAAAAAAAAAAAAAAAAAAAAAAAAAAAAAAAAAAAATTTTTTTTTTTTTTTTTTTTTTTTTTTTTTTTTTTTTTTTTTTTAAGCTACACTCACTTGAAAAAAAAAAAAAAAAAAAAAAAAAAAAAAAAAAAAAAAAAAAAAATTTTTTTTTTTTTTTTTTTTTTTTTTTTTTTTTTTTTTTTTTTAAAGCTACACTAAAAAAAAAAAAAAAAAAAAAAAAAATTTTTTTTTTTTTTTTTTTTTTTTTTTTTTTTTTAAAGCTACACTCACTTAAAAAAAAAAAAAAAAAAAAAAAAAAAAAAAAAAAAAAAAAAAAAAAAAAATTTTTTTTTTTTTTTTTTTTTTTTTTTTTTTTTTTTTTTTTTTTTTTTTTTTAGGGGTCCCCTTCAACTTCTTTATCCCTGTTTACAATAGCTTCTTCCCAATCAGGAATGTAACGTTTACATAACTTACACCTAAAGATTTTATCCCGCTGCACTCTGTAGAAAAAATCTTCCACATTAGCAAAATCTTCCTCGCACGTACAAATGTCAGGTTGTGCATTTCCGGGTATACTTTTGATGCAGGACGACATGTGCCATCCGTGTTCCGTATTATATACCAGTTTAATGTTCAGTTCGGGTCTTTGAAGGGTAGCCAAATGAAATTTGTACAATGTGTAGAGTTTCTTAAATCTTTCAAATTCAGGCTGGTGCGCATAGACCTTATCGTTGGGTAAAATTTGTAATTTTTTATAAAAAGTCAAATCATCATCGGAAAGAGAGAGCCGAATTAAATCTGCCATCATTACTTTACTTTTATATGATTCAACAATTCGTTTCCCACCGTGAGCCATTGCGCAGTATCCGTAAATTGTTGAACATACACTTTACCAAATTCTTTCAATAAAGTTGGATCGACCCATTTTGTATCCTGATAGTATTCTCCGTGCTGATGTAAATAACCTTCGACTAACTTTTTGGCCTGATTCACTCGATAAATTAATTGATCATCTAATAACGTAATATGTTCGCTATACCATTCCAATAAGGCTAAAAACACGACGTAAGCAGAATCTGTACCCGTCAAACAATTTATTTTAGGATCATGATCAAAATATTCATACATGGCCCGTACACCTTGACAGTGCATCCGGTATTCGACTCGTAGTGGCAGTAGGACACCACTCAAATATTGTTTCAAATCTTTTGGGTGATGACCTCGAAACCCGTCGACAGCCAACAGTCGAAAAATCTCGCGACCGTGAATGATATCATGGGTACTGTTGACCCTAACCCACTGATTCAATAATTTAATCCAATCGGTCTCATTCGTTGAAAGTTCGGCGACACTCTCTTTGGACGCGGTAGCCAGTAACGTCATGAGTTGGTTGCGATACGTCAAATCATAGGATACCTCCTGAAAGGGTTGTATCCATTCCATTAATTCTCGGGCCAATTTCTCTCGGTGCATTTGGATGGTGTCGGTGGGTCGACCTCTCACCATTTGATTGACGAGTTTTAAATTGAGCAAGTGACGAATCTCGTCATCCAAGGAGCTTGTCGACCATTGTCTGCGGGTGGACGGTTTGAAACGACTTTGTGTATCCGGGGGGGCAGACGAGGAGGACGGAAGGATTCGAGGTAGCGCTGCACGACTCCGTTGGAAATTTTTGTGGAAATGGGTCCCAGTGTACCGATATCTTTTTGGGTGTAGATGGTGCCGTATTCGACGCGGATGCCATGTTCCCGAAATTTATTTATGAACCAAAGCAGAGGTTTTTTCGTAATTTTTAAAGTATACGGCAAGTCTTGAATAACATTAAAAGTGTGGGTGCTGGTTATCAAAATCACGTAATGGCAAATGGGAGTCGAAACTTGGTCGTTAAACCGTTGAGCCGATGACCATTGGAGAAACATAATGAAAAAAATATTTTCCTATTCTTAATATATAAAAAAAAAAAAAAAAAAAAAAAAAAAAAAAAAAAAAAAAAAAAATTTTTTTTTTTTTTTTTTTTTTTTTTTTTTTTTTTTTTTTTTTCAATTGTTTACAAATATTTTAAGACTTTTTTTGGAATAAAATCATAATTTCACACAATCATTTCAAAATTTATTCTCATACCTAAAAAGAACGAAATGAAATATGTTGTGTGCTAATATTTCAGGGATGGAACACGGGCGCAGAATTCATACCGGAATGTGTTTAAGAAATTTCTCTACCTCGTCGCATTAAGAGGTAGAAAATTTTCTTACATTGATAGTGGTATGAATTCTGCGCCCATCCCTGATATTTTCAATATGTCGGTATCAGAAAATGAAAACACCCTGTCTGATGTGGCTTCCTATTCACACAGACTCAAAATCCCAACTTCAACGTTTAGAGAAATGCTAAAATTTAAATCAGAATATGTCCAACTGAATGGAAGGACTGCTGTGAACCAGTGTAATATTTCCAATCATTTCAAAATTGATTCTCATACTACCTAAAAAGAACAAAATGAAAAATTTTGTGTGCTAATATTTTCAATCGGTATCAGAAAATGAAAACACCCTGTCTGATGTGGCTTCCTATTCACACAGACTCAAAATCCCAACTTCAACGTTTAGAGAAATGCTAAAATTTAAATCAGTCCAACTGAATGGAAGGAAAATATAAATGAACTGCTGTGAACCAGTGTAATATTTCCAATCATTTCAAAATTTATTCTCATACCTTAAAAAAATAAAATGAAAAATTTTGTGTGCTAATATTTTCAATCGGTATCAATATTAGAAAATAAATCACATGATTACTTCAAATCTCAAATGGACCTGTCTGATATGGAATATCGTTATTATCTATTTACAAAATCCCAAAAGATTGTCATCAATGTTTAAAAAAAATGCTATACATAGACTTTTGTAATAAAATTATAATGTCACAACAGAAATTATACTCAAAATCCCAAAATATTACCTTTAACGTTATAATTTTTTTTTGTGGTTTCAACAATGTTATAGGATAAAAACAACAGTGAAAGAAAACAAAAAATTTAAAGAAGAATAATAAATTTTAATTATCTACACAGATACATAATCATCGAAAATTATTACATACTTTTCATCCAAAAACAGACAATTTGGCAAACAACAGTGAAAAAAAAACAAAAAATTTCAAAAAGAATTATCTACATACATAACCATCAAAAATTATTACATACTTTTCATCCAAAAACAAACAATTTGGCAAACAACAGTGAAAGAAAACAAAAAATTTAAAAAAGAATAATCAATTTTAATTATCTACACATACATAATCATGAAAAAATTATTACATACTTTTCATCCAAAAACAGACAATTTGGCCCTTGGCCCACATTGATCTACTCCCAAACAAAAGATGGGGACGGTGGACTATAATGTAATTTGGCCATAGCATAGCCCTCGGCTGTTTCAATTGTATTTTCAGTCCACATTGTCAGTGTTTTTTTGTATGACCAAGTAAATTTATCCACATTATGCCTTTCAATCACGTCTAATTCCAATTGTTTGTTCATTCGTTTGGAGAAGGTAACGCATACTACCACTTTATCCAAGAGTATTCTTTTTAAAAAATATATTTCCAACACTTTACACGTTTTTAGTAGTGGGATGAGCGTTTCACGATCCATAAATTCTCTTGTTCTTATTCCAACCGGTGCATCGCTGATAATCTCCTTAAGTGGTCGGCCGCCTTTATCGGTAAAAAACTCTGGTGCGTCCATCCACCTTCCAAGGTCTTTCGTGCTCAAATAGATCTTGCGATCCTCTCCGATGACACATAGCACGTAACGTTTACCCTCCTTAATTAAAAACGCCAACATCTGGAAGGCAGAATGAAACGAGCGGACGGTGAGAGGTAACAGAAGCAGAATGAGACGAGCGGACGGTGAGAGGCAACAGAGGCAGAATGAGACGAGCGGACGCTTTTCTACCCTCTCTGTGGGCGGAGCTTTCAAAACTGCTCACACTTCATTGGTCCACGCTCGTCAAAGTTTTCTAAATCCAAAAACAGGGGGTCAGTCTCCAAAACAAAAGACGGTGGTGGACCGTCGTCGTACAGTTTGGCTAGAGAGTACATCTCAGCCCTTTCAATTTGGAATTCCACCCACATTGTGAGTGTTTGGGTGAACACATTCGATCTTTTGATGACTGGTAATGATTCTTTGTCGATTTGTTCATAAGCAATGACCGATACTGCCACTTTATCCGATAGTAATTTTCTCAAAAAATATATTTCGAAATGTTGACACTTTTCTAATAAGGGGAGAAGAGTTTCACGCTCCATAAAGGGTCTGCTTTCTATTCCAATGGGTGGATCACTGACAATGTCTTTCAATGGCTGGCTCCCTTTCTTAAAGTACTTTGGCTTGTCAATCCACCATCCGAGCTCTGTGATGCTCAAATAGATCTTATGATCGTCCCCGATCACACACAACACGTGGCATTGAGTCTCCTTAATGATAAAGGCCAACATCGGGAGCAGCAGCAGAATGAGACAGGATGAAACGGGCAGACTCTTTAAATTCGTGGGCGGAGTTTAAGGTTTGTTCTTTTGAAAGCATTGATAGGCTGAGGTAAGCGTTCGATCCGTGTTAATGGGGTGTTCCTTTTTGATTAACGTCACACATTTCTCACCCACGATCTTCAACAGATAGATGTAGGTGGGTTCGTCGACCGCTCCCAAGGAAATGTCCCAATTCTCTCCTTGCCATTTTTCGACAAACATGGAATACAAATGAACTTGCATATCTTCTTTTGAGAATAGGTGGTCAATCTTCATATAATCTGGCCGAGGAAAAGAATCGGTGTGTTTGATATTGTATTTGAGGTCATCATAATTCAAATCGATACTTTTATCCAATAATCCAATAGTTGTTGTTTCAAAAGGAGGTTTGGTACTTGTAACAGAAACATGCCATGGTAAATACCGTTCTCCATTTTTATATAAGAAAGTGATGTGCACAGCATAAAGAAAATGAGACATCTTTAAGAAAGATTGTAGCAACGTCCATATATAATTGAAAAAAAAAAAAAAAAAAAAAAAAAAAAAAAAAAAAAAAAAAAAAAATTTTTTTTTTTTTTTTTTTTTTTTTTTTTTTTTTTTTTTTTTTTCAACCTATATCCAGAATAAAATATTTTTATGATAAGTCTCTATTCAAAAGCAAGTAGTCCATAAACTAACCCCACATAATTAAATAATCTTTCAATTTGCTTATAATTTCTTTCCATAAAAATCAGTTGGTTTTGGTAAAGTTTAAATGATTCAATCATGATGTATGCCGTATCAATATCAATATTTTCATATGTTTTTAAGATTCGAAATAGAGGTACCCTTTTACATAAATGACACCAATATTGAGGATGCATGCAAAAATTTAATTTAACTTTTCTATTAAACATCATATATTTATAGTAGTAAACTCTTTCAATTTCAATATCCAAACCATAAAAATATGCTTTTATACATTCTGAGCACATGTTGTAAACACAATCATTTTTTAGATAAATGTAATGAACTATGGTCGGCCTATGCAATAAAGGAATTTTAAACTTATAGGTTATCAACGTATCCATATTAATAACTGCGTCTTTTTGTGAAAAAGTATCTATGAATGTCTGTTTAATATTTGTAAAAGGTAGGCATTTACCAATTGGTAATGTCATATATCGATAACTTGCTCTCATAACTTCCCGAACAAGAGGAGTTGGCAATTTCAAATTCTCAATATCTTGTACATTAGACAATATTGTAGAGAGACATAATTCTTTTAACGGATACAATGAGTTGAATGTTTCGTTACAATAAAAAGTAGATTCAATATAGATCTTTTTATAATGTAGATATTCTTCTTTTTTAATTAATTGTACTTTTAATCCTTTACCTACAACTTCCCAGGTATTTGGATGGATGTATCGACGAGAGGCTGCCATGAAATGAATGTGATCATTATTACAAAACGTAAAAGGATGGTCGAAGAGAAGCATTCTCGTTTTCCTTTTTCTTCGGTATCGACCTTTCTTTCGAATGGTGTTAACGCAAACATCATAAAAAAGATTAAACGACGATTTTTGTAAAATAAAATAATACAAGAAAATTGCACCACGTTGAATATATTCATATTTATTGTGGTTAATATATGTATTCATTTGAAAACCACAATCTCTAAAAAGAAAATTTAAAATGGTTAGAAGATCTTCTTCGTCTCTAAAAACATGATGTCGAATACATATTATTTGCTTTTTCTCCCAAAAACATTTTTCAAAATTTTCATTCACAAATTTATTCCAGTCTCGATCCAGGATTCTTTGAGAGGACATATTAATTGTCATTGTCAAATTTTACATTTGTATATTACATACTTTATAAAAAAAAAAAAAAAAAAAAAAAAAAAAAAAAAAAAAAAAAAAAAAATTTTTTTTTTTTTTTTTTTTTTTTTTTTTTTTTTTTTTTTTTTTTTTTTTTTTTTTTTTTACCTACTTAAAAAAAAAAAAAAAAAAAAAAAAAAAAAAAAAAAAAAAAAAAAAAAAAAAAAAAAAAAAAAAAAAAAATTTTTTTTTTTTTTTTTTTTTTTTTTTTTTTTTTTTTTTTTCAACTACTAGGCGGGCACACTCTGAAGGCTGCCATTCAAACGCTTCACGATGGCTGGACCTGTTATCAAGTATCACGAGATCACCAGCCAAGTTTATTCGGGGATACCTTTAATCGCCACTGAAAAATTGGATGGCTCGAATGTTGGAATAGGTTACGTGAACCATGTGTTCAGGCTACAGTCTAGGAATGTAGTGTTGGATGAAAAGACATGTAATTTTGGCTTAAATCGGATCATGGGACCGCTGTTGGAAAAAGTACAACTTATCAAAGACATTTTAAAGGACAATTTCATTATTTTCGGAGAAGTATTTGGATCCCATATCAAGAGAATACCCTATCACGATTTCGAGTCTGAATCCGTATTTGGCAGCAAGACAGTCTTTTTTCGAGCCTTTGATATCTACCAACTGGATTCGGATACGTTTATGAAGTACAGTGACGCCGTAAACATATTCCAGCGAGTGAATTTACCCTATGTACCGATTTTGGATATAGATTACAAAACCATAGGGGATTTGTATGAAAAAGTTGAAACTTATCCCAGTGCTTATGCAGAGTGTCCTTTAGAAGGATTCGTAATGAAGGCAGACGCTGAAGAATCGCCACGCTCTAGAAAAATTTTTAAGGTGAAGCGTAAACAATTTAACGAACAGGTTCTCAATAAATACAAGATTAAAAATTATGTCAATTATAATCGATATATATCTGCGTACTCCAAAATTGGCAAAGACTTTAAAAAAATCAAAGTAGAAATGATTACGGATTCCCTAAAAGATATAATGTCAGTGTATGAAAAAGATGAAAGTGGCAGCTATGATATTCATTCGATTCAGAAAGAGGTTGAAAAGGAGGTTGAGAAGCTTATAAAGAAATTTTATGCCCTGGAAATGTCTCGAGAACTAGAGATGTCCCGAAAATTCACTCTACCAATTGATTCTCTGTTCAAAGAATTGTACGAATCTGAATTGTTGGATAGAGAAATCCAATGTATGAAAGAACGAAAAGGACCTGTGTTTCGCCTCATTACACTTGAATTGATGAAAAACAAGAAAATTAAACATGTAGCTCGAAGTTATATTTTCACACTTTTAGAAAATCGAGAAGAATTTGGACGTTTATACTATCTAAGCAGTGAAACCTTGTTGAATCCTTTATTAAATAATCCACTTCAAGGAATAGAAATTTTTGTGGATAATGTAGACAAGGATAATATAGTTAAAATAATAAAAAAGTTAGGAAGAAGCTTTGGAAGGGATTGTTATTTTTCTGAGATTGCCACACTGGAGTTATTTTATTTTTTCATAAAAATGGTTAATCCAGAGTTAACATGGTTAACTATTGAAGGAATACTCAATAATGTTGGTACACACGCTCACTCAATCCTATCAGCTGATAGAAGATGACTTTGTAAAAAATGAAAATAAAAAATTTATTGAATGTGAAGTGTTTGTGTTCATCATTTATTGTATATGTATTAATAAATCTTAAAAAAAAAAAAAAAAAAAAAAAAAAAAAAAAAAAAAAAAAAAAAAAAAAAAAAAAAAAAAAAAAAAAATTTTTTTTTTTTTTTTTTTTTTTTTTTTTTTTTTTAAATATAATATGAAATAGGTCCGTCTATGCAGATAGATGAAAACAATTCGTTTATGTGAATAGATTGTAACAAAGTCTATACCATGAGTTTCTCACGGTATTTCCATAGAGGGTCTTTCATTAATAATCCAGTAGTTTTCTCAGACAGTGATGCGGAGGATGACTTAGAAGATACTGATGACATACTTTTTGAAATATTTTTTGCTTTATTTGATAATAATTATGACGAGTTTTTTACGAGACTATTTTCCTTAATTCAAAGAGGAAATGGCCAAGTGGATCCAGAGGCTATGACGGTTATTTACAGACTCATTTTACGTAATGAAGATTTCATGATTGCATTTATGGAATGGCTTTATCCATATGATGACAGACATCCGGTATCGGAAGATAAAATTAATACAATCCCTGTTGTAGTATGGAATCCTCATGAAATGAACGAACAATGTACAATTTGTTTGGAAAATTTTAACTTGGGTGAAAAAATTATGGAGTTACAATGTAAACATTGTTTCCATGAAAATTGTTTAAAAGAATGGTTTATTAGGCAAAATTTTTGTCCAGTCTGTAGACAAGAAGTATAAAAAAAAAAAAAAAAAAAAAAAAAAAAAAAAAAAAAATTTTTTTTTTTTTTTTTTTTTTTTTTTTTTTTTTTTTTTTTTTTTTTTTTTTAAAGATGATAAAAAAAAAAAAAAAAAAAAAAAAAAAAAAAAAAAAAAAATTTTTTTTTTTTTTTTTTTTTTTTTTTTTTTTTTTTTTTTTTGTATTTATATAGATAATACTCTCATAAGCAATCAAGTTATGGTTTACACATCTCTTTTTTTGACCAAGATAAACCACTGTCGTGAAGCTCCACCTGATGTCTATTTTATTTATGATATTAACGGGGGTATATATTGGATAAACCCTAAAGATTTTTCTGATTTTACATTAGAGTGGACCAATTATTCGGGTAATCTCCCCTCTTTCACCATCGATTTGTCGTCTACTCTGCTCCATGCAGTTATTTTAGATTTTGATTATTTGGTTGAAAGTGGACAGACTCCCACCGATTGCCAAATCGTTCCTATCATTGAATCTGTTTTAAAAACGACTTTTTTACCCGATATTCCAAATTTCACTTATATCATTGCCATGAGGCTTCAACACTGGGGTATCCATATCCATTTACCTGAATTTAAAATTGCCCATGATGATTACATCCTGTTATGTACGCATCTTCAAACTAAAATACAACAAGCTTTGAGAAATAGCAATGCTTATAAATTAGACATTTTAGCTAATGCAATGCTCCCTGGAGCTGCCAAACCTAATACCAGTTGTTATGTTCCTGTGCGACTAGTCTATGTCGATGAACAACAGACTAATATTCTCAATGTACCAAGAAATTCTGACGATCACAAGTTTGTTCAAGATATACAAGAATTGAAGAAAAAATTTTCAAAGCGTAAAGGAAATGAAAAATCGCTTTTTAGAAATTTGTTAAATGTCAAACCCAGTTTAATTTTGTATGAATTAAAAGTGTATATGATGCCAGTCATCCCTTCTTTTAAGGGGCATACTCTTCTCTATAACACTTCCATTAGTAAAAATCCGAACAATTCTCCGGATTGGCTCGATTTGGCCACTTTTATGTGTAAAAAAACTAAAGAACAGGGTTATATTAGTAAAAGTAAAAATTTAGATTTTGACAATTCCAACGTGTTGAAGCTTTATAATCACCTTAAACTCAATTCGGGTAACATGATTCAGTTCGAAACCCAAAATCATGCTTTGAAAATGTGGTTTGAACGTTTCGGTCGATTGTCGGTCATGGATAATGCCCATATCCCTCCTCTGTTTCGAGAGGTGCACGAAATGTTGCAATTTGAACACATGATTTTGGCCACAAATCCCAACCCCAATAAAACGATCATGCAATTTAATGAAGGCTATTATTTTTTTCCCGTTTTTTATGCCCTCTGTCAACATTATCGCATGAATTCTCAACAATTGGCTGATGAAATGTATGCCTTGTTGGACAAGGAATATCATCCACTGTTGGATAAGATCAAATTGATTAGTCCCAAAATTATACAATTTGCTACGACGGAAATGTCGATCAATACACTTCATTTCTGCGTCAATAACATGTATGAAGAACGACCGAAAACCCACAAAGAAAAGTTAATTTCCATTGTGGAGAACAATCAAAGAGCCATCTTGTCGGTGACGACGCACAGTCAAATCATGGAACTCGTACGCAGCATGCAAGATCGACATTTACCCATCCGAGTGCTCAAATTGAAAAACGCTCTCAAAAAACCGGGCCGATTCATTTGGAATTCTCTCACGGAATCTTGGCAAGAGCTGGCAGACACCGATATTAAGGATCATGTCAATAATTTGTGGCATTACGTGAAGGAGTTTTACACTGACTATAAAAATTCGGGTGGATTGGGAGGTCCCGATAAAGATCTCATCTATAAATTTAACACCCTGTCCGTCGTCTATGCAATTTCCAGCGACACAAACATGGAGCGTAAAATTATACAGATGGACACCCACAAGTGGTTTTTACGGCTAGAAGACGGTGTCCTCGATTTGTTGACAGGCCACATTGGCGGTGTGGTACCGGAATTTTTTCTGTCCGATAAAAAAATCAACCTGGGCATTGCTCGACTGGAGATGAGAGATTTATGTAACCATGCTCCTCACTTGGAATTCCTTTACGAAACACTCACTCAAAAGAAATTTTTTTTACAATATTTACAAAATTTATTTCTCGATACGACAGATAACCTGTTTTCAACCCTCTACGACCTGATGCCAGAACCACCACTCGATAATTTGGGTAGATCCATGCTCCATTTTTATATCAACCTCTGCAAATGCACCTGTTTCGAATATGATTTGCTCATGTACCTTTTAGATGTGTTGGGCAGCGTGTTTATCGCCACGAATTACGAACGCAAATTTTTTGTTTGGAAAGGTCTCACGCGCAATGGCAAGAGTAAATTGTTGGAATTAATGGGAAAAGTGTTGGGAAACTATTATCATTCGATTCAGTCGGAGAATTTGTCACCCAACCATGGCGCCAATAACGCAACCCCAGAGCTAGCCTCTACTCTCTTTTCCTGTAGAATGGTCACGTGCGAGGAGTTGGAAAAACGATTAGACGAAAACCGGATAAAACAAATCACGGGCAACTCCTTTGTCACGTTTCGGAACATGTACGAACAAAATTCTGGAGGCATTCCGACTGCCAAATTGTTTGCAACGACCAACAACTATCCAGAGTGTAAGGCGACGGAAGCCTTTAAAGATCGTGTGGTGGCGATACCATTCGAAGCGGAATTTGTAGACGATGCTCCTAAAAAAACATCGGAGCAATTGGAAAAAAATACTTTTCAAAAAGATGTCTATGTGGTGGAACAGTCTTACCGAGGGGGGTTTCTAATGTTGTATTATCACCTAAAAAAACACATTAATCTTGAAAATGGGTTATTACCTTATCGACATACGCCCGAGTACGTCACTGAATTTACAATAGATTATCTTATACACGCGGATATTTATGTCCAATTTAAAATACATATGGATGTCCAGTTAATGGTAGGGGGTCTCACAACGATGAATGATGTCAAATCAGCTATTCGTCAATATTTGAAAACAACCAAAAACACATCCTTTCACGAATCGGATTTATTGATTTCATTTGAAAAGGAATTTGGTCACCTCAGCCAAACGGACATCAAACTGGGTGCGTTTAATTTTACTAGTATGGTAGATGAAGAGGAACCCTCTCGAAAAAAAGCCAGAACCGACAATTATTCTTCTTTGGTGTTTTACGAAGGAGTCGTTATTAAAAATTTAAAACGGGCCAATACAGATTTATAGAAACAAAGAGATGTCTTGTAAAGAAGAATTTTACGATTTGAAGTTATTAAAGTTGAGTCGTTTACCGATTGACGAACTCGTCAAATCTAAGCATATAAGAGTGACGAATCGAATGCAAAATAAATTATGGAACATGTTTTACGATGTAACACCTGAAATTGTAAAAAAGTATAAAAATGAAGGAATCAATCACATAAAAGAGATTAAACAAAATTTAAGTTTGTATGGATACTTATATTTCGTAGCGCAACACAGTGATCAATGGTATAATGCTGCCTATTTTGACTACATTAATTTTCCACTGGCACAAAATAGACAGACCGTTTTGAAAAAGATAAAAGAAATGGCCCAAGAAGTAACTAAACCAAACAGTTGTGAATTTGATGTAACCTGTCTCTATTTGTTGTATTTTTATGCCTTGTTGGTGAATCCAGACATGAATTGGATAACGATTGACTATTTGTCAAATGGGAATAAGTATCATCAGTATGGAACGAGATTGAAAGGTAAAATGAAAATTGTTGTAAAGAAAACGTGGATGTAAAAAATCGAGCCACCCACTCAAAAAAAAAAAAAAAAAAAAAAAAAAAAAAAAAAAAAAATTTTTTTTTTTTTTTTTTTTTTTTTTTTTTTTTTTTTTTTTTTTTTTTTTTTTTTTTTGTGGGTGTGGCCTTAAAAAAAAAAAAAAAAAAAAAAAAAAAAAAAAAAAAAAAAAAAAAAAAAAAAAAAAAAAATTTTTTTTTTTTTTTTTTTTTTTTTTTTTTTTTTTTTTTTTATAAATGGTCCCCAAGCTCAAGCTCCTCCATTTCCTCCTTCTGCTAGTGGTTCAACCCATCTCAGCTGTCTCCGCCCTTTCTCTGTTTATAAGAGATGCAGAGGACCGCACTTGCTCAGTCAACGGCCGCCGCCCGCTGCTTCAGTGAAGTGAAAATGGATCGTTGTGCACGGCATAGATCATAGCTATTTTGAAAAATATAGACTCGTTGAAATATACTTTTCGTGAATCGTTTTCTGATCCGAAATGTAAAAAAATTTACAGCGCTTTAGTAATATATGAGGATTCTAAAGTCGTAGATAAGTGTCTTCAGTGGAATGGATCTACGCATTATTTTATTTCTATTATAGCCTATCTATATAACATACATCCTATTGTGAAAATTTTAATGATTTGCTATTACATGAACCATAGACTAAATATGAATATATTTTACAATTCCAGTTTGAGACACTATATGGGATTTTATCTAGAGCAAGACGACATAAATCCAATAGAATGCCTTAATACTTTTATTTTTAACCAATTGCTTAATTTAAACAAGTCTACAAATTTAAAACGAAAATATTTTGTAGATTATTATTATCAGCATAGCTTTGGTAAAAGATTTTTGTTGAAAGAATATTCAGAGACCCTGTCTGTATTTAATCTCATAGACTTAAAAAATAAAAATATAATTAATATATGTGCTGGAAATGCTTGTGGAATTCATCTTGTAGACACCAAAATGACATGCGTTGATTTGAAACAGTACAAAGGCATGAAATTATTACATAATATGAATGTATGTAATTTTATACAATGCAACATCAATGACGATAAATTTGAAAAAATAATACCATCCTATAATGTATGGGTAGCCATTCACGCTTGTAGAGGATTACCCATACGAATAATAGAAATGTTTGAAAAATACGCTTCAAACTCTTCAGAATTATATTTAGTACCTTGTTGTACATTGAGCAAAGGCTATTATAGAGCAAATTGTGATTTGTACGAAAGAATACATAAAAAATATTATACTGCTAAAGAAGATATGCTAAGGCAACATATTTATCCAGCCATGCATTTTGAGTTGCTATGTTCTTTATGCAAGTCGAGTAAATTTAAAGTTAAAACATTAACAGATATGAGATCTGTAAAAAATAAAATTATTATATTATATAAGTAAATAAATATTTTCACTGCCAGTGCTTACAAAATGCTCCGCCCACACGTAACTTGAAAAAAAAAAAAAAAAAAAAAAAAAAAAAAAAAAAAAAAAAAAAAAAAAAAAAAAAAAAAATTTTTTTTTTTTTTTTTTTTTTTTTTTTTTTTTTTTTTTTTTTTTTTTTTTTTTTTTTTTTTTTTTTTTAAATAAAAGACCCTGCCAACAACCTACAGTTATTATTTCTTATATTTTCTTCAAACATGATTTACAACACTTGCAAGGGTTTTACTCTAGCAGAGGATGGAGTCGAAGTCATCGATAACATATTGACTCCAGAAGAGCTTTCAGCGCTTCAAGATAAAATGTGGCAATGGCTCAGCGACAAAACTAAATATTTATCAACTCCAATTGTAAAAAACAAACCGTTGACGTATAAATCAATATTTGAATTTTTTCCAAAGTCTGGAATGCTATTACAGAATTGGGATTTTGGACACAATCCCATGTCTTGGGCTATTCGTCAAAATCAAAAGGTGATCGATACATTTAGTAAAATTTGGAATACCGACGAATTATTAACTAGCTACGACGGTCTCAGCATATCTTTGCCATGCGAAATAACTAAGCGAGGTTGGTATCGAGGAACAGATAAACTCCATACAGATCAGTCATTTATGAGAAATGGATTTGAATGCGTACAAGGGTTGGTCAATTTGTTCGACGTCAATGAGGGAGACGCTACCCTTCGAGTGCTGAGAGGCAGTCATAAATTACACAAAGCGTTTCGAGAAAAATATCATATTAATAATTCAAAAGACTGGTACATAATAACAGACGAACAGAAACGATTTTACATGGACAAATTAGGACACGATTCCGATATTTGCGTAGAAGCTAAAGCGGGTTCGCTTCTTTTATGGGACAGCAGAACGATTCATCAGGGCATACAACCTCAGCATTTCAGAGAAAAACCAAATATTCGCTGTGTATTGTATGTCTGTATGACACCGGCGTCTTTAGTATCCGAATCAGTATTAAAAACGCGAATACTACGTTTTGAACAGAGACGAACTTCCAATCATTGGCCCCATAAGATTCAAATTTTTCCGATAACGCCAAACACGTATGGAAAACCTATACCTCGAGTAGAAAACGACGACTTCGAAGAAACCGCTTTAATGAGAAAGCTTGTTGGATATAATTATTTGGAGAAATTTGAGAATTCCAATTCAAAATGAAAAAGACTGCAGTAGGATTGTAAAAATAATTATAAATTGATCTGACAAAAAAAGTAATACAGACAGATGCAAGGAGACAGCTGCTTCATTGTTAAAACTCATACGTGTTGTTGCCGGAGAGCAGTTGCTTACCAATGAGTCATCACGGGGATTCAATGCACCTGGTCCCTTTTGAAAGGTCCCATTCATCCAAACCAACTGCTTCATGGGCCGTTATACTGAAAGCGACAGCTGCTTCATTGTTCCATTGTTCCCCCATCGTGCACCTGGTCCCTTTTGAAAGGCCCCATTCATCCAAACCAAAGACAGCTGCTTCATGGTTGAATGCCTCAATGAGATTGGGGAGGGAACCGTTATACGTGAAAGCGACAGCTGCTGCTCGCGAAAAAAAAAAAAAAAAAAAAAAAAAAAAAAAAAAAAAAAAAAAAAAAAAAAAAAATTTTTTTTTTTTTTTTTTTTTTTTTTTTTTTTTTTTTAACGTCGGACTGATGTTCATTTACTATCATACTGGACTAGTGTCATGTTGGCCTTTGTAATTCAAGTGCGCACTTACAAAGTGTTGTGTTTCGTGGGGGACGACGAGAGCGTTTATCTGAGTGCAAAAGATATTACACAATTGTTGCGGTATCGTGTCAAAGAGACTTTGATGGTGAAAGATATTATGGAAGCAACTTTGCCTGTCGGTCTGTTGAGAAAAAGAATCATCCCACAAGCAACTTTAATGACTGTGTTGAAAAAGTCTGAATACATTCAAGCCGATTGTTTGTACAAAATACTAACCAATGAAGAGAGGATCAGCGAAGTGGAGTGTGAATTCCTCTACGGTTGCCACATACCCATAATAACCGGAAGCAGTACAGCTGAATCGAAACCATTTAATATTTGGTTGAACCATTACATCTATCCAAATGATTCCCCTCCACCCCCCTATTCTCTACCTACCAAGTTAAACCTTTTTTGTTATGGAACTTTTCCCGAGACAATTACTCTATTTACAAATACTGAAGAACAATCATATGTAAAAATGGTTTATCCTGAATAAAAATGTTTTATTTTAATTTTTTCAAGATATTACACATTGCCAGGATTCGGACTCGACCGTTTTGGCGAGGCGAGCATTATTTAAAAATATAACTGCCTCTTCATCCAAATGAAAATTAATTTCTTTATTTGTTAACATTGTATTCTCATCCGATCCTACGTTCAAATTGTAACATAAATTGTGTTTGGATAACATCAAGGCTAAACGTACGACACTTACATTCACATCAAAGGTGCGTTCTCCGACTTCCATGAAAAAATGGACCCATTCTTCCACGAGTGCCGGTAAATGTAATTTTTTGAGATGCGGATGACTCTCCTCCGATTTTGTGAGACACCACGTGTCCAACCCCCTCAAGTAAACTCTTCGTAAAGAATAATTTTTATTGTATTTGAAGGTTTCGATGACTCGAATGTTACTGTCTTCATTCAAATTGATAGTGGCCGACGACAAAAGGTAATTACCATTCAACACGGGTTCTTTGGTAGGTGTACCCTCAAAGAGGGGTTGGCTGAAGCAGAAAAAGGTTTCTCGGTACACCACGCCGATGACGACCGTATCCAACGTCACTTTTTTCATGTTGGTGTCGATGAGTAACGAGGAGAGTACAAACGAAATGGGTGTCCACAAGGTGGCGGGTACGTGATCGTATTCCACATAGCGCTCATAGGGTTGAGAGACATGGAGTACTCGGTTCGGACTGTTGCCGTTAATACTCAGAGCGACAAATTTAGAAGGATCTTTTTTTTGTTCGAGGAGACGCCCTCCCTCATACGTGAGTACAAAAGGATATTCGATAATTAAACCTAAATTGGTATCATTAATATATTTTTCACTCGTACGACGCGACAAGTTTTTATAGTAGGATAGCAACACGTCTTGGATCAAGAGTTCGGGTTTCCTGGAACTGAGTGTCTTTTGTATCTGACCCGTCGAGAGAATGTTTCCACTGTAGAAACCGGCATCTGTAACGGGTTGAAACTTTATAAATTTAGGATTGGCTATGACCAACCTACTCAAATAAGGTATTGTCATGACGTCTCGACGAGATTGCCATTCCGATGCCAAATTGACTACGTAATCCATAGGTTCATTGGACAAAAAACAGATCCGATAAAAAGGTGTCTTTTCGCATTTATTGAAATAACATCCACCTGGGAAGGGCAAATCTAAATTATCCAAATACAACACTGTATTCTTGTAAAAGAATACATTGTCGTAAGTCGGTCTAATGTTACCCTCTAAATATTGGCAAATAATCTCTGGATTGTAAACATAGTAAGGCGTTGCATAAAATTGAAAGGTAGTGTTACTCTGAGTGTCTCGATTGACAGGATACACCAAACGATTGTTTCCGAGGCAAATGGTCCACAGATATTTTCGGTTACAAACAACGGAAGCCGGTACGTCCGATTTAAAAAAGGCTTTTAATGCCAATAAAAGAGGCTTATCCGAATCGATAGACACCGTTTCAGGGGGATACATTCTCATAAGGATCCAAGTTTCATAAGGAGAATATTCAAAATTAAAAATAATTATGTTACGTTTAAAATGGGAAACAGAAGCCTTGTGAAATTTACCATAATATAAACTGTACGTATTAAAGTTCATCGTACTTTATTTTACAAAAAAGACACGACACAGTTTGAATTCAAATAGATTTATTTTATTACATTACAGTCATTCCATCCTCCATGGTCTAGTATCCATGTTTCCAATCTGCGTTTAACCAATTGGGAAAAGGAGTGAAACGTCACCATTACAAATGAGTGGGGTAAATTTTTACCCATACATAAGTTGGTCAGTTCTCCAACAAAAATAAAAAAAGTCATAATTCTGCTCCAGTTTATACCATGACTGAACACTTCATTGGCTAGACCGGATAAAATAGAGTCAATCGTATTTTCATCGACGCCATCAAGTCGCTCACAAATTCCTCGCAGACGGTCCGCACAATTTTTTTTGTAAGTATCCAGAGTGTTTATGACCTTTTCCAATACTTCTTTTTCCGTTTCATTGATTGCCGTCATAGGATTGTAGTAATACACTCTTAATAAATGAGCAAAAATATTTTCCAATATGAAATCCATTCTAACAGGATCCTCTTGAAGAGGTTTGTATACCTTCGAACCCATGGCTAAACTGAGAGAATCTGAAGCTTCCACACACATACATATCATTAAAAAAAAAAAAAAAAAAAAAAAAAAAAAAAAAAAAAAAAAATTTTTTTTTTTTTTTTTTTTTTTTTTTTTTTTTTTTTTTTTTTTTTTTTAAATTCTTTGGTAAAAGAATGGATTACATTTACGATAATAAATATCCTCTATTATATAATCGAATAATTTCTCTTTATTCAAAGTTTCTATAAATGCTTCAGATACAATGTCAAAAATCTTGTTGGGATTGTTGAATTTGGTAACACATTTAGCGACATACGTCCCAGAATAAATTAAGCATTCCAAAATCAAAAACGGATACATTTTTCTAGATTTGAAGTTTTTATCTTTTAATAGGCGAGCAACGCGTGGTGAAACGTACTGTTTATGGATCTTATCTTTCAATTTTTCATGGACTTTTACCCATTTTTGAGGAGTTCTCCCAATACCTGGATATAGTGTAAAATATTCATTTAAGATATTTAAAATATAACGATACATAGTAAGTAAAGCTTCATCCAGTTCAGATATATCTACATCATCTATTATTGTAGTACATCTCCAATTAGCCAAATACATACACTCTCGGAGAAGTTGTTGGAAAATTTTTATGACATCGTCAATATCATAATATTGAATCCTCGTGCAAAGACTCATCTTCAACTAAAGTAAAAAAAAATTTAATTTAAATTAAAAAAAAAAAAAAAAAAAAAAAAAAAAAAAAAAAAAAAAAAAAAAAAAAAAAAAAAAAAAAATTTTTTTTTTTTTTTTTTTTTTTTTTTTTTTTTTTTTTTTTTTTTTTTTTAATTAAGGTTAGAAATTTTTTTACATCATTTGAGAGGATGGATTATTTCAAAGAGGCTTTATCCTTTACCCGTTCCACCATTTTACATGGTTATTTTGGCCGGTATCCTTTTTTGGTTAAATTTTATTTAAATGCTATTCCAGAATTAGAACCCGTTTCTGAATTTGAGCCTATTTTTCGATACGGCAATCGTTTTTTATACCTTCTCATCGAACCGCCTTTCGACGTATACATTCCTTCCAACCAATGGACCTTAGTGCTCACCAGTCACTTACATCTGCATTGGAATGCCCTCTGGACGCGCGTTGTTCATTGTCCCCACCCTCTCCACCACACCTCGTTGCCAGTCGAAGCGTCTTCCGATCAAGAGGTCTTCTTACCTCCGACCTGTCATCCTTTCACCCCCCCTCTTTCCTCCCCTCGAATCGATCTCGCCTCCGTAGACGACGTCCATGAAGCCTATCTGAGGCTGTTGACTTTCTTGGACCACCCTTCTTCCCAGTGGTCTCTCTCGGTTCGGGAGGGTATGCGTCGGCACCTCTTACAACGAGCCCCGGAACTCGTTCCGATTTTAGGGTAGCTTTTTACGTTTGGAGGGGGGTTGTTGCAGTTTCGCTTTGCGTTCAGCCGCTACCCATTTCATGGCTTCTTCGCCCGCCATGTCCGCATAGAGGGCGGCACATCGTTGAATGTCTGGGTCCTGTGATTCGCGATTCTCCAGAGCCACTTCGATAATCTCTTTGATTTTTCCGGGATCTGTGTAGTAGGTGTACAAGGCTCGGACGGCTCCGTTGTGCTGAGCAAAAGCAGGAGCGAAAGCGTCGGACACGTACGCTTTGGGATGATTTCCGAGGACACCGTCGACCGCAAACCATCGACACGTGGCCGTGGCATCATATTTGTACCAACAGCAGGCAAATTTGGTGAGTTCTGAGGAATGGGGATTGTCTTTGGCCAAAACCCTTTCGACAGACGCTCGTTCGTCGTGCGAGAGGGTCGCCCGTAATTTCTCATAAGCGGTCAAAATGTCTTCATGAAAGGCTCGGAAGGCAGCGTCACCATAGTTGGGAGGAACGCGTGTATGCTCAAATATTTTTCGATACAATCGCTGGATGATAGTTTCCAACGTCAGGTAAGGATTAGTACTTTGATCCACCTCATGATGAAGAGCATGTTGAATGAGGGGTTCGATGGGATCCATGATGAACTCCATAACTTTTGGATAGACTATATATATTTAAAAAAAAAAAAAAAAAAAAAAAAAAAAAAAAAAAAAAAAAAAAATTTTTTTTTTTTTTTTTTTTTTTTTTTTTTTTTTTTTTTTTTTTTTTTTTTTTTTTTTTTAAATATATTTATACATATTTCAATTTTAATGAATAATAATTTATTTTCACCATGGCCTGTCATTACACTGCCCATATAACATTTGCTTCAAAAGGGGGAACTTGGATTCCATGGAACATGGCCTTTACATCCGTTGACTTCCCATTTGAGACTGTTACTATCGGTTTACTGACCGATAATCTTACATTTGAGTATAAAGATTTATATTACAATTATACTATAAGTCATTTTCTTAGATCTGAGGACATCAAATATGATTATTACGCTAATGAATGGGATGTGGAAGACATCATTTTAAAAGCATATGATTCTCACCTGAAGGAAGACGATAAAACTACTATTATTGAAGCGGTAGACCTACAAACTTATAACTATTTAAGAGAAATTTTACCAAATGTGACTTTTTCAAAATCCAATTCGCAAAGTGAAGACCTCACATTAGCTGCAGCGTTTAGAAAATATAAAAACCATCAATAATGACAAAAAAAAAAAAAAAAAAAAAAAAAAAAAAAAAAAAAAAAAAAAAAAAATTTTTTTTTTTTTTTTTTTTTTTTTTTTTTTTTTTTTTTTTTTTTTTTTTAAACAGAGTATATTAAAAAAAAAAAAAAAAAAAAAAAAAAAAAAAAAAAAAAAAAAAAAAAAAAATTTTTTTTTTTTTTTTTTTTTTTTTTTTTTTTTTTTTTTTTTTTTTTTTCAAGATTTATATAATAAATAAAACATTTTTTGTTTCTTCTTAAAAAAACATGTTTGCCGAGGTTGTTTGTATGAGTTGTTATGATGGCTTATTGTTTCCTTTGGAAATTGCATTCGCTAACAATCCAGACCAAATTTATATATTTCAAATCGCTCCTCCTGCATTTTACAAACAGACCATGAGAGATACAGTTTTGACAAGATCTAGAATGTACAACAAAGATCGATTTTCGAATTCTACATGTCAGCGATATAACACAATTTCTCCAGTTGCTGTTATTAAATTACAAGAAGCCACCTGGAGAATTCAGCTCATGTATGAATATCAGTTGTTATTTCCACAAGACAATATATTAAAGGTGCGTGGAAAATTTCAATACAATTTCTTTAAAAATATATGTGGATTTCCAAATGTTGAAATAGTTAAAATGAAGACAGGTATACGAGTTTTAGGTTGTACTCATAGACATCCGAGAATGGTACAATATCGCTGCCCTGGAATAGAAGTACGAACCATGGCTGCCCTGGGATAGACCCTGAAATAGAAGTAAAAAAAAAAAAAAAAAAAAAAAAAAAAAAAAAAAAAAAAAAAAAAAAAAAAATTTTTTTTTTTTTTTTTTTTTTTTTTTTTTTTTTTTTTTTTTTTTTTTTTTTTTTTTTTTTTAATGTAAACAGAACATAAAAAAAAAAAAAAAAAAAAAAAAAAAAAAAAAAAAAAATTTTTTTTTTTTTTTTTTTTTTTTTTTTTTTTTTTTTTTTTTTTTTTCGATACTTCTATTTCAGGGTCTATCCCAGGGCAGCCATGGTTCGTACTTCTATTCCAGGGCAGCGATATTGTACCATTCTTGGATGTCTATGAGTACAACCTAAAACTCGTACACCTGTCTTCATTTTAACTATTTCAACATTTGGAAATTCACATATATTTTTAAAGAAATTGTATTGAAATTTTCCACGCACCTTTAATATATTGTCTTGTGGAAATAACAACTGATATTCATACATGAGCTGAATTCTCCAGGTGGCTTCTTGTAATTTAATAACAGCAACTGGAGAAATTGTGTTATATCGCTGACATGTAGAATTCGAAAATCGATCTTTGTTGTACATTCTAGATCTTGTCAAAACTGTATCTCTCATGGTCTGTTTGTAAAATGCAGGAGGAGCGATTTGAAATATATAAATTTGGTCTGGATTGTTAGCGAATGCAATTTCCAAAGGAAACAATAAGCCATCATAACAACTCATACAAACAACCTCGGCAAACATGTTTTTTAAGAAGAAACAAAAAATGTTTTATTTATTATATAAATCTTAAAAAAAAAAAAAAAAAAAAAAAAAAAAAAAAAAAAAAAAAAAAAAAAAAAAAAAAATTTTTTTTTTTTTTTTTTTTTTTTTTTTTTAAATAAAGTTCTGTGAATATAAAGTTATGGCATCCTATCAATCTTTTTTAAAGTCCATTTTTGGTCATCATTATTCTCTTCATGCTCCCTACCTACACAAATTGAATTTATATTGTCTTTTTGTGGTGACCTTTACCGTTTCCCTCTGTGTCTATACTCTTTTCCAGTGTCAAAGCGCCTTCGATCGGACCTTTGAAGAGCGTGTGCATCTCATGCGCGTCAAATATGCCACGGCTCAACGTCCCGGCTATGATTAAACCCATTGTCAGCAATTACGATGACCACGTCAATAATTTTATTGGTTTCTTACATCATAAACTTCAATGTCATTTGGAATATTTGGGACCGGATGACCTTCACCAACACATTTTACAAAAAACTGTGTACGCTTGTTCCGTCTACTATAAACCCAAGAAATATTTGAAAGATGTCTTTCCCGTCATGATTGGATCGCGTCTGGATTTCGCCATTCGGCAGGGCCAGCGTCTTTTTCAACAACCCTTACCACCTCCCGCCGCCTCAGCGTCTCCTTTTGAAACCGTGGACATTGGTCAAGGTTTTTTCATCATCAATGGTTTTTTGCGCCACGTTCCCTATTTCTATACCAACGATCCGACCAACACGCATGTCATTCAGAAAAAAATGGTCCGGGTGTATTCCTACAACGAGCAGGATCGCGGCAAAGAACTGAGCTATTACATGGCTGACTTTCGAGGTCGACGCTATGGCGATTTGGTGGTGGTCCAGAACGACGGCTCCGAATCCTCCGAGGACCCTCATTTTTTTTCGCACTGCCCTTACCCGGTGCACCTGTCGGCCTACATGAAACAAATTTATCACGACGATCTCTTTGATATTGATCATCTGGGGAACAAAATTGTGGTGAGCCCCGGACATTTGTTCACCAAACTCTTTATCAAATATTTGTATGCTCCCCTTCGAGAGCACGACTGGAAGACGGCCAAGTCCAAACTGGCGATTGTGTGTCATTCAATCGAAACGGGCTGTCTCCTCCATGTCCTCTCCCGAAAGACCGTCTATTTCAAAGAGGGGAAATCGGCGGGTAAAATGACGCGCGAAATCCACGAGAGTCATCGCGAGATTGGCAACAATGGCGAAGTGTTTATCGAAAAGAGTATGGGCTGCTATCGCGAAGTGCTCTCGCAGACCTATCCGCTGAATCCGTATCTCCTGTACCTGGTCATTCGGCAAATGTCCAACAAGGTCAATCAGTATCTCCTGGAACCGTTTCATCCGAGTTACGAAGGTTGGTTTTGCAAGTTGGGCATCTTTGAGACCAAGAACGTCGGGCGAACCAACATGATGGCGCGGGACGTGGTCGTGTCCACGGTCGACGGGTTGGATGTGGTGTATCAAGATCCCCAACAGAGTCCCTTTTGGGAGTGGCTCCGCCTCGAGCCGCAGTGGGACAGTCCGTATTTCGTCGTCGTGAACGAGGCCTGCATTCCGGTGACCCGAGCCTGTTTTTGGAAGATGGATCTGCTGCGACTCAAAGAACGTTTTCAACACATTGAGTGTTACGAGAGGGGAAAATTTATTGTGATTCGCTACAAAATGGGATTGATCATGAAGCGGCTTCCCGACACCCCCCTCTGGGTCACGCCTTACGACGAACTCTATTGGAGCCGGTATTTTTTCGGTCACGAGGTACGGCAGGAAGCGCACAGTTACCTGGTCGACTTGAATCCCTACTACCATCACAATGCTTTTCTGAAAAACGTGTTGGCTTTCAACGCCCTCAAAAATGCCATCCTGGCGACGGATCCCCGCTACGCCCTGTATTTCCTGGATACGGTGTCGGCTTATCGCCACGCTCCCTCGCCCGATCACCTGCCCCTCCTGGAGCCGGTCGAGGATGGCTTCTCTCCCCACTTTACGCTCTTCTTGCCCAAAGTGACCGTCACCTACATGAGTTTCTTGGGCATGACGCAGGAAGATTGTATCGTGAAGCGAGCCGGCTGCCGCTCGTTCGACTCGTACCGCTTTTACACGCTCCGCTTCAAAGTGAAGGCAACCGCTTGGACCCGATTCTATCCGGTGCACGGCGACGTGGACGAGGAGTCGACGTTGTTGGGCACCTGCATCAGCGGAGAGCGAGTGGAAGTCGAGCCCTACTCCATCCACGTGCGGGTGGAGAGGGTGTCGCCGCAAGAGCACCGCCTCTACTTTGCCAAATCGCCTTTTCGGGTGTTGCAACATGTTTTGAGCGGAGACAAACTGACCATCAGCGTGGAACAGGAGCACGAGAGCAGTACGGGCGACAAACTATGCAGCCTGCACGGCCAGAAAGGAGTGCTGCGGATCGCAGAAGCCGTGCCCACGTTGGATCGGGTCGTCCAACCCGATCTGATTGTCAATCCCTACTGTTTGTTTCGCATGACAATGGGTCAGGTGATCGAGGCCCAGGGACAGGACGCTCTCACCGTGCACAATTCGGAGGGTCGCCTGATGAAGGGAGCCAAGGCGTTTTATGGTCGCACCTTCTATTTTGCTGTGGCGTATTTGAGTAGCGAACATATGTATGCTCCCGACTCGTGGGTGACGGACCGAGTGTTGGGAACGCCCGTAAAGGGCCGCAGCCGAAGAGGGGGGATGAAAATCGGCAACATGGAAGTGAATGCGTTGCGAGGCAATGGAGTGGCTTGTTGTTTTGAAGAGAAATTTTTCGAAGATGGGGATCGCGTACCCATTGAGGCGACGGTGGCCATCCCCAAATCCGTCAATTTAGTCGCCGAAGACATGAAATTTTATAAATGCTTTCTAGACTATGAGACGTTGCCCACGATTATCATGGAATAATAACCATCATAATAATGAATATATATATATATATATATATATATATATATATATATATATATATATATATATATATATATATATATTTATTTATTTATTATTATCATCATTTTTTTTAATATATTGAGGTTTTTTTATAGTAAATTACTCCATTTTATTTTTTCTAATAAAGTTGGCCAAACCTATTATTTTTTATAATGAAATTGTACAAACCTATAATTTTTTCTAATTTAAATTGAACTGAAAATTTTTTTTAAAAACATTAGAAAAAATAATAGGTTTGTACAATTTTATTATAAAAAATAAAATGACCCTTTTTTCTAAAGAATTTGTAAAAAAAATTCACACTTGATCCATACAAAATGAGAAATGGCGAAACCGGCAAAAATAGTTAAGTACTGTCAATCCCTTGAACAATAAAAAATATTGAGCAGCTTTTAGGGTAGGCAAAAACAGTTGAGTAATGCAAATAAGTTAAACAATAAAAATTCCCTATAACGGTCAAAAATGTTGAGCACTGTAAATACCCCAAACAATAAAAAAGTTTTTTCGATCGGTACAAAATACATGGGCGGTGCTCGAAACGGTAAAAAAACTTGAGCACTGTAAATACCCCAAACAATAAAAAAGTTTTTTCGATAGGTACAAAATACATGGGCGGTGCTCGAAACGGTAAAAAAACTTGAGCTGTGTAAATACCCCAAACAATAAAAATTCCCCAAGATGGTCAAAAATGTTGAGCACTGTAAATAAGTCAAACAGGCAAAAATCCATAGAAAATACATGGGACGATAAAATATAGAAAGTACTGCAAATCGCTTAAACAATAAAAAAACATTGATCAGTATTTAGGACGGCAAAATAGTAGAGCACTGTCAATCTTTTAAACAATAAAAAAATATTAAGCAACTTTTAGAGTAGGCAAAAATAGTTGAGTACTGCAAATAAGTTAAACAATAAAAAATCAACAAGATGGTGAAAAATGTTGAGCACTGTAAATACCCCAAACAATAAAAAAGTTTTTTCGATCGGTACAAAATACATGGGCGGTGCTCGAAACGGTAAAAAAACTTGAGCACTGTAAATACCCCAAACAATAAAAAAGTTTTTTCGATAGGTACAAAATACATGGGCGGTGCTCGAAACGGTAAAAAAACTTGAGCTGTGTAAATACCCCAAACAATAAAAATTCCCCACGATGGTCAAAAATGTTGAGCACTGTAAATAAGTCAAACAGGCAAAAATCAATACAAAATACATGGGACAATAAAATAAATGAAACACTGTGAAGGACTCAAACAATAAAAAAATATTGAGCAAGGATTTCGGATAGGAAAAATATTTGAGCATTGTGAATAACTCAAACAATAAAAAACATTAAGCACTATACAATAAAAAAAACATTGAGCAAGTAACTATACAATAAAAAACATTGAGTAAGTAACTATATAATAAAAAAACATTGAGCAAGTGTTTAAGATAGATCCAGACAAAAGGTTAAAAAATTTTTTATTGATTAGGCTGGTATAAAATGGTGCGATTGTTCTTTCGTAAAAACATATACATTTGTGGGTGGTATGGCATCCATCCACACAACAATACCATGTACTTTATCATGAAACAAAGACGGAGGTACCTCTTCTATCTCCATTACAGTGGCTGTATAAATCTTTAACCAATCATAAAAACTTTCACCTTCTTCTGTAGTGACCCACAGTTCTGGTATTCCTTTCATTAAATGTTGTTGAATTACTTTTATTTTTTCAAATAAATCTCCATTTGGAAACTCTTTTAGTAATTCTGCATGATTTACTAAACGTCTACTCAATAAATATTTTTTTAAATGATGAGGATTTCGTATTACGTCTTTTAAAGATTCAGTATTTTTGTATTTTGTAGTGGAGGACTTGTAACCTAATAACCGACCGACATCTGAAGCAGCCCAGTAGAGAGTGCCATCCTTACCGATAACTCCTAGCATGGTTGAGCTTTCCATCCTCAATCTGAACAACATTTTGAATGAGAAAGACATACCAGCAGAATTCTTAAATCCTTAAAAAAAAAAAAAAAAAAAAAAAAAAAAAAAAAAAAAAAAAAAAAAAAAAATTTTTTTTTTTTTTTTTTTTTTTTTTTTTTTTTTTTTTTTTTTTTTGTATATATAGAGATGTCTGGATTCACTCTTTGCATTCATTCGAGAGCTTTTGTACAATGTGGTTCAGATTAGCTTTCAAAGAAAAGCCGTATTTGTGTGGAGCGGTTGGTGGAGATGGTGGTATATACTGGAGAGCTGAAGAAGTGGGACGCTTTTTGGGATATAGTAATCCTACTGCATTTGCTAGGCGATATGCCAAGCGTTATTTGAACGATCTGGTACCTGAACCAGTGCTGTATAAACTAAAGAAACCATCTAAGGATATCTGTGTTTTCACTTTGGATGAAATGATTGGCGTTATGAAAAGTGTAAGATATAAGTTTCAAGCAATTGGTGAATTTTTAAATGCATGGTCGAATGGCATGGTGGAAAGTGAAAGTTTGGACCCTCAACTGGATCCCCAATCATCGCCTATTATAGAATTTTCACAAACGGGTGATGTTAGACTTCTAGAATGGCTTAAAAGATATGTGGATTATAGTGTGCAAAATTATGTAGAAATATGCAAAGAATTTGAAAGGTCTAAACAACCAGTGATTAAAACAGACCCTTCAGACCAAGAAATGGACGAGCAAATGGATCCTGGAGTATTGACTCAAGAGCAACAGCCAGAAGTATTGACTCAAGAGCGACAGCCAGAAGTATTGACTCAAGAGCAACAACCAGGATTATTCACTCCAGAGCAACAACCAGGATTATTCACTCCAGAGCAGCAACCAAGGACTCCACAGCAGCAACCAAGGACTCCAGAGCAGCAACCAAGATTATTGACTCCAGAGCAGCAACCTTCATACAATTTTGCAGATCAGCCACAGCAACCATTAAATCAATATACTTTCATGGACAATATCGTCGGAGAGCCGATGCAACCGACCAATCGTTATGTGGATGAAGATGGAAATTTCAACTTAAGTGTGCAAAATAAGACTATCTTAAAAATAACTTCAACAAATGAAATAGTTCCACCTGATGAAATATATTTTGTGGTAAACGATAAAGTGCAAACATATTTCAAATATGTTCCTCCATTTTTTTAAAAAAAACATGACTCGTTATGTGAATCTATGAAGATGGAAATTTTAGTTTGTGATGTGGTGTAACATATTAAATGAATAAATTGTCATTTTTTAATTAATTGTTCACAATTTCTTTATTAGTTTCATTCAATTTAATTTTTACATTGAGCTAAAAGGAAAAAAATCATCTCAAATAAACAACATAAGGAATTTTATTTTTAGACATTAAAAAATCACCTCATCATTTTCCATGCTCCCCACCTTAAAGGGGCCCATTACAATAAATTTTATCACACACGGCAGGTGCCACTCTCTCATAGGAGAGCTCACTCCAAGCAAAGAGGTCCACGCTGACAGCGCCAGGGAAAGAGGTCCACGCTTACGGCGGCCTCTCTGAAAGGTGAGCATTGGCTAATGTCACCCGCGGCCGGAGGGGTGTATATTTAGATTTCAGCTGGGTCATGTTATATTGACCCATTTCACATTTTTGAACTTTGATAAATGATTCATTGTATGGATTTTTGAGAAGATGGTCAGGTAGATACTGCTTCACATACTCTTTATAAGTTATGATATGAAAGAGAGGTACCTGTCTGCATAAGTGGCACCAATTTTCCTTTCTTCGTACATAGGATGGAAAACTATAGCTACACATAGTATAGTAATATCTAGAAATACTCTCCTCCACACTACTCTCTTCTCCATAAAGAAGTAATTGCATGCAGTGAAGGCACATTAAATATCTACAACGATCCTTCATGAAGTGCCATCCAACATAGATTACTTGAGGGTCTTTTTTAAATAAATATTTGTTAGATAGGTTACTTTGAAAATAAGTAGCTATATTTCTATCAAAAACTATATCTCTTTCAAAAAAGAGTTCTTGTAACGATTTACCTTTCAAAAATTGTTCAATTTCCGATTTAAGATGATTAATGGGTACGGGTACAATATATTTCTGACATTCTCGAACAGCTTTTTGGAAAAGTCGAGTAGGTAAATTCAGGTGTACGATATCATGAAAAGTACTCATGCTATCCCATATCTTTTTAATACACCTATCTTCTAACGTAAAAACACAACAATTACAATTATTAGACAAATTATGAAGAATCGACGCATCAAAATGGATTAAATGTACCGTAAATCCATACGGCAATTCTGTCCAAACACCTCGGTCGATTTCATTGTCTGCATTAATAATGAAATGTATGTGAGGGTCCCGCACTGTAGAATCATGTATTACAAAATCAATTACATTTATATTATAGTCTTCAATAATTCTTTCCATGAGCAGGCATGCCATCCCGTCTTCTATCAGTATCACGTGATATACATAATTATAATGTGTATAGGTAGGTTCACTACATTTACGACGATTCTGTCTATCGTACCACCTGAACATAATGGCACGATCTCTGGGCAGTCAAGATAATGGTTATATGAAAAAAAAAAAAAAAAAAAAAAAAAAAAAAAAAAAAAAAAAAAAAAAAAAAAAATTTTTTTTTTTTTTTTTTTTTTTTTTTTTTTTTTTTTTTTTTTTTTTTTTTTTTTTTTTTTAAATGTGTGGGAAATTGAAGGGTGGACATGTTCGAGATGGTTGATTATGCTTACACAGTTCATGCTTCTTTTATCCGTTATCAGGATAAAAAACTTCCATGGCATATTACTCTCAGATCAACAAAACCACCATTTGAGGTCATCAAGGTTGGTTTATCGACGAAAGATCTTACCTGGGACGATGGGGATCAACAATATAATTTTGTATATTTGGATGACTACCCAAGAAATCCTTCTCTAAAATTGGATCATGAAATTAATTTTACCAATTTCGAGATGGAGTTTAACGAGATCTATGGACAAAATTATTGGAAAGATGGTTGGGTGATACAACTAGCAGCTGTTGACAGACCCACATATGACTATTTGAAAAAGATTCATAATTCTGTCATGTTGTTAGATTTCCAATATATGGGGGAAGATCGAACTTTGGCAGCAGCATATAGAATCTATCAATCATCACCATCATCTGTTGACCCCCATTGACAAAAAAAAAAAAAAAAAAAAAAAAAAAAAATTTTTTTTTTTTTTTTTTTTTTTTTTTTTTTTTTTTTTTTTTTTTTTTTTTTTTTACCTGATATATAGAACTATCCCAATCATTGTCCCAATCATTGCCAAGAGTAATAACCACCATGAGGAGGATTTTTTTGGGCGAACCCATTTGATTTGATTTGTACCCAATTCCTTATACTGGTAGGGTATTTGAGGCATCTTAGATTTGTTGGCCAATTGTATATTGGTCAAAAAATCGGGTGGATTTCTCATCAAAGTACCAATTACATTTTCTGGTAAAATTGGGGGTTCTTTCCTCATATCGGTAAAATATTGTCCCCCATATAAACCAAATAATATAATTTTTCCGTCGTTGGTGGTCGCATAATCGTCTAACAAATTCTTGTTGGTCAGCGCGGGTGAAAGGTAATATTCGTTATTGAAAGCATCTCTTGGATAAAAAGGTTTCTCATCTACGGCATACCTGTCGTTTAGAATCATTTCTTGTAATTCCGTGTTCTTGGGATAAATTTCTCCCCCTTCCTTTGTCTTGGCGTATCTTTGTGGAACCGTGTGTGGTTGGTTCCAATCTACATAGGTCACATAATATTCGTTTCCCACCTCATCTTTTGGAAAGATTTGTTGACCCTCGCGGGTCGTGGCATAATAGAGGGATCCGTCTGACTTTCGAGCCACTCCCCCGTCTTCGGGATAGTACTCGTTTCCGTTGTTGAATTGAGCATAATACTGATTACCATCCCTGCCTCTTCCTATGATCCATTTCCCATTGATTCTTTCGTAAATCTCGTTGCCTTGCCCATCTTTACGGTACAGTGGCCTACCCCTCGCACTCAAAGGATAGAGATACTGACCTTTTTTCTGTATCAAGGGTAAGATCGAAGGATAATATTCATCGTGGAACTCATTTTTCGGATAGTAATCGTATCCGTCGGAAGATTTGGCATAACGTCCCCCTCGCACCACTTCCCGACCGGCTAGATCCCTCGGATAGATTTCATTTCCAGCTTCATCTAATTTGTAATACGTCATTGAACTTAATTTTTGTACCACCATGGGTATTACCAATTTTTGTAAATTGATGAGACCACCGGTCTCGGAACCGGCTTATTTTGATTCGCTGCTCTTCGACTGCCAGAGTTTTCTCTACATTTCGATTGATCATTGTCTCGAAGTTTCGGAATCGGAAATGTTGGAGGAAATTTGTGAGGATACTTGGACTCAGTTGCACAGCTTGTTGCAGATCTTTTTACCCCACGCTCCACAGAGCTTGACCCTCGTTCTCTCTTTTGACGGAGAAGGGGTGCCCATGAAATGGCCGGCGCAAAGAGATCGTCGTCGGTCTGCCAAAGTCTCTCGAAAATCCTTTTACCGCAACATCTTGTTCGGTCCCAACACGCTGGCTCAGCGGGTCCAAGACTATGTCCTCCAGAAGTTGACCGAGACAGTCGACCGAGAGCTGAAAGTGGTGATGAGTGGGTGCAATGTGCCGGGAGAAGGCGAACACAAAATCTTTCACGTCGCCGACACGTTGCCCGAGTGTCAACACCCGATCGTGATCAGTGTGGACCAAGATGTGTTTATTTTGGCTTTTTTGCGACTCCATCGTTTTCGAAGCCTTCAAATTTACAGATATAAACATTTTTACCCGATCGAACCCGACCTCGTTCCTTATCCACTGGAACGCCTGGTCCAGGCCTCGTTTCTCTTTGGCAACGATTTCATTCCCACCCTGGTCGGCATTACGCCGGCCAACGCCTCCCACATACACGAGGCGTTGAGGCAGTGCAGCGGCGACCCCCCCAGCCTCCTCGCCACGTTTTTGAAACACCTCGAGACCCGTCTGCGCTTCACCCGAGTGGAATGTGTGCCGCGTCTCTTACTCGTCTGCTTTTGGGTCACCCATTTCTGGATCTTGGATTACTATACGCGTTGCGAGTTTCCTCAACAATTTTTGGAAAATCGAGTCTACGATGCGTTCGATCGAAACCAGCTCCTCACGGGCCTGAGGGACGAAGCATTTTCGAGCAGCGCCTACCACGAAGCCCAAGAGACGTACCAGGACATGCTCACGCAACCCATTCCCCATGCGGCCCGACACGTGTTTACGGAGGAGGCACTCCTGAATCGCTTGCAGCCTTATTGGACAAGACCAGAGAATACCTCTTGTACCGTTTTGCAATTAAGCGGCTCGCGGTGTAAAAAAAGAAAATCAGAAAAATCCCTAGCCACGGATACGGAAACCAAGGCAAAAATCGGAAAGGTCCAAAAATAACGGCGGCACCCTCCCGATAGTTCAACCGTCGATCCAGTCGAATAAGTCGGGTGACGGGGTCCGGGGCTAGAACGAGCTCCAGCTGACTGTTGAAGACAATGAGGGCTTTGGTCCAGTCCACGGGTTGGAATTCGGCTGGATCCATCCTCTCGGCGAAAGGGAAATCGCGATAGACTGAAGACTCCATGACCCGTTTTAAAAACTGAGCCGTAAAAATGACATTTTCCGGATAAGCGAGGGTGATGCGAGATTTGACAAACTGGTCATGGTAAGGAATCCAGGGAGATTGGAAAAGTACCTGTTCGAGGGTGGACGACATCTTTTCTTAAACAAGACGATGGAGGACGAGACTATCGAGACGTTGACGCGACAAACCCTTTTATTTCGAAAGGGTCCAGAGGCCAATGAGTTTATTGATATTATGGACGGGACTCTTTTTAAAGTCGACGGCCATCTGAAGAAAGAGGACACGATCAAAAGCCACTACAAAGAGAAAGATACAACGAACTTTAAACCCCTGGACGATAACCATTATAAAGAAGAATTTCTTAAAAAGTGCATGACCTTAGCCATGGCAAAGAAAGCCGACGGAGTCTATAATATCAATAGAAATATAACATTTAGAACAACAATAGAGTCAGACGAGGATTTTCAAAAGGAGGTAACAAAGAAATGTACAACTTACATGGAAAACCAAATCCAAAAAAATAACCCATTACTCTACGTATGGAGTGTCGAGGAATATGAAGAAGAGAAGCGAAAACAACTGGCGGAGATAGAGGCAAAACAAGCGAAGAAGGACGCCCTGCTAAAGACTCTCCTCGTGGAGGAGAAGGATGACCTACTAGAGGTAAACTTAAATGAGGGGGAACATGTAGTACCACGCCCTAAAAAGTCCAAAACCGAACAGCCTACGGCGCCAGACCCGAATGCAGTAACGGGAGGAGGGACCAGTACGCCGAAGGAGGAGGACACAGCAATGGACGTGAGTGATTCAGGAGGGGGGAAAATAAATAAAAATATTCCACTTAATCCACAAGGAGGAGGAGGAGGAGGAGGAGACGACGAAGAAGACGACGTGACACTCGCGAATGTCCTAGGGTATCATATGATAAGATTTAGAGACTATTTGCGGCTGTTGCAAAGATTTTCAAAGTATGGTAAAATGCTAGAGGGAGTTGAAGGTCAAATAACCTATATGAATTTTACAGAACGGCAACGGCTAAAGATAGGGTTACCTAATTTCCTTAAAAAATTTATTACAGAGGAGACAGGACTCGTACGGATTATAAGACATTTAGAATATCGTAAAATGAAAACGCCACCAACTCCAGTTTAAAAAAAAAAAAAAAAAAAAAAAAAAAAAAAAAAAAAAAAAAAAAAAAAAAATTTTTTTTTTTTTTTTTTTTTTTTTTTTTTTTTTTTTTTTTTTTTTTTTTTTTTTAACAGATGTCGGTTTCCAGCTCTCGTACTTCATGATTGGGGAACATGTATTTATAGATGCGAGACTGCATTTCCTTGGACATTGTCATTGTATTGTATCGAACGCTATTCAGAAGAGAATTGTATACTGGGATGGATACATCAATGTTTTGATATTGTTGTGAAAAGGCTACAAATCTTTGTAAAATCCGTAAGTATTGCCTGAAGGTCAAGAAAGCATATGCTTTCTGGTCAAAGTCTGAAGGTTCCCCCCCAGCTTCACGGAGTAAAGTTTCTGTAGACTGGTTACCTCTTCTACGAGGAAATAATTGACCTTTTCGAGGTATGTTTTGTTTGGGAGGCCTAAAGGGATTGTCAATATCTTGATTTATGTGATCTTGTAAATAACTGTTGTATGAAGCACGCACCATATCTTCAGTGGGGTCCTCTATGGTCTCTTTTGTAAAAAAATGTTTCATTGGTTTCACTCGACGATATCTGAAAAATGATTTTTCTGTCAGTGCATTCACCAAGTCTGGTAGAGTGTCCTCGGTCACGTGCAAAGTGTTTTGACTAAAATCAATCGACATGTCTTTACTTAGTGTTCGTTTTTTAAAGAGACGATTGCATCTACCAGTTTTTGACAAATCTGTATTAAAGTTCGGTCATTTTTGTCAGGTCTCTTGTAGGGTCGAACCTGTATTCTTAAATCGTAGGAAGTGTCCATGTTGGTAACCGCCTGATCATCTACTCCAATTAAAAAAATGTCTTCCTCGTATATCTGTCGAATATGCTCCCCTGCTTTTGAATAGCCATACAATTGCATAGCCCTTTTTCCCTCTTTACGGGCAAAAATTTTATACGCATAGTTACGGATGTTGATCAAATACCCATTCACAATGCGTCTGACGTAATCGTCCTCCCCTAAACTCCACAAAATAATATGAACATTCATACAGTGAAGCATTTTGATCATATAATCGGCATAAGGGCGAATATAAAACACATCGTTTTCAAATATACCCAAAGTTTCATCCATATCTAAAATGACAGTAATTATCATGTCTTGCATTATTAAGAAAGATGCGACATAATGTTAGTATTTCGGATAGAGTCAAAAGCATTATTCGTCACATTGCAAAACAAAAAGTTTATTATACGCCTCTTTCGTGTGGCGTTCATTTCAACAAACCCTGTTTAACGTTATTGAATAACCATAATTTAGAGCGATATCATTGTCTGTATGCAAATTCCTCTATACAATGGAGGTCGTACGCGCCAGTCGTCAATTCCTGTGACATTCCCGAACATGTGTATGACCTGAAAATTCTAAATGAAACACTCGGAAATAATTTTGTGTTAAAGTTTGTCGGTCATTTCAAAGAATTATCGGGTTATACAATTTGCATGTTTCAACAGCCAAACAGTTTATACTCTCCCGATATCATTTCTAAATCAGACTTCAAAGAAACTGTGTATACTATGATTGTGCTTTTTGTAGCAGTTTGCGAGCGTCTCGGAGGCATTACACCCAATGTAAAACATTTGTCCTTTATGTATAACCAGAGACATCCCGTATTGTGTGATGTGGGCTCGGAGAATTCTTCTAAAAAAACATTGGTGAATCGAGAAGAACATTTCAATAGAAAAAAGTGGAAAAAATTTTTACACCACAAAACCATACGAGATGTCATCCAATTGTTAAAAGCAAACTTTCCAAATTTTTTCCAAATAAAGAAAAAAGGAACCCATTGTATCTTAAATGATAGGGAAGAAGAGTTTGATGATGAAACACACAGACTCATTTGTAAGAGCACAAAATTGAATTTATTAGAGATATTAGAACAATTTATACATTTACTTCCCAATTTACAAATACGATCTGCAGTCATACAAAATTGGATTAACAATGAGGTATAGGATCAAATGGAAGTTTATAAATCAAACATATCCCCCATACTGCTTTCCATCTATGACAGTGGCGGTCCCTACAAAAGACACATGGCTCCAGGTGGAGTGGATCCATGCAAGTCACATCGAGAAATTGGTGTTCGGTATAACTGATCTCAATATCTTGCCATTTTTTGTAAGAAAAGTCATCGACACAATACAAAATTTCCACTTGCATCGTCGACACCGCTTCCGCTACGCTGGCATTCCCCAAATGTCCATCTTGCGTAATGCTAGTCACGCCGTTCGACAAAGTAAATCCCTCGATGGTTACACACAAAGCTGCAGCGATGTTCCTGTGATTGTAAACAGTTCGAAGAGGGGAAACAGGGACGACGGTGGTAGTAGAATCCACCACGACGGGAGAATCCACCACCACGGCGGGTTTATTATTTTTTCGTTCATTCGCTAAACGTTTCGTTAAGGCCATCATAGAGGGTCCGATGGTGATACGCAACTTGGGTCGCTGAGAACTCATCCTGATTCAGTCGATCTGTAGGCGGCAGCCAAAGTTCTGTCTTCTGCAATGGATGGGGAGTCCAAAAGAAGAACCGAATCGTAAAAAGGTACTAGATAATCATAAGTGGGTCGATCCACAGCTCCAAATTGAAATTTAAAATAATCTTTCCAATAATTCTTTTTATAAATTTTAACAAAATCCGATTCAAAGGGTACATTAACGACAAAGTTATCCGGTTTCAGCCGTCTGGGAAAATCCTCCGTGTTTTTATGATTATTGTCCACTTCAAAATTACGCCACGTGAAATGATCCCCAAGCCAGCCAATTCTGATAGTCTTGTGAGGTACACTGGTCGAAGTCATAGTGACGGTCCATGGAATGTGTTTTCCATTATGAGAAACAAAAGAAATGTGAATACTGTAAGCGTATCCAAGCATTGTAATGTGGATGGACCGAGTCTACAACTTATTAACACTATATTAAAAAAAAAAAAAAAAAAAAAAAAAAAAAAAAAAAAAAAAAAAAAAAAAAAAAAAAATTTTTTTTTTTTTTTTTTTTTTTTTTTTTTTTTTTTTTTTTTTTTTTTTTTTTTTTAAATGACTGAAAAAAAAAAAAAAAAAAAAAAAAAAAAAAAAAAAAAAAAAAAAAAAATTTTTTTTTTTTTTTTTTTTTTTTTTTTTTTTTTTTTTAAATGACTGAAAAAAAAAAAAAAAAAAAAAAAAAAAAAAAAAAAAAAAAAAAAAAAAAAAAAATTTTTTTTTTTTTTTTTTTTTTTTTTTTTTTTTTAATAAAAGTTTCAAGATAAATGTTATGTATAATCATGGCATTTATACGGGTAGAGTATGATTCTCTTACAAGTTTAAAAAAACACTTTCAAAACATGAATGTTTTTCGTTATGCAGTTTCTCCTCTCCAAACGAATCCACCACCCAATTTTGTTCTCGTTGATCCAAAACTTTATTACGGTTCTTATGGTGGTCTGTTAAGTAATCGGTTTGTTCAAGACAAAGAATGCATATTTGATCCTATCGATAAAGATTTTTCTTTAGTTTGGTGGAATGCTTCACTTCCAAGACACGTGGGTGATACACATGTCCTTTCCGTTGGAGTGCGCGTGGCTGTAACCCCCACCATGTTTAAGCAAATGCAGATTAACCCTATTCGCAGATCGTGTGGAAAAAGTTCCTATTATGGTAACAAAGCTTTGATCATGAATTGACGGTCCTCTTCGTATTCTGATTGTGTGTAATCGGGTTCGTTGAGAAACGTATATTGCTTACGCCTCTGAGCATGTACACGATTGTGCATATCAAACCAAAGTTTAGAAAAATCTGTTTCTGTATTGAGTAATTGTGGTTTTAACTCCTCTACCATTTCTCGAAAATGAACCATACATATTCCGCAACGCAGTGTTCTGTATAAGGGTCCAATTATAATTTCGACCCAAAGATTCTTGTAAAATGGCATTTTTTCTCGGACTTTGAAAGCTTCCGCCATCCAATGTAAAAATCGCCAATAGAAAGAACTGTATTGACCCACGTGTAAAAAGTTTAATTTTTGAAAATCCCGTTCTGCTGGATAGAGTTCTTCTTGTGCCACAGTCACACCCACGTTTTTTAAAAGCTCGCGTAATACAGACGCATGTCCCCCACTCAAAAGTTGAACGACCGCTGGATCTAAATATTTAAAGACAGATTGTACTGTCCATTTAACATTATACAAAAGTGCAAAGCTGCACAAGAGGATATTGCGCAAAATACTTTCCCATGCCAGGATCGCATCCTGTGATTCTGGTTTTTGAAAAGAACGAAGATATTTTTCTTCTTTAATAATGGTTGCTATGCGCAGTATAAAAGCAAAGACGGTCTCGTCTAGTCGAACTCGAGGTAATCCTGATCGAAATTTATTGGTAAAGGGACTAATATCCCAAGGTACGGTTATAGCATTCTTCTCTAACACTAAATCGATAAGATTATGATAAAAGGGATCATCCTCTGCTTGACGCGCTTGTAACAAAGCGTTTTTGTCTACATTTCCGAGATGGGCTTGATAAAGCGTTTGATAAGTCTGATGCTTCATCTTTCTTAATACCACGAGGGCATTGCACTCACCGTGGTGAGCGAGACAGGTCAAGGGAGTTTTTTGTTCTTGCCCCAGAACATCCGGTTGAACTCGTGATGTAGAGGGCGCAGCACGGCGGATAGCGCGGCAATAAATATCGCGTGTAGTCAGAAGCCTCTGGTAAAGTAGTGGATTGACATTAAAGCGAGAAGACTGCAGTAAAAATGAGTGGTGATGATATAACTCCGGATTTCAATGGATACATCGGGTGCAACTTTTGTGGCAAGATAACTTGCCACGATGCAAGACAACAATCTATTATATGGGTTATATGTAGAAGGTGCCGCCAGTACCTAGACAAACAAGGTTCTTCTTTGAGAGGTCTAAGAAGACCACCCCCATCCAGAAGGTCTCGCTTCAACAGACCTCTACCACCCATACCGGAGGAAAGTCCACGAGGATACCGGGAACTTGATAAGGAAATTACGTACTGGGATGGTAAAAGAAATGAAACCACCAGACAGGACGAATGGGAAGTAAGACCCGAGTGTACCACCCAGTACCACTTATTAAATTATCAGGCTAAGGAGGACAGAAGTTACCCGGTCTATGCCTCTATGACTGCAAGGATACCCATTCAATTTTACAGAGGTACAAATGTAAGTATTATTATTATTATTATTATTATTATTATTTATTTATATATATATTTATATATATATATATATATATATATATATATATATATATATATTTATATATATATATATATATATATATATATATATTATATTTATTTTTTTAATATATAGGTACGGGTGGCACCTGACAGCAGCAGCAGCGAAGATGATGGGTGGTAGAATTGTTTCTGTTATGTATATATTTTGAAAAATGTATTTGAAAAAAATTATTTGTGTAGATATTTGAAAAATTGAAAAAAAATAAATAAGTTGGTAATTGGAGGTTATCCAATAGCCTAAAAATAATATAGTGTTAATCATTATGTATGAATGACCTTTTCATTGATGCCTTCATGAGTATGTTAAAAATAAAAAGGGAGAAATATTTAATGAATATTTATTTTTTATAGACACATAATTACAAATAATCATTATTTACCAAAATTTTGAGTAGTATTTCCAAACTGTTGCACAGCATATACTGTACTACATCTGACAATGTTTCTTTCCTCTTTCAAAGGATGAACTTAATATTAATTCCATATAAGTAAACGAACTTTTTCGAGAAAGCTGTTTTATTGGAAAATATGCTTTTATAGGAATGGATAAAACAGACCCAGAATACTTGTGATTGTGATATATGAAGCTTTTTTACGAATGGATGGGAAGGAATTCAAATCTTCTCCCAGCAACAATCATTACATCTTCGAATGGGACAGTTTTAATAGGATAAATATCCAGGGAGTTTTCTGTGAAATATATGTGTGTAAGGATTTCTCTCCCATTTGTGCATCCACAGCTAAGACATCTTTGTGTTAATTTATATTCATTTTCCAACTTGATTAAAATATGAGGTTCTTCGATAGTTCCACCTACAAAACATTGTTTATCAAAATGATAAATTTTGGGAGTGGAAGCATCGGGATAACGAAGAATATTAGAAGAACGATTTACAGCGATAATTTTGTTTTCGTCCACGGAATAAAATTGAAATTTCATTATATCATCGACAGCTAAGAAAGTCTTTCCAATAACATAGTCAAAATACTCTTGAAAATATTCCAATTCAATCCAGAGATCTGTTGTTTCTTTTTTATCAACACGTTTTAAGATTCCATCTCTGCAAACATTCATCCAATTACGATTGTGGATTTTTCTATTATACGAAAAATAAATTATAAATACAATTGCGTTTTCTTCGTCCAAGGAGACATAAATCGGATGATTGTAATTATTTAAATACCAACCTACTTTTACTATTTTCACTATTTGTAAGAATTCAGAAAAGAGATTGTGAGGAATTGACCACAAATAAGGATTGTATAGTAGACTTTTAAATTCAGACATCTCGAGTAATTTTAATTTATCGTGCAATGGAATGTATTCTTTAAATATCTTTTCCAAAATATCATAATGTAAAGAAAAGAGAGATAATGTATTACTCATGACTATTTTTTATCAACAACTTGAATCACTTTAATTCATAAGTTTGGCATATGGCTTCATCACTTAGACATTCAATTCTAAATGATTTATTGGAGAATTTTTGTAAAAAAAGACGTTATACGAAAAAAACTGTCATTCGTACAGATTATATTCTTGAAAATGTCTTTTTGTACTTATTGAAAAATTATCATCAATTTAATGCCATTGAGGCCATAAATGAGAAAGAAAAAGAGGTTTTAGATACCATAAAATATATTCTAGATCATTTTGAAAAGACTTTTGTACCCATTATAAGAAAACTTTATGTACAAATACAAATAAATGACTATGATGAGACGAATTCGATTTTACAAGACATAGCAAACGAAATTTTTAATGAAGGTGTAAATTGGAGTAGAATTGTTGCTTGTTTCTTTTGTGTTAGAGAATATGTGATTTTAGGAATGAGTCCATCAAGTTCATTTATAGATGTGGTATTTGAAATATTTTCACGAATAGTAAAGGTAACATTAGGATCATGGATAGAAGATCATGATGGTTGGGAAGGCATAAAATTTTTAAAAAGAGGACAAACCGTCATCTGAACCAAGTTGGGCTAATTTTTTTTTTTTTTTTTTTTTTTTTTTTTTTTTTTTTTTTTTTTTTTAAGGGACCAGGTGCATTCTTTTAATCCCGGTTCTTATTGGTCGAACCCGTCACGTGATATAGAGGGCGTATCACGGGATGTAAATGGCACTACAAAATGTCTTTACTTCCTCTGGAAAAGTTTTAGTAGAGCAAGTTTCTCCAAGGTGTACAGTTGTGTGTAACTAGGTAACTCATAAAACCTCCACAGTTTCGTAGTTAAAAAGTTAGTGAATAATGAGTGGGAATGACATAAGTGCTGATTTCAATGGTTACATTGGATGCAACTTTTGTGGTAAAATTACCTGTCATGATGCTACACAAGAATCCATTATATGGATAATATGTAGGAGATGCAGACAATTCTTAGATAAACAAGGTTCTCCTCTGGGGGGTCTAAACAGACCTCCTGTAGCAAGAAGAGCAAGATATGCTAGACCCTTGCCACCGATACCAGATGAGAGCCCGCAAGGACACAGGATAGTAGTTGAAGAGTATTGGGATGTTCCAGAATCCACATATCATTTGCTGGATTATAGACCGAAAGAAGATCGCACATACCCAGTACACACGTCTTTAACTACAAGGATACCGAGACAATTTTACAGATGAACAAATGTAAGTATAATTTTTTATTTACAGTATTTCACTTTGAAAATGTTAAATTTCATTTTTTAAATTAGTTTAAAGTATATTGTTAAATTTGTGATTATATTTTAATTTTGACTATAAACAGTAGAGTTACATTACTTAATTTTTTTAGGTAGGGTACCTGTCAACAATCGTAGCAGCGATGATGGCTGGTAAAAAACAAATTGACAAATTGCTTGTATGTGTATATATTGATGTATATATTTAATAAATAAGTTGGTAATTGGAGGTTATCCAATAGCCTAAAAAATAATATAGTGTTATTTATTATGTAAATTAAATTTGAATGACCTTTTCATTGATGCCTTAATGAATGTTAAAAAAATGAGATATTTTCAACACAAATATTTATTTTTTAAAAAACACATAATTACAAATCCAAAATTTTAAATAGTATTTCCAAATTGTTGCACAACATATACTACATCTGCAGCCGTTACAGTGTTTCTTTCCTCTTTCAAAGCATGAGTATAAGCATAACTTAATAATAATTGCATATAAATACGTAAAACTTTTCTGGCACAGGGTAATGCTTGAGAAGATAAGCTTTTAATCCCTCTACGTTGAGCCATTTTTCTTAAGACTTTGTCTGACACAAGGAGAGATAAACAATAATCACATTGACACAGAGTTTTCACTTTTTTGTTTTTCCCACCTTTCCTAGAACATAGTTTACGTCCGGTCGAACCCCCTACTTCAGATGGGTTCGTAATCTTTCGTGGGTCACTATACGATATAGCCTGATGAAATGTAGAAGGAGATGAAGAATTATACTCCATATTATTGTAGGTATTTGCAAATATAGATACTGTCAAATTAACAATGAAATCAAACATTGAACGGGAATTCACCAATAAAATTGAGTTCCAACAGATACGAGGATCACAGCTAGAATGAACAATGTAAACTGTTTATAATTATACATTAAAAAAAAAAAAAAAAAAAAAAAAAAAAAAAAAAAAAAAAAATTTTTTTTTTTTTTTTTTTTTTTTTTTTTTTTTTTTTTTTTTTTTTTTTTTTTTTTTTTTTTTTAACAAAGTGTGTTATTTTTAATCATTTCATCATCATAAACGTTTGAAAAGAAATTATTTCAATCGATATTCATAATGTCTTAAAACAACAATATGCTCATCATTCAACATTTCACCATTGGATGGTACATTTTGAAGGTCGATAGGATAAACATCCAGGTAGTTTTCCTTAAAATATATGGGTGTAAGAAGGGTTTCTTCCCTATTTGTAGATGCAAGATATCTTTGTGTTAATGTATATTCATTTTTCAAGGTGATTAGAAAACGAGGTTCTTCGATAGTTCCACCCACAGAACATTGTCTATCAAAATGATAAATTTTGGGAGTGAAGAAGTCGGGATAACGAAGAATTTTAGAAGAACGATTCACAGCGATAATTTTGTTTCCTTCCAAAGAATAAAATCGAAATTTCATTATATCATCGACAGCTAAGAAATTCTTTGTACCAAAGTTAAAATACTCTTGAAAATATTTCAATTCAATCCATACTTGTAATAATTTACCATCGACCATTGCACGTTTTAAAATTCCATTTTGTTCTTTGCAAACATTCATCCATTTAGGATCATGATTCTTTTTATACGAAAAATAAATTACAAGTATACTTGCGTTTTTTTCGTCCAAGGACACATAAATTGGTTGATTGTGATTATTTAAATACCAACCTTCTTTTATCATCTTCCCTATTTGTAAGAATTCAGAAAAGAAATGGTGAGGAATTGACCACAAATAAGGATTGCACAGTAGAGTTTTAAATTCAGACATTTCAAGTAATTTTAATTTATCATGAAATGGAATGTAGTTTTTAAAGATTTTTTCCAAAATATCATGATGTAAACAAAATAGAGATAATTTATTAGTATTACTCATGATTAAAACATTTTCGTATGAACAACTTGAACACGAATCATTTTTGAAATGAAGATGTAAGCGATGAATTTGAAACTTTAAAAAAAAAAAAAAAAAAAAAAAAAAAAAAAAAAAAAAAAATTTTTTTTTTTTTTTTTTTTTTTTTTTTTTTTTTTTTTTTTTTTTTTTTTTTTTTTTTAAATTACATTATTAAAAAAAAAAAAAAAAAAAAAAAAAAAAAAAAAATTTTTTTTTTTTTTTTTTTTTTTTTTTTTTTTTTTTTTAAATTATATTATTTAAAAAAAAAAAAAAAAAAAAAAAAAAAAAAAAAAAAAAAAAAAAAAAAAAAAATTTTTTTTTTTTTTTTTTTTTTTTTTTTTTTTTTTTTTTTTTTTTTTTTTTTTTTTTTTTTTAGGATGTTTGTAAAAGACTTTTAGCCCAACTTGGTTCAGATGACGGTTTGTCCTCTTTTAAAATTTTTATGCCTTGCCAACCATCATGATCTTCTATCCATGATCCTAATGTTACCTTTACTATTCGTGAAAACATTTCAAATGCCACATCTATAAATGAAGTTGATGGACTCATTCCTAAAATCACATATTCTCTAACACAAAAGAAATAAGCAACAATTCTACTCCAATTTACACCTTCATTGAAAATTTCGTTTGCTATGCCTTGTAAAATCGTCTCATCATAGTCATTTATTTGTATTTGTACATAAAGTTTTCTTATAATGGGTACAAAAGTCTTTTCAAAATGATCTAAAATATATTTTATGGTATCTAAAACCTCTTTTTCTTTCTCATTTATGGCCTCAATGGCATTAAATTGATGATAATTTTTCAATAAGTACGAAAAGACATTTTCAAGAATATAATCTGTACGAATGACAGTTTTTTTCGTATAACGTCTTTTTTTACAAAAATTCTCCAATAAATCATTTAGAATTGAATGTCTAAGTGATGAAGCCATATGCCAAAGTTATGGTGGATATTCTTTATATTAAAAAAAAAAAAAAAAAAAAAAAAAAAAAAAAAAAAAAAAAAAAAAAAAAAAAAAAAAAATTTTTTTTTTTTTTTTTTTTTTTTTTTTTTTTTTTTTTTTTTTTTTTTATAAAAGAAAAAAAAGTTAGCTTGAGAGAATGATGATAGATACTTTACCGGTAGCCGTGAAAGGAGAATTTATGGGGGAACCCCCCTATTCCGCAGGAGATCGAGTGACCCTCCAATGTCAGCGTGGATACACATCTCAGATTCGTTTTTCCCAACTGACCCCAGAATTGAAGTGGGATCCTCCCTCGGTCACTTGCACACCGGTGTCTTGCGGCCGACCGCCCCTCCTTAAAAACGGATTCACCCGGGGTCAAGAGTACATCTATTCCAAACACGTCGTTTACCACTGTCTGGAAGGTTTTCGACTCAACAACCCCCCTATGGCCAAAATCTTTTGCGGGGCGAGTGGGGAATGGACCCCTTCGATTGAAAAATTGAAATGTCTGCCCGTCCAGTGCCCCGAGTTACAGCCTCCCGAACACGGAAGCGTTTCGTATCCGGATCGAAAGGTGGGATCCGTGGCCACTTTCACGTGTGAGGATGGATTTTATGGGGTAGGGGGGAACCGAACGTGCCAAGCGGATGGCACGTGGAGCGGCGACGCCTTTCGATGTGCGCCTTGTCCCGCTTTACCCGATACACCCCACGTGCTGAGAAATATCAATCCAGGCGCTGCGCTGGTGACCTGTGACGGCCGAGTCCAATTCATCAAATGTTTACCGGATGGCACGTGGACGAACCCAAACTGTACCACGTTCAAACTCTCTTCGCTGCTCCCCCCTCCTGCGATGCCACCCCCTCCTCCGGTGATTTTACCACCCCCACCCCCTGTGATCCCACCGCCCCCACCCCCGCCTCCTGTGATGCCACTACCCGCTCCTGTGGTCCCCCCTCCTGTGGTGCCATCACCCGATAAAAATGACTATTGGTTTTACTTTAGGACATTTTTATTTGTATCATTGTGTTTTTATACAATTTATATTTTCTGTAAACATATTTATTTGGATTTAACTACAAATAAAAAAGTCAATCAAACAGTGATGGATTTAATGTAAAATAAAATGGTGATAACCATATTTCCTTATAAATTTTTTATAGAGTCTTTTAATTTCTTCTTCTGTATGTAGTTTCCTACATTCTGGGCACATTGGGTTTATCTCCAGCCATGTCATGATGCATTCTTCATGGAAACTGTGACGGCACAATAAAACCAGGGATGTGTTGATACTTTTAGGTTCTCGGCAAATACCACAAATTAATTTCATCTTGAAATCTATAAGGATCATTTATTTTTTTATAAATCATCAATAATTTTATAATAATCAAGTTATGATACAGAGCCTCCAAGACTTGTTTGAGTTTATCTTACGACAGGATCGCACGATCGTGTTTGGAAATTTAGGACGTCATCTTCCTCTCCTCTTAGAGACGCTCCTCTCGATCCCTTTGCTTCGGGTCATCATCGTGTCGGACCGTTGCAATTCCTCGTCGGCCGACAATCGCATTCACATTCAGCGCTCGACCGATCCCATCGACAAATGTGATTTGCTCCTCTATTTGGAGCCCAGCTCCCACAAATTGGTGATCAAGCATCCCCTGGTGTCTCGCGTCGTCGTTTTCACCTCGCACTATACGTTTAAAAGGGGGGACAACGAACCGTGGATCCACGTCTGTTATTTCCGCGGCATGGATCTCGAGGGGACGGCCGAATTACTGAAGTGGCAAGACTTGTCCATCCAGACCCGCAATGTGGGACTGGTGGAAAGGGACCACATCACCGTGCAAACGCTCTCCGGAAAAGTGAGCATGGGTCTGAAGGAGCCCAACACCTACGTGATCATCAACCTGATTCCTTTCAATAAGGACATTTTGAGCATGTATTTGGCTTTTTGGGATGCTTTCGATTACATGCTGGAGAACCGTGCTTACATCGATCGATGGGTCATTTGCTTTTCGGAAACGGGTCACTCGGCTTTCAAACGATTCACCCAAAAAATTATCGACGCCCTTTTTTGCATCGATTTCGAATACGGCAATGTCACGGATAAAGCGACCCTGCTCTCCATGCTACCTTTTTACACGTCGGGCGTCATCACCAAACAGTTCGATATCCCCGTCTCGTCCTTTGGCGGCATCGAATTTGTGGCTCCGAAATCGGTCGAAGACGCCTGCAAAGCCGCGGCCATGCACAACGTGACCCCTTTGGTGAAAAACATCCTTTGGATCCATTGAAAAAAACAAGATGAGCGATGCGAGATTAAACAGTGTCATTCGTTCGCTGGGTAGTAGTGATGCGACGTTTCATAGCCCTTCGACCGAATCCTCCTCCTCCTCCCTGGGAATGATGCCTCAAGTCAATTCGGTCATTCGTTCTCTCCAGAACGATTCTTCCCCTCCTCGACCCCCCGAGAGAAGACAGAGTGCCTCTCCCGTGCGTCGGGGCGGACCGCGGGGCCGTTCACCGACCCGACGCGTCACCCCCACCTCGAGGCCGCACTATTCACCCATCTCCAGTCCCGTGGCAGGACCCTCCCGAACGCCGCACTATTCGCCCATCTCCAGTCCCGTGGTGGAATTCAAACCGTTTGCGAGTAAGCCGATCGCACCGGGATTGCGACGCCTCTCTCCCGGAAGGTCCCGGTCTCCCCCTCGAAGGTCTCCTCCCCGAGGGTCTCCTCGAAGGTCCCCGTCTCCCCGAAGGTCCCCGTCTCCACCAGGGTCTCCTCGAAGGTCTCCTCCCCAAGGGTCTCCTCGAAGGGCCCCGTCTCCACCAGGGTCTCCTCGAAGGTCCCCATCCCCTCGAAGGTCTCCACCAGGGTCTCCCCGAAGGGCCCCGTCTCCACGACCTCCCGCAGGCCGCCCTCCATCCCCGCCACCTGGCCGCCCTCCATCCCCGCCACCTGGACGAGGCAGAGGTAGAGGCAGAGGTAGAGGTAGAGGTAGAGGCAGAGGTAGAGGCAGAGGTAGAGGTGGTGGAGGATCCAGTAGTGGTAGTAGCTCAAGAAGTAGCTCAAGAAGTAGATCACCCAGTCCCCAAAGAATTATAAGAAATCCCTATTTACGAAGAACAGCTCCCAACACGTTGAGATATAATTATTATCCGCATAGTTTAACGTTTGTAAACAGAGATGGACCGTTTACTAGGAATAGAGTCCATAATAAAGTATGCAGACATTTAACAAGTCATTGTGCGACTAAATTTCCAACTCGAAGAGATCGTACTCCAAGGCATACGCAGATTGAATTTCGAGAACTTCAATAAATGTATGGAAAAAAAATTTTTGAAAAAAAAAAAAAAAAAAAAAAAAAAAAAAAAAAAAAAAAAAAAAAAAAAAAAATTTTTTTGAATCCTCCGTCTTGAATGCAGATGTCCAAATAAAATTTTTTTGAAAAAAAAAAAAAAAAAAAAAAAAAAAAAAAAAATGAATCCTGATTGGTCAATCTTGAAAGCTTCGGCGAGATGTCCGAATAAATTTTTTTTTGAAATTGGAAAAAAAAAATTTTTTTGAATCCTGATTGGTCAATCTTGAAAGCTTCGGCGAGTCGGTGAAAAATTTTTTTGAAATTGGAAAAAAATTTTTTTTTGAATCCTGATTGGTCAATCTTGAAAGCTTCGGCGAGTGTCCGAACAAAATTTTTTTTTGGGGGGAAAAAAATTTTTTTTTGAATGATTTGTCCTGATTGGTCAATCTTGAAAACTTCGGCGAGTGTCCGAACAATTTTTTTTTTTTTTTTTTTTTTTTTTTTTTTTTTTTTTTTTTTTTTTTTTTTTTTTTTTGAAAAAAAAAATTTTTTTTTGAATGCTTTGTCCTGATTGGTCAATCTTGAAAGCTTCGGCGAGTGTCCGAACAAAATTTTTTTTTGGGGGGAAAAAATTTTTTTTGAATGCTTTGTCCTGATTGGTCAATCTTGAAAACTTCGGCGAGTGTCCGAACAAAATTTTTTTTTTGGGGAAAAAAATTTTTTTTTTGAATGCTTTGTCCTGATTGGTCAATCTTGAAAGCTTCGGCGAGTCGGTGAAAGATTTTCTCTCTCTCTCTCTCTCTCTCTCTCTCTCTCTCTCTCTCTATATATATATATATATATATATATATATATATATATATATATATATATATATATATATATATATATTAATATATATATATATATATATATATATATATATATATATATATATTAATATATATATATATATATATATATATATATATATATATATATATATATATATATATATATATAAATATATATATATATATATATATATATATATATATATATATATAAAATATATATATATATATATATATATATATATATATATATATATATATATATATAGATAGATAGATAGATAGAGAGATAGATAGATAGAGAGAGAGAGAGAGAGAGAGAGCAAAAGAAAAAATCTTTCACCAACTCGCCGAAGCTTTCAAGATTGACCAATCAGGACAAAGCATTCAAAAAAATTTCCCCCCCCCCAAAAAAAAAATTTTTGTCGGACACTCGCCGAAGCTTTCAAGATTGACCAATCAGGACAAAGCATTCAAAAAAAAATTTCCCCCCAAAAAAAAAAATTTTGTTCGGACACTCGCCGAAGCTTTCAAGATTGACCAATCAGGACAAAGCATTCAAAAAAAATTTTTCCCCCCAAAAAAAAATTTTGTTGGGACACTCGCCGAAGCTTTCAAGATTGACCAATCAGGACAAAGCATTCAAAAAAAATTTTTCCCCCCAAAAAAAAATTTTTGTTGGGACACTCGCCGAAGCTTTCAAGATTGACCAATCAGGACAAAGCATTCAAAAAAAATTTTTTTCCCCAAAAAAAAAAATTTTGTTGGGACACTCGCCGAAGCTTTCAAGATTTACCAATCAGGACAAAGCATTCAAAAAAAATTTTTCCCCCCAAAAAAAAATTTTTGTTGGGACACTCGCCGAAGCTTTCAAGATTGACCAATCAGGACAAAGCATTCAAAAAAAATTTTTCCCCCCAAAAAAAAATTTTTGTTGGGACACTCGCCGAAGCTTTCAAGATTGACCAATTAGGACAAAGCATTCAAAAAAAATTTTTCCCCCCAAAAAAAAATTTTTGTTGGGACACTCGCCGAAGCTTTCAAGATTGACCAATCAGGACAAAGCATTCAAAAAAAATTTTTTTCCCCAAAAAAAAAATTTTGTTGGGACACTCGCCGAAGCTTTCAAGATTGACCAATCAGGACAAAGCATTCAAAAAAAATTTTTCCCCCCAAAAAAAAATTTTGTTGGGACACTCGCCGAAGCTTTCAAGATTGACCAATCAGGACAAAGCATTCAAAAAAATTTCCCAAAAAAAAAAAAAAAAAAAAAAAAAAAAAAAAAAAAAAAAAAAAAAAATATTATTCGGACATCTTTCACGGACTCGCCGAAGCTTTTTTTTTTTTTTTTTTTTTTTTTTTTTTTTTTTTTTTTTTTTTTTAATTTAATTTCCTGAAGGTTAGGCTTATGCGTACACCTAATTTTTCTGGTTCTTTCGGTATTTCATGATACCAATATTTATTGGTGGGGGGATGCATCACCATTAAACTACCGCTTGTCATGTTATAAAAGACGGGTTTAAAATCCAACCTTGAAAATTTGAATTTTCTCTCTTGGCCGAAACTAACACATGCTATAGGGGAATTGGGAGCAATATCTATCTCATCGTCTTTATGTTTTCCAATGCTGTCGTATCCGTTACGATACTTGTTAATCAGACAGAAATTGTATTTATAATTGGTAGCCGATTCCACCCTCTCTTTAATGTGTAACAACGTTGGCGTCCATACTCTGGACTGAACAGTTGTTCCAGAATATCGATAGGTTATGGAACTATTGTCACCATAGCCAGCCACGAGGCGTGGAACTGGATACCTTCGATAAATTTTATAATTTTTTAGATAAACCAATTCTTTTTCCAACAAATTAAAATATTTATCAGGTTTCAAAATGAAACTAGGATCAAAAAACACGTTTAAATTAGACATGACTGGTTCAAACACCATCTCTCTCCCTCTATTTAAAAAAAAAAAAAAAAAAAAAAAAAAAAAAAAAAAAAAAAAAAAAAAAAAAAATTTTTTTTTTTTTTTTTTTTTTTTTTTTTTTTTTTTTTTTTTTCAAATTTATACCTACTAAAAAAAAAAAAAAAAAAAAAAAAAAATTTTTTTTTTTTTTTTTTTTTTTTTTTTTTTTTTTTTTTTTTTTTTTTTTTTTTTAAATTTATACCTACTAAAAAAAAAAAAAAAAAAAAAAAAAAAAAAAAAAAAAAAAAATTTTTTTTTTTTTTTTTTTTTTTTTTTTTTTTTTTTTTTTTTATGATGTCTGTTCGGAAGAATAACTGGTATATAAATTGGTGTGACAGCCGGTTATTTTTGGACAAATGACGCTGATGTGACACACCCATCGAATGAGGGCTTTAAAGGCGGGTGGAAAGGCGGACTCTCTCACGTAGACGGTGTTCCCGTTGCTGTCTTTGGTGTAGATGCAGGGCTCATCTTGAATGTAGTGTGAAAAATAATTCCACGGGATTAAATCGTGTCCGTTTTTATTTTTAGCCAAGTAATAGGACCCGTCCCCTTTCCGAAACAAGACCGGTTTGTTGTCGTCTTCCCTTATGTAATATTCGTTCCCACTCGAGTCGGAGGGGTAACGCTCGCTCCCGTCCGCGTACAAGGCTCTCTTGTCCCGAATGAAAAGCGATTTGTTTTTGGCTTTCGGATAAAATTCATGACCCTGAGCATCTTTGGCATAGTAGAGCTCGCCGGTGACGGCGTCTTTGGCAAAGCCTTGGACGTACACTTGATTCCCGTGACGATCGATCGGATAGCCCTCCATCTTAGTTAGTCAAGATTTATGGAACCTTATAAGCAGGTCGTGTTGGACCTCTTGCAACAGAAACAATATCCCGTTTTAGAAAATTATGTGTTCTTAGACGTGTATTACAAAACCATTCCGCCCCTCACGCCGGCCCGGATTCGCCAGTACGATCGACGCATCGACCAACCCGAGGATGTGTTCATTCGGGATGCGAACCCCTTCGACCTCAGTTATCTCGTGCCGGGAGGGGACACCTTTTACATGTATCATGTGCCCCGACTGGACGTGGCGTCCTACCCGGAGCAGTGCCTCACCCTCAAGTTGAACCGATTCGTGGTGGACACTCGGGTCTTGCATCGCAGGAGTGCCAGTTTCGAGGAGGAACTGTACGCTTTCCTCGCCCTCCTCAATGTCGACGTGCCCCGGGTGGCCCCCCTCTTGGATTTGACGTTTATGGAGAGTACGCGCTTCCTGCCCCAACACATCCAACTGTGGGTTCACCAGTACCAGGAGCGCACCTTGGCCTCTCGACCCCTCACGGCCACCGAGCGATCGTGTTTCGGTCCCGAAAAGGAGGGCGTCCTCTCGGTGCGGGAACTCTCGGGCCACTTAGCCGCGGCCACCTCCCATGCCCATATCTTGTCCCTCCGCGACGGCCCTTTCCGGTACACGGACCATTACAGCGATCACTGGGACGCCGTGTTTCCTTTGGCGTTCAACCCTCTGGAGAACCCCATCATCGATTGTAGGACACATTGACGCGATAGCGCTTGTCTTCGCTCTCGTCCGGACGGTAGCGGACATAACTGCGACTCGGACTGTAATAGCGACACACGCGGCGGATCGCTTGACAGGTGGGAAGAGGCAGATTGACATCCGTGTCGTCGCATTCGTCGTGGGAGGGACTGATGGAGAGGACCGATTGATCGGCATGCTGATCCATCTCGTCGTCCGACACGTCCCCCAACCGAGAATGCATCCGTAAGGGAATGCGGCGGCGACCCCGACCCCGCGGAGGCGCAGGGGCCCGACCCCCCGTCATGAAACGTCGACAATACGCCTCGATGGCCGGACCCGCGGTGTGAATCGCTCTCTCCCAATAGCGGTCGGCCACTTGAATGCTGTTTCGAAACTCTTGAAAGTCTTGCTGGGTGGCAAAATAGGGACGTAAGCGTTGCACTTGCACCAGCGCTTGATGATCCGTAGCCAGCGGTTCCAATTCCTGAAAGGTGATGCGGTAAATGGCATCGAATCCACGTTGCGATCGATTCAAAGCGTCGTACGCATACTCAATCGGTATCTTTCGAGGTTTCACCATCCTTTATTTTACCCTTCAAAAAAAAAAAAAAAAAAAAAAAAAAAAAAAAAAAAAAAAAAAAATTTTTTTTTTTTTTTTTTTTTTTTTTTTTTTTTTTTTTTTTTTAAACCCAATTTAAAAAAAAAAAAAAAAAAAAAAAAAAAAAAAAAAAAAAAAAAAAAATTTTTTTTTTTTTTTTTTTTTTTTTTTTTTTTTTTTTTTTTTTTGTCAGTAGAAAATCTTCCATTAGAACCTCGGAAAAGTCACACTGGGATCATGTTATCTTTACAAATTTCATATTTTTGAACTTTGATAGGTTCTGGATAGAGAGAAGGTTTGCTATATTGTTGACTATATTGTTTCACATACTGTTCATGAGTTGTTACATGGAATAAAGGTACCTGCTTGCATAAGTGGCACCAGTACTCCTTTTTATCGCTACGGGTTATCGACGGCCACATTTTATAGTAATATCGATGAGTGAAACCCTCTTCTCCATAAAAAAGTAATCGCATGCAGTGAAGGCATAGTGAATATTTAAAACGATCCTTCACAAAGTAACATTGAACATATAAGAATTCAGGTGGCAAGTAATTCCAAATACTTTGAAAATAGGTAGCCATATTTCTATCGAAAATGGTATCAGTTTCCAAAAATAGTTCTTCTAACAATTTACCTTTCAAGGCCAATTTAGACTTATCAATCGGTACGGGTAGAATATATTTCTGAGATTCTCGAACAACTTTTCGGAAAAGTGGAGTAGGTAAATTTAGGTGTACGATATCATGAAAAGTACTCATACTATCCCATATCTTTTTAATACACCAATCTTGTAATGTCAAAACGCAACAATTACAATCATTAGACAAATGATTAAAAATGGAATAAAAATGGATGGGTTGTATCGTAAATCCATACAGGAATTCTTTCCAAACATCTCGGTCGATTTCATTGTCTGAATTAATAAATAGATGTATGTGAGAGTCCCGCAGTGCACCCTCATGTACTACAAAATCAATGACATTTATATTATGGCTTCCAAGAATTTTTTCCAATCGTACGCATCTCATAGATTCTTCTATCACTATCACGTGATATACATAATTATAATGGGTATAGGTGGGAGGAATCCATTTACGAATATAAAGCATCTCGCGCCAAACCATAGCGGCAGCAAAGAGGATAGAGCGGCAGCAATGACAATGCCTATAATTTAACTTTAAAAAAAAAAAAAAAAAAAAAAAAAAAAAAAAAAAAAAAAAAAAAAAAAATTTTTTTTTTTTTTTTTTTTTTTTTTTTTTTTTTTTTTTTTTTTTTTTTTTTTTTTTTTTTTTTTGACTGCTCCCTTTCAACTTTCGTGGGCACCACGGCGGCAGCCGGTGCCCTCACACAGTCAGAGGGGGGCGCGCTGAACCTCTTGGAGAGGCGGGAGGCGCTGACGGTGCCACGCCGCTCGCTCCCAGGTCCATTTCTAAGGCCTCGTTCAAAATGACCCAAGCGGCCAGAGGTGTGTGTGTTTCTTACAGGGAGCGGACTATCTAGTTCGGTTAACGGAGAGGTTCGGATAATCGAGTCATATAAAATTACCCATAATTCCAAGGGGTCCAAAAACTTTAACGGAGAGGTTCGGATAATCGAGTCATATAAAATTACCCATAATTCCAAGGGGTCCAAAAAGAGTTTCGGTCCATGAAGAGTCCATGAAGAGTTTCGGTTAATCGAGTCATATAAAATTACCCATAATTCCAAGTGGTGTCTCTCCAAAAACTTTTCTGAAAAATAAAAAATATTTAAAAACTATATATATATGGTTTGTTATAAGGAGCATACATATTTTTTATGCAGTATTTTCATTTTAAGATTTCTTCGTAATTTTCGATATATTTTTGATAAATTTTATGTTTTTTTGTAAATATGGACGCTTTTCTACATGATTTTGGCCATTTTTCCCATTTTGTGGATTTTCGACTGCGGTTGGTTGGTTGGTGGGGGCACCAAATTTGTGTGCAAGAAGATTAAAAAAAAAAAAAAAAAAAAAAAAAAAAAAAAAAAAAAAAATTTTTTTTTTTTTTTTTTTTTTTTTTTTTTTTTTTTTTTTTTTAACCTCATTTAAAAAAAAAAAAAAAAAAAAAAAAAAAAAAAAAAAAAAAAAAAAAAAAAAAATTTTTTTTTTTTTTTTTTTTTTTTTTTTTTTTTTTTTTTTTACTTAAAGGGTTTTGTAAAATTTTTACAAACCCGATGGGTCCAAAAAACATACACGATTATTATATGGCTTTGAAAAGCAAACCTTATTCTTTCAAGTGTCCTCGTTGCGACATTGACATTTTGCCCATTCAGTTTGAAAAGCATTCTTTAACAACCCATGGATTCCAAACGAAGACTTCTTGCGTGTGGTGCAACGGACAGTACGGGTGGCAATCTGGACAAAAAAAGCATAACGTGAGACATTTCTTGACGTGTTTTCGAAAATTTATAACCGTTAAGAGAATCGATCGGGGGGAGGTGGAGAAGATGGACAACGAGCCGTGTCCAATCCCGGAGGAGCTCCGACTCCTGGATACGCGTCCCTTGTGCGCCGCCCAAACCTTTTTCGACCATCCAGACCTTCGCGGCTTCTTGACGGAGCGCCTCTTCGAAGACCTCTGGCCGATGGATCCCGGCTCCGAGGTCGATTATTACGAAGACAAGAACGTGAATGTGGCCGCGTGCTACGTGCGAAAGTACGTCGGGTCGAGTGCGGGATGGTTTCACGTGATGGTCAAGGCGGCCGCCTTCGAATCCTTCATAAGGGCTTTGGATAAGGAAGAGGGGAGGGTGGTCACGCTGCCTTTCTCGTGCTGGTGCGACGGCGGTCCGGACGAGGATCCCCTTTTCAGACAGCACCGGCACATGATCGTGGTCGCGCCCCAGGGTCGCTTCCAGAAAATTTGGTCCAAAGTCCGACCCTTCCAGAGACCCCGTAAAAACTACCCTTCGAAAAAGTGCGAGGTGATAAAATCGGCCATGCACTTGGTCAACACGATGGGCTACGTGAGCAAGAGGCGGTCGAGATGTTACTTTACGATCGGGGGGAAGCGCTATAAGAGAGCGCCCTTGAAAAACAAACATTTCTACATCTTTCGGACGCTGCCGAAAGACTTTCGGTTGCCGCTGACCTTGCAGTGGGACGGAGGCATGGTGGGAGCGATGGATTTGGAAATGTTTCGCAGGGCCTCGCCGGCCAAGTTGGCGTACGGTCGGCTGGTCGAAGAAAACGGGGTCTATAAACAAAAAATCAAACATTTCCATGCTTTCCAAGGGGGGAAGGTGCTGCCTCTCAAGCGAGAGTTTGTCCCTACGACAAGATGCGAGACGGCTCGTTTTCTCTGTTTGATGGGGGGTAAGAAACTGTATCTGGATCGAGAAGAAGTGGTAGAGGGAAACTGGTTGAAGGCTCAGGCCGAGAGAGGCAATTGTTTCTACGAAGTGGTCGGCGACGAATGGTGGACGCCTCCGCCGCGAATCCAAAATTATTTAAGAGACACGAGGCCGATCGTGGAAGCGAATTGGAAACTGGAATCGGAGATCAAGACTTTACAGAGAGAGATGGCCGACTTGAAAAGACAGGTCAAAAAACAAATTGAAGAGACGAAAGCCGAGAAGGATAGAAAAATATCGGATTTGCGAAGAGAAGTGTCCTCTCTGAAAGAAGAGATTGTGCACGTCAAACTGAAATATAAACGGTCGATGAATGAGAACAGAAAGTTCCAGGATAAGATCAACAAACTGCAGGATGAAGTCATACTGCAGCTGAAAGCCGAGAATGCTGAGCTGAAGCAGAGACTGTCCAAATGTGAAGCCGAGAATGCTGAGCTGAAACGAAGACTGTCCAAATATGAAGACGTGTAAAAAAAAAAAAAAAAAAAAAAAAAAAAAAAAAAAAAAAAAAAAAAAAAAAAAAAAATTTTTTCGAAAATTTATAGCCGTTAAGAGAATCGATAGGAGCATAGACATGGATACCGATCAAGTCTCAGATGTGGAGATGGATGAGCCGATCCCCGACGAGCTCAGCGTCCTGGACACCCGTCCCTTATGTGTGCCGAGATCGTTTTTCCACCATCCGGATATCCGCCATCTTTTATCGCGTCGTGCATTCGAAGACATTTATTGGATGGACTCCGATTCCGAAGTGGATTATTTCGAAGACGAGAATTTGAACATGGCAGCCTCTTACGTTCGAAAATACGTCCGGACCAAGGATTCTACGGATTGGGTGCATGTGATCGTCAAAGCCGCTGCGTTTGAAAGTTTCCTGGAGGCGATGGATGAGCAAAAAGGGGCGGTCGCAACTCTACCCTTCTCGTGCTGGTGCGATGGCGGACCGGACGCGCTACCCTATTTTCGGCAGCATCGACACATGATAGTCGTTTCCCCTAAAGGCCTTTTCGAGAAACAGGTGTGGCCGAAAATCGAACCGACTACCCGCCCCCGTCCTCGTTATCCCTCTAAGCTGCACCGAGAGATCGTGTCTCCCTTGCATCTGGTTCATACAATGGGTTACCTGTGCAAGAGACTGTCTAGATGTCATTTTACGATCGGGGGCAAGCGATATAAAAGGGCTCCCTTGGAAGAGAAACATTTCTACATCTTTCGGACGCTGCCGAAAGACTTCCGATTACCGTTGGCATTGCAGTGGGACGGGGGTCTCGAAGAGGTGATGAAACAGGAAATGTTTCGGGGGGCCTCGCCGGCCGCGTTGGCGTACGGTCGGCTGGTCGAAGAAAACGGGGTCTATAGGCAAAAAATCAAATATTTCCACGCTTTCCAAAGTGGGAGAGTGTTGCCTCTCAAGCGAGAATGGGTTCCGACAGAGAACCCAACGCCTCGTTTTCTCTATTTGATGGGGGGTAAAAGGCTTTATCTGGATCGGGAAAATGTGGAGGATTGGTTGAGAGTGCAGGCCGAAAGAGGGAATTGTTTTTATGAATCGGTTCGGAATGAAATGTCCGCCGCGAATTCAGAATTATTTGAGAGACATGAGACCGATCGTGGAAGCGCATTGGAAACTGGAATCCGAGTACAAGACTTTGCAGGGACAAGTGGTGGAGATGCGGAGAGAGGTGGCAGATTTGAAAGCCGGACACTGAATCGAATATCATCCCCCCCTTTGAGTTGAAAAAAAAAAAAAAAAAAAAAAAAAAAAAAAAAAAAAAAAAAAAAAAAAAAAATTTTTTTTTTTTTTTTTTTTTTTTTTTTTTTTTTTTTTTTTTAATAAAGGTTTTTGTCTTCTGGAAAAAAAATCTTGATTATTAAACACCCTTGATCATGAATTACTTTGATCCCGTCAGGAATATTTTTCATTACCTACTTCGAGATTGCGTTCATCTTGCAAATTTTGATGATACGGGTAATCAAATGTTGGTCCACATGGTGAATCATATAGACATCCAGATTTCAAACCGAGGGAACGTCAATTTGGCCTTTCTATTTTAAGAATGCTCAAAGTCTATTTTCAAATCCCATTCCTCATCAAGCCTACGGGTATCAACGTCCACAAATTCAAAGATGCGATTCCCAATTTAAAAGAAAAATTACAAGGTATCGTCGATTCCGATTTATCATCTCTATCCCCTAGACTTCGAAGGATTTTGGATGAGAAAGTTTTGACACCTCACCACTGGCGAGGCCATAATAATTATCAACCTTGGGTCATGGAATGTTTAATCGTCACCGGATGTTTTATCGGGGAGTGTGCGAACAAATTCAAAAGTGATTCTTTATTCGATTCGGCATCCAAGGCATTGATAGAATTTATGGAAAATTGTGGTTTAATAGATTGTATTGAAAGTGATCTATCTTGCAAGAAGGATCCTTTTGGTAAACCTGGTAAAAATGTGAAATCTGTGTTGGATAGATTGGATTGGGTTGGTTTTACATTTGAAGATGAGTAACGATGATATGAACAAATCATGTTAGAGCCATTTACATGAAATGGTTAGGTTATTAAAATAAAAGAAAGTCACTCACCTTCCTTAAAAAAAAAAAAAAAAAAAAAAAAAAAAAAAATTTTTTTTTTTTTTTTTTTTTTTTTTTTTTTTTTTTTTTTTTTTTTTTTTTTTTTTTTTTCCAAGTAGGTGTGGCTTTAAAAAAAAAAAAAAAAAAAAAAAAAAAAAAAAAAAAAAAAAAAAAAAAAAAAATTTTTTTTTTTTTTTTTTTTTTTTTTTTTTTTTTTTTTTTTTTTTTTTTTTAAGATAGATATACTGTAATACGATTAGTAATAAGTGATCGACAAATTGGACATGTTGTAAGATGGTTTGAACAGCTTTTACAACAAACGAAATGCTTACAAGCTTCAAAAACAATTTGTCTCTCTCTGCTCAAACAAATACTACACAGCAATCTTTCGCAATCTTTATTGGTCTTCTGGATTTTTTCCGTCGGATTGCGGTTGCCAGATTCGATAAATTTAATATATACTTGACAGTCCAACCTTTCCATCAAGACTTCAAAAGCCTTATCGAAAATATCTACTTTAAATTGTTCTGTACAATCTACGATAGTATAGGTTGTAACAATCAAACATTTCAAGAGCCAAGCTTAATCACTCAAATGGAGATGTGGCAACTTTTCCTCGCCCAACAGAATTCTTAGATCAGGATAGTACCGAACGTGGTTATAATGTAAGATAAGTCTCAATTTGAGACCCAATCTGATAATCACCTTTTCAACTGTATCCAGTTTACTTTTTATGCGGTCTGAAAATATATTGTAAGCTTTCTCAAAATAGAGCAGGTAATTTTAAACTCCAAGACTTCGCTGGCCTCTTGATGAGAGGCGAGACGAACACAGTTTCGGAGTAGGTTACGAAAATCATCTCGGATAGACATGATACCAATGATTTGATCATTTACACTACCATTTAATAAAAAAAAAAAAAAAAAAAAAAAAAAAAAAAAAAAAAAAAAAAAAAATTTTTTTTTTTTTTTTTTTTTTTTTTTTTTTTTTTTTTTTTTTTTTTTTTTAAGGTTTGGAATCCTCTCTTTCTCCTCTCACCACCATGGCTATTGTACGGTATCGCATCAACTTGTTGGAGTTGAAAGATTGTCCTCTGCAGGCCACTCCCCCCGAGGTTCTCAAACTCTTGAAAGCCTGGCGCAAGAAAAACTCTTTTGCTCGCGTCTGTTCCGAATGCGAGAAACCTCTTTCCTTTCGGAAGATCCAATCCTTTACCGTGTGTTGCGACCAATTTTATTTCAACGAACGATTGAAATGTTACCCGGTCCACTCCATTGCCATCGCCACTCCGGGCTACACTTTCCTCTTGCCCCAGTTGCAACGTCTCATCGAGAAACACCGAATCGAAACGCAGCAAGACTTTCTCCTGTTGCAGGATCCCATTTTTTGGCAAATGCGCACCACCCTCGTCTACGAAAAAGTCCTCAAGTACGTGATGGGGATGCCCATGACCTACCGCACAAAACACATCCAGCCGCCTTCGAAAGCGGCCCTCTTCTACAAACAGGTGCAAGAGGCCCCCCTCAATTACGGCAGTCTGGAATCGAGGTCCTGTGGCAAGGCGACGCTCATGCGGCAAATTGCCTTCGGCAAACGGTGTCGCTATTCCATGCGCGGCATGATTGTCCCCGACGCCACGCTCCAGCCCAACGAAATCCGCATACCCGACTCCATTGTGGAGAAATTTCAGCTCCGAGGGCAATGGGTCATTCTGAATCGCATGCCTTCCTTGCAACCCGAGAATTTCGTCGGGTTGCGGGTGCCCTTGGAGGGGGGTGGGTGGCCGTACGATTGTTTCGGGGTGCCGCTCGAAATTCTCCAGTCGATCAACGGGGATTTCGATGGGGACGAGGCGAACCTTTACCTCGTGCCCAGCCTGTTGTCCCAGGCCGAATGTGCCACCCTCCTCAATCCGGAGTGGGAAATGCAGAGTTTCGTGATGGGGCTGAAGCTCAGTCCCAGCCAAGATATGTTGGTCGCCTATTATTTGTTTTACGACGACATTGATTTTTTACCCTACAAGCAGCGTGATTTGAAAAAAACGTTTCGCGTCATCTGCGAGCTGTACGGATCGAAGAGGACGTTTCAAGCTTTTAACGAGATGCGGCGCTTTTATTTGGATCGACTCCAAAACGACCTGTGTTTTGCGCTCACCTTGGAAGAAATGAACACCATCGAAGCCATCCTCCAGAAGGGAGGCGATTTCATGGCCCACCCCTGTTGCATCACCACCCAAATCCTGGCGGGAGCCAAAGGCAACGCGGAAAACGTGCAAGAATTATTCGGTCAAATTGGCTTGCAGAGCGGCACCGTCATTCGAAATTCGTTTAAATCGGGATTGAAAGGGGTGGAAGCGTCGGCTCACGGAAGAACCTCTTTGAACGCTTTGTATCAAATGCAAAACATTTGGTTGCCGGGCTACGTGTACAACAAAACCATGTCCAACACGCACGATATGAAGGTGGATTACTGGGGAAGAATCGTGGACGGTCAAAAGCGGGTCATTTTGTTGCATGCGTTGGACGGGTATCACTATACCGATATTTTGTCCGCCGAAACGTTCGACTTTCTCCTCGACACCGTGCTGATCCAGAAAAATTTTCAATTCAGCAGCATCCACCCCTGGTGAAAAAAAAAAAAAAAAAAAAAAAAAAAAAAAAAAAAAAAAAAAAATTTTTTTTTTTTTTTTTTTTTTTTTTTTTTTTTTTTTTTTTTTTTTTTTTTTTTTTTTTTTTTTTTACATAAAAGGGGGGTTGTAAATCACAAACAACAAGTTTACCATGAACGTCCTCTTCTTACAAAGAGAGTTAAACAATTACATTGATGTGTTTGGAAATAAGTTTAAACGGTTTCATTTCGTGGCTCTACGCTTTAAACGCGCGATCGTCACGTATAAATCCAATTTTCTAGATTCGACAGCCATTGACCCTCCGGAAAACAGTATCCTCGTCATACAGGGAAAGTGTCCGTCCATTAACCGAGGGAAAAATTTTTTGTTATACGAGATCGGAAGTGTCAGCACGGCGGGTGGCATCTGTGTCCCGGATGGGGCCTGTGAAACTTTACTCCGGGCTCTCTTCACTCCGCATAAAATTTTGTATAGTTATTTTCATGCTTCGACCCTCTTTGTCATTTCTAAAAATAATCCCCTTTCCCCTATCATGAAGAAGTGCCGAAGAGAAATTGCTTTTCAAGCCCTCTACCGTATATTTGAAGCGAAGGAACAGAAACGAGCCCTGACCCTCCAGGAAGTCGCCAATCTCAGGTTCTTTAAACGATCGGGTGACGGGTTGAAACAATTCAATAGGTGGACTCATTTTGTATTCGCTCTTTGTAACGAATCGTTCACCAAGACCACCTACTCCAATCCTTCCGCTTATTTTGGCAGGGAAGTCCACATGATTTTAAAACGATCCGACCTGCAACCTTCTGTCTTACCCCCTCCCGATTTCTATCAATGTGAAGTCCTTTTAACCGACGAAGAACCTGTGGGAACTCTATTCTTGATCTCTCGAAACCATCAAGTGGAATACGTTTCCCCGATGGTGGTCACTCAGCTGAAAGAACCTTACCGAGATTTCAATTCCGTCATCTGTAACTGTTGGTTACCTTTCTATAAAAATGAAGACACTTGGAAAAAATTTGGTTTGAGATATTATGTTTACGGTTTACATATCAAAAAGAAGGAGATTATGGAGATTTTGTCTTGGTTGCAAATTCAAACATCCGAAAAGTACAAGTTTTTGTACATGGATCTGGTCCATGTAGCCAAAATACTTTTCGGCGAGGAAACAAGATGGTTTTTAAAACCCTTGTCGAACACATCCTAAAAACCAAGCAATACCCAGACGATGTTATAGCCCATACCACTGTCAATACGTTAAAAAAAGAACTGACGAATGACTTGACTCAAGCTTTCCTTTTAAGTGAACCCATTATCGAAGATAACTTGAGTCTTTTTTTACAAAGCAAAAGTTTTTTAGATTTTTTATTAAAACTTTGCCAAATAAACGCTTGTTCTAGGGAGAGATTATCGGATAGAAATCAATGGAATCGCCTCACGCAATGTCAGGACGAACTTCAAGCCTGTAAAGATGACCTCGCGCAATGTCGGGTGGAACTTCAAGCATCGAAGAATGACTTCACGAAATGTCAGGACGCCCTTCGAGTCTGTGAGAATGAACTCACGAAATGTCGGGACACCCTTCAAACATCTAAGGATGACCTCGCGAGATGTCAGGACACCCTTCAAGCATTGAAAGTTGACCTCGCGAAATCTCAAAACGAACTTCAAACACGTAACACTGAACTAAATCAATGTAAAGAGGAACTTCAAAAGCATAAACATAAAATACAGGAATATCAAGAAAAAGTAGAAAAATATCAAAATAGTTTAAGAGTCGTTCATAAGAATAAGACAGAGTTACAGACACAACTCTGTCAAACAAACAGTCTACTCCAGTCCACCCACTTAAAGAATTCAGAGTTGCAAAATACACTCGTTTTAACAAGGAATTTTTTCGAGAATTCCATAAATCAGTACGGGGCTGAAAATGTTCATTTAAAACAGCATTGCCAAGAAGCAAATAGAATGATTGAAACTTTGTATCAGCAATTACAACAAAGTAGTGGATCTATAGAAGACTCGGGTAATGTTGTCATTTCAGAAGTGCAACCCTTGCAAGCAATTAATAGCTTAGAACAATCTAAAAGCATACAGTTACAAACGGAACTGGAGAAGGTACAAAAAGCTTACCGAGATTGTCTTGCTCGAGAAAAAGCGAATCAAAAAATATTAGACTATTTACATCATACTTTCCCCCCTCAAGTGGGATGGGAGGACTACGTTATCGGGAAACTGAAAGACAACCAATCATTGTTAAATTCAGTTAGAGAACAATGTAAAGAAATCGAAACGGAGTTCTATTTAGTGGACCTTCGACCCGAATCCTTTGCCGAAGTACTCATCGAATTGTTCAAAGGAGACTCCAGTAACGTGCTGGAACCCATTAATAACAGAATCCTACATTTAGAAACGGTGTTGGAGAATGCACAAAAAAATTACGAAGATTGTCTTACTCGAGTGGGGAAACGATGTCAAGAAATCGCAATGGAGCTCAATTCAGTGGAACCCGAAGAAGACCCTGCGCTGCAACCCATGAATAGTAAAATCGAACAGTTACAAACGGAGTTGGAGAATGCACAAAAAACTTACCTAGATTGTCTTACTCGAGAAAGTGAATTGTATCAAAAAATACGAGCGGATAAAAAAATATTAGACTATTTACATGATACCTTTCCCAATCAAGTGGGATGGGAAGACTATGTGATAGGGGAACTGAAAGACAATCAATCATTGTTAAATTTAGTTGAGAAACAATGCAAAGAAATCGAAAGGAAGCTCCATTTAGTGGACGTTCGACCCGAATCCTTTGCCCAAGTAGTCATCGAATCATTCAATGATACCAACCCCTCTCAATTCGATGCCATTGCCAATGCTCTTTCTATACCAAGGAAGGAAAATGTTGTAAATTATGTAATAGATTATTGTAAAAAATATGAGGAAATGCACCAAAAAATTTTGCATTATTTCACCCTTATGGAAGACCATCTTCAATGGAGAGTGACTCTGGATAACTTTCATGAAACAGTTATTGAAAAATTGATTGCTTTACGAGAGGCTGTAATTTACGCAGGAGGCGAACATTTAAGTAAAAATCCTGAATGGTTTGATGAATTTCTACCTAAATTAGCTAAAGATAAACAGTTTTTTCAAAATCTTACTTCATATTTTAGAAATTTTAATCAAGCTCATTTTTTGGACCAATTACGTTTGTTACAGCAATTTGTAAACCCTTCTGAATCAAATAATATGTGGTTAGACGACGTGATCGAATTACTTCGGCAGTCGTTGGAGAACAATGGGATAATAAATGATTTAATGTCTGCTACTCCCAATATCAAGACCCAGAACAAAATTTGCTGGAAACAGGAATTGCTAAAAGAATATCTTTTGTTTAAACAATTTTATGAAAGTCTGATCACTCCTGATGTGACTCCAGACGATCTTGTGAAAAACTTGCACCATAATATGATGAAGTTTACACCTCAATTTGCAGACCAAGACAATTGGTTCCTATTACATATCGATAACTTGGTCAAGTCTAAAGAATTTGTAATGAATCTTCAACGACAGATGGATCCAGATATAGCGCAAGACGAAGTGACCTGGATGCAAAATGTATTAGAAAAATATGGTACCAAGACTGTACCCCTTACTCGAAAAGCACCCAAAAAAATAACGCTAATGACGAAAGTAAAACAATTAGAGAGATTGGCTCAACATTTTAATGTCTCTCTCAATGAAAATACCCTATTTACGGACATACTAGAAAGTGAGAGAATGAAGAAATATCAAAAAGCTCTTTCCGAAAGTAATCAAATGAAAGTTTATTTTAAATTAACGGACATTACCCATAATAAAGTCGTCAAACGAATTGATGAGGTATTGAAAAAAATTTTTGGAGATATACCCAAAGGTAGCCTTCCAAACACAATGGATGAACATTTCAAAAAATATTACGATCAGAAACAATTGGTTTGGGAGTCAACTTATTTACAATGGCTTCAGGAATTAAATTTAGATAATGAAACACCCACGGATGCATTTGTTGCTGCAGTTAAAATGCTGAAAATACAAGAATGGGAACATTTATACAATGAGTGGTTGAATGCATTACAAATTGACAAATGCACTCCCAAAGAAGACTTGTTGAAAAAAATAAAATTAAAATTACAAAAAAGACCGCATACGGAAGTTTATTCACAATCCGAAGAGAAAAAAATTAAATTGAATGATGGTTGGTCCCATGTAGAAATGCAAAACTTATTTTTGGTGTTATACAAAAAATACTTTTCATTAAAATGGGAACAGATTCAAAAACATATTCCCACGAACGAGGAAATGCAAAAGGAATTGAAACAAAAATTTAAAATTCTTCAAAGAATCAATAAAGATGAAATGCGGGAAAGCCAATTACTATCCATATATACAGACTATGTGAATTTAGATTTGGAGATGCTCATTAAAAAAAGAAATCCAACAGATGAAATCATATCAAAAGATGCTCTACTGGAAAAATGCGTGAACGATACAGAAGAATATCTCTTGGAAATAGTGAATAAATTTTATGTGGGGTGATGAGAAGATGTCTTTTAAATAAAAGAGAAAGTGTTATTTCACTTTTTTTTTTTTTTTTTTTTTTTTTTTTTTTTTTTTTTTTTTTTTACATCCATTCTGTAAAATTATTTATTTTTTGATCAATTTTATAATTACGCCATTCTATAGGTTCCATGTCCTTGTATAGTGTACTCCATGTCAGTTTGGCATAACTTCTGTACACTACATGATTCCAACAAAAAAATAACATAAAAAACCACAGGATTACAAACAACATCCTTCTACCTTTTCTCATATAATATATATATATATATATATATATATATATATATATATATATATATATATATATATATATATATATATATATATATATATAAAGACTGATGGATTCCGATAAAGCTGTCAAACGGAAGCGTACTTCAACTGAAAAATCCTCTACAACAGTTAAAGGTAAAAAGCCTAAACTTGCAAAACTTCAGAAGCCATCCGAGGAGGAGGAGGAGAAGAAGGTTGACCTCGTTCCCCCTGGGGGGGGTCAAGTTCAAAAGCCATCCGAGGAGGAGGAGAAGGTTCCCCCTGGGGGGGGTCAAGTTCAAAAGCCATCCGAGGAGGAGGAGAAGGTTCCCCCTGGGGCGGGTCAGAATTCATCCGAGGCGGGCCACGTTCCCCCGGGTCCACCCAAGGACGAGAATCTCCCGGGTCCATCCGAGGACCCGGGTCCATCCGAGGTGAATGGCCAAGGAGGGAACGCGGGCGATGGGCAAGGAGGGAACGCGGGCGATGGGCAAGGAGGGAACGCGGGCGGTGG
>CAWVNO010001250.1:0-369723 GCA_963930645.1 Salticus scenicus
CCCTGCTGTTCTGTTATGAAACTAGAATATCTTTTGCACATTCTGGAAGTGATTGCGATCGCAAAGCTCTATTAGTTGCTGTGGAATCGACTTTTAAAAATGAGAGGGCGTAAAATTCGACAAAAAAATTTGGCGACGAAATCGAGCACATGCCTTCATAAAAGGGCTCTCCTGGCCAAATGGTTTAACTTTGGCAGGTCCCTCGTGCTTTATCATGAAAGTAGACTTCGTGGGACAGATTCTGGAAGTGATTGCGATCGCAAAGCTCTATTAGTTGCTTTGGAATCGGCTTTTGAAAAAAATTCTGTGAAAATCGCAAAAATTTTGGGTATCGAAATATGGCAAAAGTCTGCATAAAAGGGCTCTCCTGGCCAAATGGTTTAACTTTGGCAGGTCCCTGCTGTTCTGTTATGAAACTAGAATATCTTTTGCACATTCTGGAAGTGATTGCGATCGCAAAGCTCTATTAGTTGCTGTGGAATCGACTTTTAAAAATGAGAGGGCGTAAAATTCGACAAAAAAATTTGGCGACGAAATCGAGCACATGCCTTCATAAAAGGGCTCTCCTGGCCAAATGGTTTAACTTTGGCAGGTCCCTCGTGCTTTATCATGAAAGTAGACTTCGTGGGACAGATTCTGGAAGTGATTGCGATCGCAAAGCTCTATTAGTTGCTTTGGAATCGGCTTTTGAAAAAAATTCTGTGAAAATCGCAAAAATTTTGGGTATCGAAATATGGCAAAAGTCTGCATAAAAGGGCTCTCCTGGCCAAATGGTTTAACTTTGGCAGGTCCCTGCTGTTCTGTTATGAAACTAGAATATCTTTTGCACATTCTGGAAGTGATTGCGATCGCAAAGCTCTATTAGTTGCTGTGGAATCGACTTTTAAAAATGAGAGGGCGTAAAATTCGACAAAAAAATTTGGCGACGAAATCGAGCACATGCCTTCATAAAAGGGCTCTCCTGGCCAAATGGTTTAACTTTGGCAGGTCCCTCGTGCTTTATCATGAAAGTAGACTTCGTGGGACAGATTCTGGAAGTGATTGCGATCGCAAAGCTCTATTAGTTGCTTTGGAATCGGCTTTTGAAAAAAATTCTGTGAAAATCGCAAAAATTTTGGGTATCGAAATATGGCAAAAGTCTGCATAAAAGGGCTCTCCTGGCCAAATGGTTTAACTTTGGCAGGTCCCTGCTGTTCTGTTATGAAACTAGAATATCTTTTGCACATTCTGGAAGTGATTGCGATCGCAAAGCTCTATTAGTTGCTGTGGAATCGACTTTTAAAAATGAGAGGGCGTAAAATTCGACAAAAAAATTTGGCGACGAAATCGAGCACATGCCTTCATAAAAGGGCTCTCCTGGCCAAATGGTTTAACTTTGGCAGGTCCCTCGTGCTTTATCATGAAAGTAGACTTCGTGGGACAGATTCTGGAAGTGATTGCGATCGCAAAGCTCTATTAGTTGCTTTGGAATCGGCTTTTGAAAAAAATTCTGTGAAAATCGCAAAAATTTTGGGTATCGAAATATGGCAAAAGTCTGCATAAAAGGGCTCTCCTGGCCAAATGGTTTAACTTTGGCAGGTCCCTGCTGTTCTGTTATGAAACTAGAATATCTTTTGCACATTCTGGAAGTGATTGCGATCGCAAAGCTCTATTAGTTGCTGTGGAATCGACTTTTAAAAATGAGAGGGCGTAAAATTCGACAAAAAAATTTGGCGACGAAATCGAGCACATGCCTTCATAAAAGGGCTCTCCTGGCCAAATGGTTTAACTTTGGCAGGTCCCTCGTGCTTTATCATGAAAGTAGACTTCGTGGGACAGATTCTGGAAGTGATTGCGATCGCAAAGCTCTATTAGTTGCTTTGGAATCGGCTTTTGAAAAAAATTCTGTGAAAATCGCAAAAATTTTGGGTATCGAAATATGGCAAAAGTCTGCATAAAAGGGCTCTCCTGGCCAAATGGTTTAACTTTGGCAGGTCCCTGCTGTTCTGTTATGAAACTAGAATATCTTTTGCACATTCTGGAAGTGATTGCGATCGCAAAGCTCTATTAGTTGCTGTGGAATCGACTTTTAAAAATGAGAGGGCGTAAAATTCGACAAAAAAATTTGGCGACGAAATCGAGCACATGCCTTCATAAAAGGGCTCTCCTGGCCAAATGGTTTAACTTTGGCAGGTCCCTCGTGCTTTATCATGAAAGTAGACTTCGTGGGACAGATTCTGGAAGTGATTGCGATCGCAAAGCTCTATTAGTTGCTTTGGAATCGGCTTTTGAAAAAAATTCTGTGAAAATCGCAAAAATTTTGGGTATCGAAATATGGCAAAAGTCTGCATAAAAGGGCTCTCCTGGCCAAATGGTTTAACTTTGGCAGGTCCCTGCTGTTCTGTTATGAAACTAGAATATCTTTTGCACATTCTGGAAGTGATTGCGATCGCAAAGCTCTATTAGTTGCTGTGGAATCGACTTTTAAAAATGAGAGGGCGTAAAATTCGACAAAAAAATTTGGCGACGAAATCGAGCACATGCCTTCATAAAAGGGCTCTCCTGGCCAAATGGTTTAACTTTGGCAGGTCCCTCGTGCTTTATCATGAAAGTAGACTTCGTGGGACAGATTCTGGAAGTGATTGCGATCGCAAAGCTCTATTAGTTGCTTTGGAATCGGCTTTTGAAAAAAATTCTGTGAAAATCGCAAAAATTTTGGGTATCGAAATATGGCAAAAGTCTGCATAAAAGGGCTCTCCTGGCCAAATGGTTTAACTTTGGCAGGTCCCTGCTGTTCTGTTATGAAACTAGAATATCTTTTGCACATTCTGGAAGTGATTGCGATCGCAAAGCTCTATTAGTTGCTGTGGAATCGACTTTTAAAAATGAGAGGGCGTAAAATTCGACAAAAAAATTTGGCGACGAAATCGAGCACATGCCTTCATAAAAGGGCTCTCCTGGCCAAATGGTTTAACTTTGGCAGGTCCCTCGTGCTTTATCATGAAAGTAGACTTCGTGGGACAGATTCTGGAAGTGATTGCGATCGCAAAGCTCTATTAGTTGCTTTGGAATCGGCTTTTGAAAAAAATTCTGTGAAAATCGCAAAAATTTTGGGTATCGAAATATGGCAAAAGTCTGCATAAAAGGGCTCTCCTGGCCAAATGGTTTAACTTTGGCAGGTCCCTGCTGTTCTGTTATGAAACTAGAATATCTTTTGCACATTCTGGAAGTGATTGCGATCGCAAAGCTCTATTAGTTGCTGTGGAATCGACTTTTAAAAATGAGAGGGCGTAAAATTCGACAAAAAAATTTGGCGACGAAATCGAGCACATGCCTTCATAAAAGGGCTCTCCTGGCCAAATGGTTTAACTTTGGCAGGTCCCTCGTGCTTTATCATGAAAGTAGACTTCGTGGGACAGATTCTGGAAGTGATTGCGATCGCAAAGCTCTATTAGTTGCTTTGGAATCGGCTTTTGAAAAAAATTCTGTGAAAATCGCAAAAATTTTGGGTATCGAAATATGGCAAAAGTCTGCATAAAAGGGCTCTCCTGGCCAAATGGTTTAACTTTGGCAGGTCCCTGCTGTTCTGTTATGAAACTAGAATATCTTTTGCACATTCTGGAAGTGATTGCGATCGCAAAGCTCTATTAGTTGCTGTGGAATCGACTTTTAAAAATGAGAGGGCGTAAAATTCGACAAAAAAATTTGGCGACGAAATCGAGCACATGCCTTCATAAAAGGGCTCTCCTGGCCAAATGGTTTAACTTTGGCAGGTCCCTCGTGCTTTATCATGAAAGTAGACTTCGTGGGACAGATTCTGGAAGTGATTGCGATCGCAAAGCTCTATTAGTTGCTTTGGAATCGGCTTTTGAAAAAAATTCTGTGAAAATCGCAAAAATTTTGGGTATCGAAATATGGCAAAAGTCTGCATAAAAGGGCTCTCCTGGCCAAATGGTTTAACTTTGGCAGGTCCCTGCTGTTCTGTTATGAAACTAGAATATCTTTTGCACATTCTGGAAGTGATTGCGATCGCAAAGCTCTATTAGTTGCTGTGGAATCGACTTTTAAAAATGAGAGGGCGTAAAATTCGACAAAAAAATTTGGCGACGAAATCGAGCACATGCCTTCATAAAAGGGCTCTCCTGGCCAAATGGTTTAACTTTGGCAGGTCCCTCGTGCTTTATCATGAAAGTAGACTTCGTGGGACAGATTCTGGAAGTGATTGCGATCGCAAAGCTCTATTAGTTGCTTTGGAATCGGCTTTTGAAAAAAATTCTGTGAAAATCGCAAAAATTTTGGGTATCGAAATATGGCAAAAGTCTGCATAAAAGGGCTCTCCTGGCCAAATGGTTTAACTTTGGCAGGTCCCTGCTGTTCTGTTATGAAACTAGAATATCTTTTGCACATTCTGGAAGTGATTGCGATCGCAAAGCTCTATTAGTTGCTGTGGAATCGACTTTTAAAAATGAGAGGGCGTAAAATTCGACAAAAAAATTTGGCGACGAAATCGAGCACATGCCTTCATAAAAGGGCTCTCCTGGCCAAATGGTTTAACTTTGGCAGGTCCCTCGTGCTTTATCATGAAAGTAGACTTCGTGGGACAGATTCTGGAAGTGATTGCGATCGCAAAGCTCTATTAGTTGCTTTGGAATCGGCTTTTGAAAAAAATTCTGTGAAAATCGCAAAAATTTTGGGTATCGAAATATGGCAAAAGTCTGCATAAAAGGGCTCTCCTGGCCAAATGGTTTAACTTTGGCAGGTCCCTGCTGTTCTGTTATGAAACTAGAATATCTTTTGCACATTCTGGAAGTGATTGCGATCGCAAAGCTCTATTAGTTGCTGTGGAATCGACTTTTAAAAATGAGAGGGCGTAAAATTCGACAAAAAAATTTGGCGACGAAATCGAGCACATGCCTTCATAAAAGGGCTCTCCTGGCCAAATGGTTTAACTTTGGCAGGTCCCTCGTGCTTTATCATGAAAGTAGACTTCGTGGGACAGATTCTGGAAGTGATTGCGATCGCAAAGCTCTATTAGTTGCTTTGGAATCGGCTTTTGAAAAAAATTCTGTGAAAATCGCAAAAATTTTGGGTATCGAAATATGGCAAAAGTCTGCATAAAAGGGCTCTCCTGGCCAAATGGTTTAACTTTGGCAGGTCCCTGCTGTTCTGTTATGAAACTAGAATATCTTTTGCACATTCTGGAAGTGATTGCGATCGCAAAGCTCTATTAGTTGCTGTGGAATCGACTTTTAAAAATGAGAGGGCGTAAAATTCGACAAAAAAATTTGGCGACGAAATCGAGCACATGCCTTCATAAAAGGGCTCTCCTGGCCAAATGGTTTAACTTTGGCAGGTCCCTCGTGCTTTATCATGAAAGTAGACTTCGTGGGACAGATTCTGGAAGTGATTGCGATCGCAAAGCTCTATTAGTTGCTTTGGAATCGGCTTTTGAAAAAAATTCTGTGAAAATCGCAAAAATTTTGGGTATCGAAATATGGCAAAAGTCTGCATAAAAGGGCTCTCCTGGCCAAATGGTTTAACTTTGGCAGGTCCCTGCTGTTCTGTTATGAAACTAGAATATCTTTTGCACATTCTGGAAGTGATTGCGATCGCAAAGCTCTATTAGTTGCTGTGGAATCGACTTTTAAAAATGAGAGGGCGTAAAATTCGACAAAAAAATTTGGCGACGAAATCGAGCACATGCCTTCATAAAAGGGCTCTCCTGGCCAAATGGTTTAACTTTGGCAGGTCCCTCGTGCTTTATCATGAAAGTAGACTTCGTGGGACAGATTCTGGAAGTGATTGCGATCGCAAAGCTCTATTAGTTGCTTTGGAATCGGCTTTTGAAAAAAATTCTGTGAAAATCGCAAAAATTTTGGGTATCGAAATATGGCAAAAGTCTGCATAAAAGGGCTCTCCTGGCCAAATGGTTTAACTTTGGCAGGTCCCTGCTGTTCTGTTATGAAACTAGAATATCTTTTGCACATTCTGGAAGTGATTGCGATCGCAAAGCTCTATTAGTTGCTGTGGAATCGACTTTTAAAAATGAGAGGGCGTAAAATTCGACAAAAAAATTTGGCGACGAAATCGAGCACATGCCTTCATAAAAGGGCTCTCCTGGCCAAATGGTTTAACTTTGGCAGGTCCCTCGTGCTTTATCATGAAAGTAGACTTCGTGGGACAGATTCTGGAAGTGATTGCGATCGCAAAGCTCTATTAGTTGCTTTGGAATCGGCTTTTGAAAAAAATTCTGTGAAAATCGCAAAAATTTTGGGTATCGAAATATGGCAAAAGTCTGCATAAAAGGGCTCTCCTGGCCAAATGGTTTAACTTTGGCAGGTCCCTGCTGTTCTGTTATGAAACTAGAATATCTTTTGCACATTCTGGAAGTGATTGCGATCGCAAAGCTCTATTAGTTGCTGTGGAATCGACTTTTAAAAATGAGAGGGCGTAAAATTCGACAAAAAAATTTGGCGACGAAATCGAGCACATGCCTTCATAAAAGGGCTCTCCTGGCCAAATGGTTTAACTTTGGCAGGTCCCTCGTGCTTTATCATGAAAGTAGACTTCGTGGGACAGATTCTGGAAGTGATTGCGATCGCAAAGCTCTATTAGTTGCTTTGGAATCGGCTTTTGAAAAAAATTCTGTGAAAATCGCAAAAATTTTGGGTATCGAAATATGGCAAAAGTCTGCATAAAAGGGCTCTCCTGGCCAAATGGTTTAACTTTGGCAGGTCCCTGCTGTTCTGTTATGAAACTAGAATATCTTTTGCACATTCTGGAAGTGATTGCGATCGCAAAGCTCTATTAGTTGCTGTGGAATCGACTTTTAAAAATGAGAGGGCGTAAAATTCGACAAAAAAATTTGGCGACGAAATCGAGCACATGCCTTCATAAAAGGGCTCTCCTGGCCAAATGGTTTAACTTTGGCAGGTCCCTCGTGCTTTATCATGAAAGTAGACTTCGTGGGACAGATTCTGGAAGTGATTGCGATCGCAAAGCTCTATTAGTTGCTTTGGAATCGGCTTTTGAAAAAAATTCTGTGAAAATCGCAAAAATTTTGGGTATCGAAATATGGCAAAAGTCTGCATAAAAGGGCTCTCCTGGCCAAATGGTTTAACTTTGGCAGGTCCCTGCTGTTCTGTTATGAAACTAGAATATCTTTTGCACATTCTGGAAGTGATTGCGATCGCAAAGCTCTATTAGTTGCTGTGGAATCGACTTTTAAAAATGAGAGGGCGTAAAATTCGACAAAAAAATTTGGCGACGAAATCGAGCACATGCCTTCATAAAAGGGCTCTCCTGGCCAAATGGTTTAACTTTGGCAGGTCCCTCGTGCTTTATCATGAAAGTAGACTTCGTGGGACAGATTCTGGAAGTGATTGCGATCGCAAAGCTCTATTAGTTGCTTTGGAATCGGCTTTTGAAAAAAATTCTGTGAAAATCGCAAAAATTTTGGGTATCGAAATATGGCAAAAGTCTGCATAAAAGGGCTCTCCTGGCCAAATGGTTTAACTTTGGCAGGTCCCTGCTGTTCTGTTATGAAACTAGAATATCTTTTGCACATTCTGGAAGTGATTGCGATCGCAAAGCTCTATTAGTTGCTGTGGAATCGACTTTTAAAAATGAGAGGGCGTAAAATTCGACAAAAAAATTTGGCGACGAAATCGAGCACATGCCTTCATAAAAGGGCTCTCCTGGCCAAATGGTTTAACTTTGGCAGGTCCCTCGTGCTTTATCATGAAAGTAGACTTCGTGGGACAGATTCTGGAAGTGATTGCGATCGCAAAGCTCTATTAGTTGCTTTGGAATCGGCTTTTGAAAAAAATTCTGTGAAAATCGCAAAAATTTTGGGTATCGAAATATGGCAAAAGTCTGCATAAAAGGGCTCTCCTGGCCAAATGGTTTAACTTTGGCAGGTCCCTGCTGTTCTGTTATGAAACTAGAATATCTTTTGCACATTCTGGAAGTGATTGCGATCGCAAAGCTCTATTAGTTGCTGTGGAATCGACTTTTAAAAATGAGAGGGCGTAAAATTCGACAAAAAAATTTGGCGACGAAATCGAGCACATGCCTTCATAAAAGGGCTCTCCTGGCCAAATGGTTTAACTTTGGCAGGTCCCTCGTGCTTTATCATGAAAGTAGACTTCGTGGGACAGATTCTGGAAGTGATTGCGATCGCAAAGCTCTATTAGTTGCTTTGGAATCGGCTTTTGAAAAAAATTCTGTGAAAATCGCAAAAATTTTGGGTATCGAAATATGGCAAAAGTCTGCATAAAAGGGCTCTCCTGGCCAAATGGTTTAACTTTGGCAGGTCCCTGCTGTTCTGTTATGAAACTAGAATATCTTTTGCACATTCTGGAAGTGATTGCGATCGCAAAGCTCTATTAGTTGCTGTGGAATCGACTTTTAAAAATGAGAGGGCGTAAAATTCGACAAAAAAATTTGGCGACGAAATCGAGCACATGCCTTCATAAAAGGGCTCTCCTGGCCAAATGGTTTAACTTTGGCAGGTCCCTCGTGCTTTATCATGAAAGTAGACTTCGTGGGACAGATTCTGGAAGTGATTGCGATCGCAAAGCTCTATTAGTTGCTTTGGAATCGGCTTTTGAAAAAAATTCTGTGAAAATCGCAAAAATTTTGGGTATCGAAATATGGCAAAAGTCTGCATAAAAGGGCTCTCCTGGCCAAATGGTTTAACTTTGGCAGGTCCCTGCTGTTCTGTTATGAAACTAGAATATCTTTTGCACATTCTGGAAGTGATTGCGATCGCAAAGCTCTATTAGTTGCTGTGGAATCGACTTTTAAAAATGAGAGGGCGTAAAATTCGACAAAAAAATTTGGCGACGAAATCGAGCACATGCCTTCATAAAAGGGCTCTCCTGGCCAAATGGTTTAACTTTGGCAGGTCCCTCGTGCTTTATCATGAAAGTAGACTTCGTGGGACAGATTCTGGAAGTGATTGCGATCGCAAAGCTCTATTAGTTGCTTTGGAATCGGCTTTTGAAAAAAATTCTGTGAAAATCGCAAAAATTTTGGGTATCGAAATATGGCAAAAGTCTGCATAAAAGGGCTCTCCTGGCCAAATGGTTTAACTTTGGCAGGTCCCTGCTGTTCTGTTATGAAACTAGAATATCTTTTGCACATTCTGGAAGTGATTGCGATCGCAAAGCTCTATTAGTTGCTGTGGAATCGACTTTTAAAAATGAGAGGGCGTAAAATTCGACAAAAAAATTTGGCGACGAAATCGAGCACATGCCTTCATAAAAGGGCTCTCCTGGCCAAATGGTTTAACTTTGGCAGGTCCCTCGTGCTTTATCATGAAAGTAGACTTCGTGGGACAGATTCTGGAAGTGATTGCGATCGCAAAGCTCTATTAGTTGCTTTGGAATCGGCTTTTGAAAAAAATTCTGTGAAAATCGCAAAAATTTTGGGTATCGAAATATGGCAAAAGTCTGCATAAAAGGGCTCTCCTGGCCAAATGGTTTAACTTTGGCAGGTCCCTGCTGTTCTGTTATGAAACTAGAATATCTTTTGCACATTCTGGAAGTGATTGCGATCGCAAAGCTCTATTAGTTGCTGTGGAATCGACTTTTAAAAATGAGAGGGCGTAAAATTCGACAAAAAAATTTGGCGACGAAATCGAGCACATGCCTTCATAAAAGGGCTCTCCTGGCCAAATGGTTTAACTTTGGCAGGTCCCTCGTGCTTTATCATGAAAGTAGACTTCGTGGGACAGATTCTGGAAGTGATTGCGATCGCAAAGCTCTATTAGTTGCTTTGGAATCGGCTTTTGAAAAAAATTCTGTGAAAATCGCAAAAATTTTGGGTATCGAAATATGGCAAAAGTCTGCATAAAAGGGCTCTCCTGGCCAAATGGTTTAACTTTGGCAGGTCCCTGCTGTTCTGTTATGAAACTAGAATATCTTTTGCACATTCTGGAAGTGATTGCGATCGCAAAGCTCTATTAGTTGCTGTGGAATCGACTTTTAAAAATGAGAGGGCGTAAAATTCGACAAAAAAATTTGGCGACGAAATCGAGCACATGCCTTCATAAAAGGGCTCTCCTGGCCAAATGGTTTAACTTTGGCAGGTCCCTCGTGCTTTATCATGAAAGTAGACTTCGTGGGACAGATTCTGGAAGTGATTGCGATCGCAAAGCTCTATTAGTTGCTTTGGAATCGGCTTTTGAAAAAAATTCTGTGAAAATCGCAAAAATTTTGGGTATCGAAATATGGCAAAAGTCTGCATAAAAGGGCTCTCCTGGCCAAATGGTTTAACTTTGGCAGGTCCCTGCTGTTCTGTTATGAAACTAGAATATCTTTTGCACATTCTGGAAGTGATTGCGATCGCAAAGCTCTATTAGTTGCTGTGGAATCGACTTTTAAAAATGAGAGGGCGTAAAATTCGACAAAAAAATTTGGCGACGAAATCGAGCACATGCCTTCATAAAAGGGCTCTCCTGGCCAAATGGTTTAACTTTGGCAGGTCCCTCGTGCTTTATCATGAAAGTAGACTTCGTGGGACAGATTCTGGAAGTGATTGCGATCGCAAAGCTCTATTAGTTGCTTTGGAATCGGCTTTTGAAAAAAATTCTGTGAAAATCGCAAAAATTTTGGGTATCGAAATATGGCAAAAGTCTGCATAAAAGGGCTCTCCTGGCCAAATGGTTTAACTTTGGCAGGTCCCTGCTGTTCTGTTATGAAACTAGAATATCTTTTGCACATTCTGGAAGTGATTGCGATCGCAAAGCTCTATTAGTTGCTGTGGAATCGACTTTTAAAAATGAGAGGGCGTAAAATTCGACAAAAAAATTTGGCGACGAAATCGAGCACATGCCTTCATAAAAGGGCTCTCCTGGCCAAATGGTTTAACTTTGGCAGGTCCCTCGTGCTTTATCATGAAAGTAGACTTCGTGGGACAGATTCTGGAAGTGATTGCGATCGCAAAGCTCTATTAGTTGCTTTGGAATCGGCTTTTGAAAAAAATTCTGTGAAAATCGCAAAAATTTTGGGTATCGAAATATGGCAAAAGTCTGCATAAAAGGGCTCTCCTGGCCAAATGGTTTAACTTTGGCAGGTCCCTGCTGTTCTGTTATGAAACTAGAATATCTTTTGCACATTCTGGAAGTGATTGCGATCGCAAAGCTCTATTAGTTGCTGTGGAATCGACTTTTAAAAATGAGAGGGCGTAAAATTCGACAAAAAAATTTGGCGACGAAATCGAGCACATGCCTTCATAAAAGGGCTCTCCTGGCCAAATGGTTTAACTTTGGCAGGTCCCTCGTGCTTTATCATGAAAGTAGACTTCGTGGGACAGATTCTGGAAGTGATTGCGATCGCAAAGCTCTATTAGTTGCTTTGGAATCGGCTTTTGAAAAAAATTCTGTGAAAATCGCAAAAATTTTGGGTATCGAAATATGGCAAAAGTCTGCATAAAAAATTTTGGGTATCGAAATATTGGCAAAAGTCTGCATAAAAGGGCTCTCCTGGCCAAATGGTTTAACTTTGGCAGGTCCCTGCTGTTCTGTTATGAAACTAGAATATCTTTTGCACATTCTGGAAGTGATTGCGATCGCAAAGCTCTATTAGTTGCTGTGGAATCGACTTTTAAAAATGAGAGGGCGTAAAATTCGACAAAAAAATTTGGCGACGAAATCGAGCACATGCCTTCATAAAAGGGCTCTCCTGGCCAAATGGTTTAACTTTGACAGATTCTGGAAGTGATTGCGATCGCAAAGCTCTATTAGTTGCTTTGGAATCGGGCTTTTGAAAAAAATTCTGTGAAAATCGCAAAAATTTTGGGTATCGAAATATGGCAAAAGTCTGCATAAAAGGGCTCTCCTGGCCAAATGGTTTAACTTTGGCAGGTCCCTGCTGTTCTGTTATGAAACTAGAATATCTTTTGCACATTCTGGAAGTGATTGCGATCGCAAAGCTCTATTAGTTGCTGTGGAATCGACTTTTAAAAATGAGAGGGCGTAAAATTCGACAAAAAAATTTGGCGACGAAATCGAGCACATGCCTTCATAAAAGGGCTCTCCTGGCCAAATGGTTTAACTTTGGCAGGTCCCTCGTGCTTTATCATGAAAGTAGACTTCGTGGGACAGATTCTGGAAGTGATTGCGATCGCAAAGCTCTATTAGTTGCTTTGGAATCGGCTTTTGAAAAAAATTCTGTGAAAATCGCAAAAATTTTGGGTATCGAAATATGGCAAAAGTCTGCATAAAAGGGCTCTCCTGGCCAAATGGTTTAACTTTGGCAGGTCCCTGCTGTTCTGTTATGAAACTAGAATATCTTTTGCACATTCTGGAAGTGATTGCGATCGCAAAGCTCTATTAGTTGCTGTGGAATCGACTTTTAAAAATGAGAGGGCGTAAAATTCGACAAAAAAATTTGGCGACGAAATCGAGCACATGCCTTCATAAAAGGGCTCTCCTGGCCAAATGGTTTAACTTTGGCAGGTCCCTCGTGCTTTATCATGAAAGTAGACTTCGTGGGACAGATTCTGGAAGTGATTGCGATCGCAAAGCTCTATTAGTTGCTTTGGAATCGGCTTTTGAAAAAAATTCTGTGAAAATCGCAAAAATTTTGGGTATCGAAATATGGCAAAAGTCTGCATAAAAGGGCTCTCCTGGCCAAATGGTTTAACTTTGGCAGGTCCCTGCTGTTCTGTTATGAAACTAGAATATCTTTTGCACATTCTGGAAGTGATTGCGATCGCAAAGCTCTATTAGTTGCTGTGGAATCGACTTTTAAAAATGAGAGGGCGTAAAATTCGACAAAAAAATTTGGCGACGAAATCGAGCACATGCCTTCATAAAAGGGCTCTCCTGGCCAAATGGTTTAACTTTGGCAGGTCCCTCGTGCTTTATCATGAAAGTAGACTTCGTGGGACAGATTCTGGAAGTGATTGCGATCGCAAAGCTCTATTAGTTGCTTTGGAATCGGCTTTTGAAAAAAATTCTGTGAAAATCGCAAAAATTTTGGGTATCGAAATATGGCAAAAGTCTGCATAAAAGGGCTCTCCTGGCCAAATGGTTTAACTTTGGCAGGTCCCTGCTGTTCTGTTATGAAACTAGAATATCTTTTGCACATTCTGGAAGTGATTGCGATCGCAAAGCTCTATTAGTTGCTGTGGAATCGACTTTTAAAAATGAGAGGGCGTAAAATTCGACAAAAAAATTTGGCGACGAAATCGAGCACATGCCTTCATAAAAGGGCTCTCCTGGCCAAATGGTTTAACTTTGGCAGGTCCCTCGTGCTTTATCATGAAAGTAGACTTCGTGGGACAGATTCTGGAAGTGATTGCGATCGCAAAGCTCTATTAGTTGCTTTGGAATCGGCTTTTGAAAAAAATTCTGTGAAAATCGCAAAAATTTTGGGTATCGAAATATGGCAAAAGTCTGCATAAAAGGGCTCTCCTGGCCAAATGGTTTAACTTTGGCAGGTCCCTGCTGTTCTGTTATGAAACTAGAATATCTTTTGCACATTCTGGAAGTGATTGCGATCGCAAAGCTCTATTAGTTGCTGTGGAATCGACTTTTAAAAATGAGAGGGCGTAAAATTCGACAAAAAAATTTGGCGACGAAATCGAGCACATGCCTTCATAAAAGGGCTCTCCTGGCCAAATGGTTTAACTTTGGCAGGTCCCTCGTGCTTTATCATGAAAGTAGACTTCGTGGGACAGATTCTGGAAGTGATTGCGATCGCAAAGCTCTATTAGTTGCTTTGGAATCGGCTTTTGAAAAAAATTCTGTGAAAATCGCAAAAATTTTGGGTATCGAAATATGGCAAAAGTCTGCATAAAAGGGCTCTCCTGGCCAAATGGTTTAACTTTGGCAGGTCCCTGCTGTTCTGTTATGAAACTAGAATATCTTTTGCACATTCTGGAAGTGATTGCGATCGCAAAGCTCTATTAGTTGCTGTGGAATCGACTTTTAAAAATGAGAGGGCGTAAAATTCGACAAAAAAATTTGGCGACGAAATCGAGCACATGCCTTCATAAAAGGGCTCTCCTGGCCAAATGGTTTAACTTTGGCAGGTCCCTCGTGCTTTATCATGAAAGTAGACTTCGTGGGACAGATTCTGGAAGTGATTGCGATCGCAAAGCTCTATTAGTTGCTTTGGAATCGGCTTTTGAAAAAAATTCTGTGAAAATCGCAAAAATTTTGGGTATCGAAATATGGCAAAAGTCTGCATAAAAGGGCTCTCCTGGCCAAATGGTTTAACTTTGGCAGGTCCCTGCTGTTCTGTTATGAAACTAGAATATCTTTTGCACATTCTGGAAGTGATTGCGATCGCAAAGCTCTATTAGTTGCTGTGGAATCGACTTTTAAAAATGAGAGGGCGTAAAATTCGACAAAAAAATTTGGCGACGAAATCGAGCACATGCCTTCATAAAAGGGCTCTCCTGGCCAAATGGTTTAACTTTGGCAGGTCCCTCGTGCTTTATCATGAAAGTAGACTTCGTGGGACAGATTCTGGAAGTGATTGCGATCGCAAAGCTCTATTAGTTGCTTTGGAATCGGCTTTTGAAAAAAATTCTGTGAAAATCGCAAAAATTTTGGGTATCGAAATATGGCAAAAGTCTGCATAAAAGGGCTCTCCTGGCCAAATGGTTTAACTTTGGCAGGTCCCTGCTGTTCTGTTATGAAACTAGAATATCTTTTGCACATTCTGGAAGTGATTGCGATCGCAAAGCTCTATTAGTTGCTGTGGAATCGACTTTTAAAAATGAGAGGGCGTAAAATTCGACAAAAAAATTTGGCGACGAAATCGAGCACATGCCTTCATAAAAGGGCTCTCCTGGCCAAATGGTTTAACTTTGGCAGGTCCCTCGTGCTTTATCATGAAAGTAGACTTCGTGGGACAGATTCTGGAAGTGATTGCGATCGCAAAGCTCTATTAGTTGCTTTGGAATCGGCTTTTGAAAAAAATTCTGTGAAAATCGCAAAAATTTTGGGTATCGAAATATGGCAAAAGTCTGCATAAAAGGGCTCTCCTGGCCAAATGGTTTAACTTTGGCAGGTCCCTGCTGTTCTGTTATGAAACTAGAATATCTTTTGCACATTCTGGAAGTGATTGCGATCGCAAAGCTCTATTAGTTGCTGTGGAATCGACTTTTAAAAATGAGAGGGCGTAAAATTCGACAAAAAAATTTGGCGACGAAATCGAGCACATGCCTTCATAAAAGGGCTCTCCTGGCCAAATGGTTTAACTTTGGCAGGTCCCTCGTGCTTTATCATGAAAGTAGACTTCGTGGGACAGATTCTGGAAGTGATTGCGATCGCAAAGCTCTATTAGTTGCTTTGGAATCGGCTTTTGAAAAAAATTCTGTGAAAATCGCAAAAATTTTGGGTATCGAAATATGGCAAAAGTCTGCATAAAAGGGCTCTCCTGGCCAAATGGTTTAACTTTGGCAGGTCCCTGCTGTTCTGTTATGAAACTAGAATATCTTTTGCACATTCTGGAAGTGATTGCGATCGCAAAGCTCTATTAGTTGCTGTGGAATCGACTTTTAAAAATGAGAGGGCGTAAAATTCGACAAAAAAATTTGGCGACGAAATCGAGCACATGCCTTCATAAAAGGGCTCTCCTGGCCAAATGGTTTAACTTTGGCAGGTCCCTCGTGCTTTATCATGAAAGTAGACTTCGTGGGACAGATTCTGGAAGTGATTGCGATCGCAAAGCTCTATTAGTTGCTTTGGAATCGGCTTTTGAAAAAAATTCTGTGAAAATCGCAAAAATTTTGGGTATCGAAATATGGCAAAAGTCTGCATAAAAGGGCTCTCCTGGCCAAATGGTTTAACTTTGGCAGGTCCCTGCTGTTCTGTTATGAAACTAGAATATCTTTTGCACATTCTGGAAGTGATTGCGATCGCAAAGCTCTATTAGTTGCTGTGGAATCGACTTTTAAAAATGAGAGGGCGTAAAATTCGACAAAAAAATTTGGCGACGAAATCGAGCACATGCCTTCATAAAAGGGCTCTCCTGGCCAAATGGTTTAACTTTGGCAGGTCCCTCGTGCTTTATCATGAAAGTAGACTTCGTGGGACAGATTCTGGAAGTGATTGCGATCGCAAAGCTCTATTAGTTGCTTTGGAATCGGCTTTTGAAAAAAATTCTGTGAAAATCGCAAAAATTTTGGGTATCGAAATATGGCAAAAGTCTGCATAAAAGGGCTCTCCTGGCCAAATGGTTTAACTTTGGCAGGTCCCTGCTGTTCTGTTATGAAACTAGAATATCTTTTGCACATTCTGGAAGTGATTGCGATCGCAAAGCTCTATTAGTTGCTGTGGAATCGACTTTTAAAAATGAGAGGGCGTAAAATTCGACAAAAAAATTTGGCGACGAAATCGAGCACATGCCTTCATAAAAGGGCTCTCCTGGCCAAATGGTTTAACTTTGGCAGGTCCCTCGTGCTTTATCATGAAAGTAGACTTCGTGGGACAGATTCTGGAAGTGATTGCGATCGCAAAGCTCTATTAGTTGCTTTGGAATCGGCTTTTGAAAAAAATTCTGTGAAAATCGCAAAAATTTTGGGTATCGAAATATGGCAAAAGTCTGCATAAAAGGGCTCTCCTGGCCAAATGGTTTAACTTTGGCAGGTCCCTGCTGTTCTGTTATGAAACTAGAATATCTTTTGCACATTCTGGAAGTGATTGCGATCGCAAAGCTCTATTAGTTGCTGTGGAATCGACTTTTAAAAATGAGAGGGCGTAAAATTCGACAAAAAAATTTGGCGACGAAATCGAGCACATGCCTTCATAAAAGGGCTCTCCTGGCCAAATGGTTTAACTTTGGCAGGTCCCTCGTGCTTTATCATGAAAGTAGACTTCGTGGGACAGATTCTGGAAGTGATTGCGATCGCAAAGCTCTATTAGTTGCTTTGGAATCGGCTTTTGAAAAAAATTCTGTGAAAATCGCAAAAATTTTGGGTATCGAAATATGGCAAAAGTCTGCATAAAAGGGCTCTCCTGGCCAAATGGTTTAACTTTGGCAGGTCCCTGCTGTTCTGTTATGAAACTAGAATATCTTTTGCACATTCTGGAAGTGATTGCGATCGCAAAGCTCTATTAGTTGCTGTGGAATCGACTTTTAAAAATGAGAGGGCGTAAAATTCGACAAAAAAATTTGGCGACGAAATCGAGCACATGCCTTCATAAAAGGGCTCTCCTGGCCAAATGGTTTAACTTTGGCAGGTCCCTCGTGCTTTATCATGAAAGTAGACTTCGTGGGACAGATTCTGGAAGTGATTGCGATCGCAAAGCTCTATTAGTTGCTTTGGAATCGGCTTTTGAAAAAAATTCTGTGAAAATCGCAAAAATTTTGGGTATCGAAATATGGCAAAAGTCTGCATAAAAGGGCTCTCCTGGCCAAATGGTTTAACTTTGGCAGGTCCCTGCTGTTCTGTTATGAAACTAGAATATCTTTTGCACATTCTGGAAGTGATTGCGATCGCAAAGCTCTATTAGTTGCTGTGGAATCGACTTTTAAAAATGAGAGGGCGTAAAATTCGACAAAAAAATTTGGCGACGAAATCGAGCACATGCCTTCATAAAAGGGCTCTCCTGGCCAAATGGTTTAACTTTGGCAGGTCCCTCGTGCTTTATCATGAAAGTAGACTTCGTGGGACAGATTCTGGAAGTGATTGCGATCGCAAAGCTCTATTAGTTGCTTTGGAATCGGCTTTTGAAAAAAATTCTGTGAAAATCGCAAAAATTTTGGGTATCGAAATATGGCAAAAGTCTGCATAAAAGGGCTCTCCTGGCCAAATGGTTTAACTTTGGCAGGTCCCTGCTGTTCTGTTATGAAACTAGAATATCTTTTGCACATTCTGGAAGTGATTGCGATCGCAAAGCTCTATTAGTTGCTGTGGAATCGACTTTTAAAAATGAGAGGGCGTAAAATTCGACAAAAAAATTTGGCGACGAAATCGAGCACATGCCTTCATAAAAGGGCTCTCCTGGCCAAATGGTTTAACTTTGGCAGGTCCCTCGTGCTTTATCATGAAAGTAGACTTCGTGGGACAGATTCTGGAAGTGATTGCGATCGCAAAGCTCTATTAGTTGCTTTGGAATCGGCTTTTGAAAAAAATTCTGTGAAAATCGCAAAAATTTTGGGTATCGAAATATGGCAAAAGTCTGCATAAAAGGGCTCTCCTGGCCAAATGGTTTAACTTTGGCAGGTCCCTGCTGTTCTGTTATGAAACTAGAATATCTTTTGCACATTCTGGAAGTGATTGCGATCGCAAAGCTCTATTAGTTGCTGTGGAATCGACTTTTAAAAATGAGAGGGCGTAAAATTCGACAAAAAAATTTGGCGACGAAATCGAGCACATGCCTTCATAAAAGGGCTCTCCTGGCCAAATGGTTTAACTTTGGCAGGTCCCTCGTGCTTTATCATGAAAGTAGACTTCGTGGGACAGATTCTGGAAGTGATTGCGATCGCAAAGCTCTATTAGTTGCTTTGGAATCGGCTTTTGAAAAAAATTCTGTGAAAATCGCAAAAATTTTGGGTATCGAAATATGGCAAAAGTCTGCATAAAAGGGCTCTCCTGGCCAAATGGTTTAACTTTGGCAGGTCCCTGCTGTTCTGTTATGAAACTAGAATATCTTTTGCACATTCTGGAAGTGATTGCGATCGCAAAGCTCTATTAGTTGCTGTGGAATCGACTTTTAAAAATGAGAGGGCGTAAAATTCGACAAAAAAATTTGGCGACGAAATCGAGCACATGCCTTCATAAAAGGGCTCTCCTGGCCAAATGGTTTAACTTTGGCAGGTCCCTCGTGCTTTATCATGAAAGTAGACTTCGTGGGACAGATTCTGGAAGTGATTGCGATCGCAAAGCTCTATTAGTTGCTTTGGAATCGGCTTTTGAAAAAAATTCTGTGAAAATCGCAAAAATTTTGGGTATCGAAATATGGCAAAAGTCTGCATAAAAGGGCTCTCCTGGCCAAATGGTTTAACTTTGGCAGGTCCCTGCTGTTCTGTTATGAAACTAGAATATCTTTTGCACATTCTGGAAGTGATTGCGATCGCAAAGCTCTATTAGTTGCTGTGGAATCGACTTTTAAAAATGAGAGGGCGTAAAATTCGACAAAAAAATTTGGCGACGAAATCGAGCACATGCCTTCATAAAAGGGCTCTCCTGGCCAAATGGTTTAACTTTGGCAGGTCCCTCGTGCTTTATCATGAAAGTAGACTTCGTGGGACAGATTCTGGAAGTGATTGCGATCGCAAAGCTCTATTAGTTGCTTTGGAATCGGCTTTTGAAAAAAATTCTGTGAAAATCGCAAAAATTTTGGGTATCGAAATATGGCAAAAGTCTGCATAAAAGGGCTCTCCTGGCCAAATGGTTTAACTTTGGCAGGTCCCTGCTGTTCTGTTATGAAACTAGAATATCTTTTGCACATTCTGGAAGTGATTGCGATCGCAAAGCTCTATTAGTTGCTGTGGAATCGACTTTTAAAAATGAGAGGGCGTAAAATTCGACAAAAAAATTTGGCGACGAAATCGAGCACATGCCTTCATAAAAGGGCTCTCCTGGCCAAATGGTTTAACTTTGGCAGGTCCCTCGTGCTTTATCATGAAAGTAGACTTCGTGGGACAGATTCTGGAAGTGATTGCGATCGCAAAGCTCTATTAGTTGCTTTGGAATCGGCTTTTGAAAAAAATTCTGTGAAAATCGCAAAAATTTTGGGTATCGAAATATGGCAAAAGTCTGCATAAAAGGGCTCTCCTGGCCAAATGGTTTAACTTTGGCAGGTCCCTGCTGTTCTGTTATGAAACTAGAATATCTTTTGCACATTCTGGAAGTGATTGCGATCGCAAAGCTCTATTAGTTGCTGTGGAATCGACTTTTAAAAATGAGAGGGCGTAAAATTCGACAAAAAAATTTGGCGACGAAATCGAGCACATGCCTTCATAAAAGGGCTCTCCTGGCCAAATGGTTTAACTTTGGCAGGTCCCTCGTGCTTTATCATGAAAGTAGACTTCGTGGGACAGATTCTGGAAGTGATTGCGATCGCAAAGCTCTATTAGTTGCTTTGGAATCGGCTTTTGAAAAAAATTCTGTGAAAATCGCAAAAATTTTGGGTATCGAAATATGGCAAAAGTCTGCATAAAAGGGCTCTCCTGGCCAAATGGTTTAACTTTGGCAGGTCCCTGCTGTTCTGTTATGAAACTAGAATATCTTTTGCACATTCTGGAAGTGATTGCGATCGCAAAGCTCTATTAGTTGCTGTGGAATCGACTTTTAAAAATGAGAGGGCGTAAAATTCGACAAAAAAATTTGGCGACGAAATCGAGCACATGCCTTCATAAAAGGGCTCTCCTGGCCAAATGGTTTAACTTTGGCAGGTCCCTCGTGCTTTATCATGAAAGTAGACTTCGTGGGACAGATTCTGGAAGTGATTGCGATCGCAAAGCTCTATTAGTTGCTTTGGAATCGGCTTTTGAAAAAAATTCTGTGAAAATCGCAAAAATTTTGGGTATCGAAATATGGCAAAAGTCTGCATAAAAGGGCTCTCCTGGCCAAATGGTTTAACTTTGGCAGGTCCCTGCTGTTCTGTTATGAAACTAGAATATCTTTTGCACATTCTGGAAGTGATTGCGATCGCAAAGCTCTATTAGTTGCTGTGGAATCGACTTTTAAAAATGAGAGGGCGTAAAATTCGACAAAAAAATTTGGCGACGAAATCGAGCACATGCCTTCATAAAAGGGCTCTCCTGGCCAAATGGTTTAACTTTGGCAGGTCCCTCGTGCTTTATCATGAAAGTAGACTTCGTGGGACAGATTCTGGAAGTGATTGCGATCGCAAAGCTCTATTAGTTGCTTTGGAATCGGCTTTTGAAAAAAATTCTGTGAAAATCGCAAAAATTTTGGGTATCGAAATATGGCAAAAGTCTGCATAAAAGGGCTCTCCTGGCCAAATGGTTTAACTTTGGCAGGTCCCTGCTGTTCTGTTATGAAACTAGAATATCGTTTGCACATTCTGGAAGTGATTGCGATCGCAAAGCTCTATTAGTTGCTGTGGAATCGACTTTTAAAAATGAGAGGGCGTAAAATTCGACAAAAAAATTTGGCGACGAAATCGAGCACATGCCTTCATAAAAGGGCTCTCCTGGCCAAATGGTTTAACTTTGGCAGGTCCCTCGTGCTTTATCATGAAAGTAGACTTCGTGGGACAGATTCTGGAAGTGATTGCGATCGCAAAGCTCTATTAGTTGCTTTGGAATCGGCTTTTGAAAAAAATTCTGTGAAAATCGCAAAAATTTTGGGTATCGAAATATGGCAAAAGTCTGCATAAAAGGGCTCTCCTGGCCAAATGGTTTAACTTTGGCAGGTCCCTGCTGTTCTGTTATGAAACTAGAATATCTTTTGCACATTCTGGAAGTGATTGCGATCGCAAAGCTCTATTAGTTGCTGTGGAATCGACTTTTAAAAATGAGAGGGCGTAAAATTCGACAAAAAAATTTGGCGACGAAATCGAGCACATGCCTTCATAAAAGGGCTCTCCTGGCCAAATGGTTTAACTTTGGCAGGTCCCTCGTGCTTTATCATGAAAGTAGACTTCGTGGGACAGATTCTGGAAGTGATTGCGATCGCAAAGCTCTATTAGTTGCTTTGGAATCGGCTTTTGAAAAAAATTCTGTGAAAATCGCAAAAATTTTGGGTATCGAAATATGGCAAAAGTCTGCATAAAAGGGCTCTCCTGGCCAAATGGTTTAACTTTGGCAGGTCCCTGCTGTTCTGTTATGAAACTAGAATATCTTTTGCACATTCTGGAAGTGATTGCGATCGCAAAGCTCTATTAGTTGCTGTGGAATCGACTTTTAAAAATGAGAGGGCGTAAAATTCGACAAAAAAATTTGGCGACGAAATCGAGCACATGCCTTCATAAAAGGGCTCTCCTGGCCAAATGGTTTAACTTTGGCAGGTCCCTCGTGCTTTATCATGAAAGTAGACTTCGTGGGACAGATTCTGGAAGTGATTGCGATCGCAAAGCTCTATTAGTTGCTTTGGAATCGGCTTTTGAAAAAAATTCTGTGAAAATCGCAAAAATTTTGGGTATCGAAATATGGCAAAAGTCTGCATAAAAGGGCTCTCCTGGCCAAATGGTTTAACTTTGGCAGGTCCCTGCTGTTCTGTTATGAAACTAGAATATCTTTTGCACATTCTGGAAGTGATTGCGATCGCAAAGCTCTATTAGTTGCTGTGGAATCGACTTTTAAAAATGAGAGGGCGTAAAATTCGACAAAAAAATTTGGCGACGAAATCGAGCACATGCCTTCATAAAAGGGCTCTCCTGGCCAAATGGTTTAACTTTGGCAGGTCCCTCGTGCTTTATCATGAAAGTAGACTTCGTGGGACAGATTCTGGAAGTGATTGCGATCGCAAAGCTCTATTAGTTGCTTTGGAATCGGCTTTTGAAAAAAATTCTGTGAAAATCGCAAAAATTTTGGGTATCGAAATATGGCAAAAGTCTGCATAAAAGGGCTCTCCTGGCCAAATGGTTTAACTTTGGCAGGTCCCTGCTGTTCTGTTATGAAACTAGAATATCTTTTGCACATTCTGGAAGTGATTGCGATCGCAAAGCTCTATTAGTTGCTGTGGAATCGACTTTTAAAAATGAGAGGGCGTAAAATTCGACAAAAAAATTTGGCGACGAAATCGAGCACATGCCTTCATAAAAGGGCTCTCCTGGCCAAATGGTTTAACTTTGGCAGGTCCCTCGTGCTTTATCATGAAAGTAGACTTCGTGGGACAGATTCTGGAAGTGATTGCGATCGCAAAGCTCTATTAGTTGCTTTGGAATCGGCTTTTGAAAAAAATTCTGTGAAAATCGCAAAAATTTTGGGTATCGAAATATGGCAAAAGTCTGCATAAAAGGGCTCTCCTGGCCAAATGGTTTAACTTTGGCAGGTCCCTGCTGTTCTGTTATGAAACTAGAATATCTTTTGCACATTCTGGAAGTGATTGCGATCGCAAAGCTCTATTAGTTGCTGTGGAATCGACTTTTAAAAATGAGAGGGCGTAAAATTCGACAAAAAAATTTGGCGACGAAATCGAGCACATGCCTTCATAAAAGGGCTCTCCTGGCCAAATGGTTTAACTTTGGCAGGTCCCTCGTGCTTTATCATGAAAGTAGACTTCGTGGGACAGATTCTGGAAGTGATTGCGATCGCAAAGCTCTATTAGTTGCTTTGGAATCGGCTTTTGAAAAAAATTCTGTGAAAATCGCAAAAATTTTGGGTATCGAAATATGGCAAAAGTCTGCATAAAAGGGCTCTCCTGGCCAAATGGTTTAACTTTGGCAGGTCCCTGCTGTTCTGTTATGAAACTAGAATATCTTTTGCACATTCTGGAAGTGATTGCGATCGCAAAGCTCTATTAGTTGCTGTGGAATCGACTTTTAAAAATGAGAGGGCGTAAAATTCGACAAAAAAATTTGGCGACGAAATCGAGCACATGCCTTCATAAAAGGGCTCTCCTGGCCAAATGGTTTAACTTTGGCAGGTCCCTCGTGCTTTATCATGAAAGTAGACTTCGTGGGACAGATTCTGGAAGTGATTGCGATCGCAAAGCTCTATTAGTTGCTTTGGAATCGGCTTTTGAAAAAAATTCTGTGAAAATCGCAAAAATTTTGGGTATCGAAATATGGCAAAAGTCTGCATAAAAGGGCTCTCCTGGCCAAATGGTTTAACTTTGGCAGGTCCCTGCTGTTCTGTTATGAAACTAGAATATCTTTTGCACATTCTGGAAGTGATTGCGATCGCAAAGCTCTATTAGTTGCTGTGGAATCGACTTTTAAAAATGAGAGGGCGTAAAATTCGACAAAAAAATTTGGCGACGAAATCGAGCACATGCCTTCATAAAAGGGCTCTCCTGGCCAAATGGTTTAACTTTGGCAGGTCCCTCGTGCTTTATCATGAAAGTAGACTTCGTGGGACAGATTCTGGAAGTGATTGCGATCGCAAAGCTCTATTAGTTGCTTTGGAATCGGCTTTTGAAAAAAATTCTGTGAAAATCGCAAAAATTTTGGGTATCGAAATATGGCAAAAGTCTGCATAAAAGGGCTCTCCTGGCCAAATGGTTTAACTTTGGCAGGTCCCTGCTGTTCTGTTATGAAACTAGAATATCTTTTGCACATTCTGGAAGTGATTGCGATCGCAAAGCTCTATTAGTTGCTGTGGAATCGACTTTTAAAAATGAGAGGGCGTAAAATTCGACAAAAAAATTTGGCGACGAAATCGAGCACATGCCTTCATAAAAGGGCTCTCCTGGCCAAATGGTTTAACTTTGGCAGGTCCCTCGTGCTTTATCATGAAAGTAGACTTCGTGGGACAGATTCTGGAAGTGATTGCGATCGCAAAGCTCTATTAGTTGCTTTGGAATCGGCTTTTGAAAAAAATTCTGTGAAAATCGCAAAAATTTTGGGTATCGAAATATGGCAAAAGTCTGCATAAAAGGGCTCTCCTGGCCAAATGGTTTAACTTTGGCAGGTCCCTGCTGTTCTGTTATGAAACTAGAATATCTTTTGCACATTCTGGAAGTGATTGCGATCGCAAAGCTCTATTAGTTGCTGTGGAATCGACTTTTAAAAATGAGAGGGCGTAAAATTCGACAAAAAAATTTGGCGACGAAATCGAGCACATGCCTTCATAAAAGGGCTCTCCTGGCCAAATGGTTTAACTTTGGCAGGTCCCTCGTGCTTTATCATGAAAGTAGACTTCGTGGGACAGATTCTGGAAGTGATTGCGATCGCAAAGCTCTATTAGTTGCTTTGGAATCGGCTTTTGAAAAAAATTCTGTGAAAATCGCAAAAATTTTGGGTATCGAAATATGGCAAAAGTCTGCATAAAAGGGCTCTCCTGGCCAAATGGTTTAACTTTGGCAGGTCCCTGCTGTTCTGTTATGAAACTAGAATATCTTTTGCACATTCTGGAAGTGATTGCGATCGCAAAGCTCTATTAGTTGCTGTGGAATCGACTTTTAAAAATGAGAGGGCGTAAAATTCGACAAAAAAATTTGGCGACGAAATCGAGCACATGCCTTCATAAAAGGGCTCTCCTGGCCAAATGGTTTAACTTTGGCAGGTCCCTCGTGCTTTATCATGAAAGTAGACTTCGTGGGACAGATTCTGGAAGTGATTGCGATCGCAAAGCTCTATTAGTTGCTTTGGAATCGGCTTTTGAAAAAAATTCTGTGAAAATCGCAAAAATTTTGGGTATCGAAATATGGCAAAAGTCTGCATAAAAGGGCTCTCCTGGCCAAATGGTTTAACTTTGGCAGGTCCCTGCTGTTCTGTTATGAAACTAGAATATCTTTTGCACATTCTGGAAGTGATTGCGATCGCAAAGCTCTATTAGTTGCTGTGGAATCGACTTTTAAAAATGAGAGGGCGTAAAATTCGACAAAAAAATTTGGCGACGAAATCGAGCACATGCCTTCATAAAAGGGCTCTCCTGGCCAAATGGTTTAACTTTGGCAGGTCCCTCGTGCTTTATCATGAAAGTAGACTTCGTGGGACAGATTCTGGAAGTGATTGCGATCGCAAAGCTCTATTAGTTGCTTTGGAATCGGCTTTTGAAAAAAATTCTGTGAAAATCGCAAAAATTTTGGGTATCGAAATATGGCAAAAGTCTGCATAAAAGGGCTCTCCTGGCCAAATGGTTTAACTTTGGCAGGTCCCTGCTGTTCTGTTATGAAACTAGAATATCTTTTGCACATTCTGGAAGTGATTGCGATCGCAAAGCTCTATTAGTTGCTGTGGAATCGACTTTTAAAAATGAGAGGGCGTAAAATTCGACAAAAAAATTTGGCGACGAAATCGAGCACATGCCTTCATAAAAGGGCTCTCCTGGCCAAATGGTTTAACTTTGGCAGGTCCCTCGTGCTTTATCATGAAAGTAGACTTCGTGGGACAGATTCTGGAAGTGATTGCGATCGCAAAGCTCTATTAGTTGCTTTGGAATCGGCTTTTGAAAAAAATTCTGTGAAAATCGCAAAAATTTTGGGTATCGAAATATGGCAAAAGTCCATAAAAGGGCTCTCCTGGCCAAATGGTTTAACTTTGGCAGGTCCCTGCTGTTCTGTTATGAAACTAGAATATCTTTTGCACATTCTGGAAGTGATTGCGATCGCAAAGCTCTATTAGTTGCTGTGGAATCGACTTTTAAAAATGAGAGGGCGTAAAATTCGACAAAAAAATTTGGCGACGAAATCGAGCACATGCCTTCATAAAAGGGCTCTCCTGGCCAAATGGTTTAACTTTGGCAGGTCCCTCGTGCTTTATCATGAAAGTAGACTTCGTGGGGCAGATTCTGGAAGTGATTGCGATCGCAAAGCTCTATTAGTTGCTTTGGAATCGGCTTTTGAAAAAAATTCTGTGAAAATCGCAAAAATTTTGGGTATCGAAATCGGGCAAAAGTCTGCATAAAAGGGCTCTCCTGGCCAAATGGTTTAACTTTGGCAGGTCCCTGCTGTTCTGTTATGAAACTAGAATATCTTTTGCACATTCTGGAAGTGATTGCGATCGCAAAGCTCTATTAGTTGCTGTGGAATCGACTTTTAAAAATGAGAGGGCGTAAAATTCGACAAAAAAATTTGGCAACGAAATCGAGCACATGCCTTCATAAAAGGGCTCTCCTGGCCAAATGGTTTAACTTTGGCAGGTCCCTCGTGCTTTATCATGAAAGTAGACTTCGTGGGGCAGATTCTGGAAGTGATTGCGATCGCAAAGCTCTATTAGTTGCTTTGGAATCGGCTTTTGAAAAAAATTCTGTGAAAATCGCAAAAATTTTGGGTATCGAAATCGGGCAAAAGTCTGCATAAAAGGGCTCTCCTGGCCAAATGGTTTAACTTTGGCAGGTCCCTGCTGTTCTGTTATGAAACTAGAATATCTTTTGCACATTCTGGAAGTGATTGCGATCGCAAAGCTCTATTAGTTGCTGTGGAATCGACTTTTAAAAATGAGAGGGCGTAAAATTCGACAAAAAAATTTGGCGACGAAATCGAGCACATGCCTTCATAAAAGGGCTCTCCTGGCCAAATGGTTTAACTTTGGCAGGTCCCTCGTGCTTTATCATGAAAGTAGACTTCGTGGGGCAGATTCTGGAAGTGATTGCGATCGCAAAGCTCTATTAGTTGCTTTGGAATCGGCTTTTGAAAAAAAATTCTGTGAAAATCGCAAAAATTTTGGGTATCGAAATCGGGAAAAAGTCTGCATAAAAGGGCTCTCCTGGCCAAATGGTTTAACTTTGGCAGGTCCCTGCTGTTCTGTTATGAAACTAGAATATCTTTTGCACATTCTGGAAGTGATTGCGATCGCAAAGCTCTATTAGTTGCTGTGGAATCGACTTTTAAAAATGAGAGGGCGTAAAATTCGACAAAAAAAATTTGGCGACGAAATCGAGCACATGCCTTCATAAAAGGGCTCTCCTGGCGAAATGGTTTAACTTTGGCAGGTCCCTCGTGCTTTATCATGAAAGTAGACTTCGTGGGGCAGATTCTGGAAGTGATTGCGATCGCAAAGCTCTATTAGTTGCTTTGGAATCGGCTTTTGAAAAAAATTCTGTGAAAATCGCAAAAATTTTGGGTATCGAAATCGGGCAAAAGTCTGCATAAAAGGGCTCTCCTGGCCAAATGGTTTAACTTTGGCAGGTCCCTGCTGTTCTGTTATGAAACTAGAATATCTTTTGCACATTCTGGAAGTGATTGCGATCGCAAAGCTCTATTAGTTGCTGTGGAATCGACTTTTAAAAATGAGAGGGCGTAAAATTCGACAAAAAAATTTGGCGACGAAATCGAGCACATGCCTTCATAAAAGGGCTCTCCTGGCCAAATGGTTTAACTTTGGCAGGTCCCTCGTGCTTTATCATGAAAGTAGACTTCGTGGGGCAGATTCTGGAAGTGATTGCGATCGCAAAGCTCTATTAGTTGCTTTGGAATCGGCTTTTGAAAAAAATTCTGTGAAAATCGCAAAAATTTTGGGTATCGAAATCGGGCAAAAGTCTGCATAAAAGGGCTCTCCTGGCCAAATGGTTTAACTTTGGCAGGTCCCTGCTGTTCTGTTATGAAACTAGAATATCTTTTGCACATTCTGGAAGTGATTGCGATCGCAAAGCTCTATTAGTTGCTGTGGAATCGACTTTTAAAAATGAGAGGGCGTAAAATTCGACAAAAAAATTTGGCGACGAAATCGAGCACATGCCTTCATAAAAGGGCTCTCCTGGCCAAATGGTTTAACTTTGGCAGGTCCCTCGTGCTTTATCATGAAAGTAGACTTCGTGGGGCAGATTCTGGAAGTGATTGCGATCGCAAAGCTCTATTAGTTGCTTTGGAATCGGCTTTTGAAAAAAATTCTGTGAAAATCGCAAAAATTTTGGGTATCGAAATCGGGCAAAAGTCTGCATAAAAGGGCTCTCCTGGCCAAATGGTTTAACTTTGGCAGGTCCCTGCTGTTCTGTTATGAAACTAGAATATCTTTTGCACATTCTGGAAGTGATTGCGATCGCAAAGCTCTATTAGTTGCTGTGGAATCGACTTTTAAAAATGAGAGGGCGTAAAATTCGACAAAAAAATTTGGCGACGAAATCGAGCACATGCCTTTATAAAAGGGCTCTCCTGGCCAAATGGTTTAACTTTGGCAGGTCCCTCGTGCTTTATCATGAAAGTAGACTTCGTGGGGCAGATTCTGGAAGTGATTGCGATCGCAAAGCTCTATTAGTTGCTTTGGAATCGGCTTTTGAAAAAAATTCTGTGAAAATCGCAAAAATTTTGGGTATCGAAATCGGGCAAAAGTCTGCATAAAAGGGCTCTCCTGGCCAAATGGTTTAACTTTGGCAGGTCCCTGCTGTTCTGTTATGAAACTAGAATATCTTTTGCACATTCTGGAAGTGATTGCGATCGCAAAGCTCTATTAGTTGCTGTGGAATCGACTTTTAAAAATGAGAGGGCGTAAAATTCGACAAAAAAATTTGGCGACGAAATCGAGAACATGCCTTCATAAAAGGGCTCTCCTGGCCAAATGGTTTAACTTTGGCAGGTCCCTCGTGCTTTATCATGAAAGTAGACTTCGTGGGGCAGATTCTGGAAGTGATTGCGATCGCAAAGCTCTATTAGTTGCTTTGGAATCGGCTTTTGAAAAAAATTCTGTGAAAATCGCAAAAATTTTGGGTATCGAAATCGGGCAAAAGTCTGCATAAAAGGGCTCTCCTGGCCAAATGGTTTAACTTTGGCAGGTCCCTGCTGTTCTGTTATGAAACTAGAATATCTTTTGCACATTCTGGAAGTGATTGCGATCGCAAAGCTCTATTAGTTGCTGTGGAATCGACTTTTAAAAATGAGAGGGCGTAAAATTCGACAAAAAAATTTGGCGACGAATTCGAGCACATGCCTTCATAAAAGGGCTCTCCTGGCCAAATGGTTTAACTTTGGCAGGTCCCTCGTGCTTTATCATGAAAGTAGACTTCGTGGGGCAGATTCTGGAAGTGATTGCGATCGCAAAGCTCTATTAGTTGCTTTGGAATCGGCTTTTGAAAAAAATTCTGTGAAAATCGCAAAAATTTTGGGTATCGAAATCGGGCAAAAGTCTGCATAAAAGGGCTCTCCTGGCCAAATGGTTTAACTTTGGCAGGTCCCTGCTGTTCTGTTATGAAACTAGAATATCTTTTGCACATTCTGGAAGTGATTGCGATCGCAAAGCTCTATTAGTTGCTGTGGAATCGACTTTTAAAAATGAGAGGGCGTAAAATTCGACAAAAAAATTTGGCAACGAAATCGAGCACATGCCTTCATAAAAGGGCTCTCCTGGCCAAATGGTTTAACTTTGGCAGGTCCCTCGTGCTTTATCATGAAAGTAGACTTCGTGGGGCAGATTCTGGAAGTGATTGCGATCGCAAAGCTCTATTAGTTGCTTTGGAATCGGCTTTTGAAAAAAATTCTGTGAAAATCGCAAAAATTTTGGGTATCGAAATCGGGCAAAAGTCTGCATAAAAGGGCTCTCCTGGCCAAATGGTTTAACTTTGGCAGGTCCCTGCTGTTCTGTTATGAAACTAGAATATCTTTTGCACATTCTGGAAGTGATTGCGATCGCAAAGCTCTATTAGTTGCTGTGGAATCGACTTTTAAAAATGAGAGGGCGTAAAATTCGACAAAAAAATTTGGCGACGAAATCGAGCACATGCCTTCATAAAAGGGCTCTCCTGGCCAAATGGTTTAACTTTGGCAGGTCCCTCGTGCTTTATCATGAAAGTAGACTTCGTGGGGCAGATTCTGGAAGTGATTGCGATCGCAAAGCTCTATTAGTTGCTTTGGAATCGGCTTTTGAAAAAAAATTCTGTGAAAATCGCAAAAATTTTGGGTATCGAAATCGGGCAAAAGTCTGCATAAAAGGGCTCTCCTGGCCAAATGGTTTAACTTTGGCAGGTCCCTGCTGTTCTGTTATGAAACTAGAATATCTTTTGCACATTCTGGAAGTGATTGCGATCGCAAAGCTCTATTAGTTGCTGTGGAATCGACTTTTAAAAATGAGAGGGCGTAAAATTCGACAAAAAAAATTTGGCGACGAAATCGAGCACATGCCTTCATAAAAGGGCTCTCCTGGCGAAATGGTTTAACTTTGGCAGGTCCCTCGTGCTTTATCATGAAAGTAGACTTCGTGGGGCAGATTCTGGAAGTGATTGCGATCGCAAAGCTCTATTAGTTGCTTTGGAATCGGCTTTTGAAAAAAATTCTGTGAAAATCGCAAAAATTTTGGGTATCGAAATCGGGCAAAAGTCTGCATAAAAGGGCTCTCCTGGCCAAATGGTTTAACTTTGGCAGGTCCCTGCTGTTCTGTTATGAAACTAGAATATCTTTTGCACATTCTGGAAGTGATTGCGATCGCAAAGCTCTATTAGTTGCTGTGGAATCGACTTTTAAAAATGAGAGGGCGTAAAATTCGACAAAAAAATTTGGCGACGAAATCGAGCACATGCCTTCATAAAAGGGCTCTCCTGGCCAAATGGTTTAACTTTGGCAGGTCCCTCGTGCTTTATCATGAAAGTAGACTTCGTGGGGCAGATTCTGGAAGTGATTGCGATCGCAAAGCTCTATTAGTTGCTTTGGAATCGGCTTTTGAAAAAAATTCTGTGAAAATCGCAAAAATTTTGGGTATCGAAATCGGGCAAAAGTCTGCATAAAAGGGCTCTCCTGGCCAAATGGTTTAACTTTGGCAGGTCCCTGCTGTTCTGTTATGAAACTAGAATATCTTTTGCACATTCTGGAAGTGATTGCGATCGCAAAGCTCTATTAGTTGCTGTGGAATCGACTTTTAAAAATGAGAGGGCGTAAAATTCGACAAAAAAATTTGGCGACGAAATCGAGCACATGCCTTCATAAAAGGGCTCTCCTGGCCAAATGGTTTAACTTTGGCAGGTCCCTCGTGCTTTATCATGAAAGTAGACTTCGTGGGGCAGATTCTGGAAGTGATTGCGATCGCAAAGCTCTATTAGTTGCTTTGGAATCGGCTTTTGAAAAAAATTCTGTGAAAATCGCAAAAATTTTGGGTATCGAAATCGGGCAAAAGTCTGCATAAAAGGGCTCTCCTGGCCAAATGGTTTAACTTTGGCAGGTCCCTGCTGTTCTGTTATGAAACTAGAATATCTTTTGCACATTCTGGAAGTGATTGCGATCGCAAAGCTCTATTAGTTGCTGTGGAATCGACTTTTAAAAATGAGAGGGCGTAAAATTCGACAAAAAAATTTGGCGACGAAATCGAGCACATGCCTTCATAAAAGGGCTCTCCTGGCCAAATGGTTTAACTTTGGCAGGTCCCTCGTGCTTTATCATGAAAGTAGACTTCGTGGGGCAGATTCTGGAAGTGATTGCGATCGCAAAGCTCTATTAGTTGCTTTGGAATCGGCTTTTGAAAAAAATTCTGTGAAAATCGCAAAAATTTTGGGTATCGAAATCGGGCAAAAGTCTGCATAAAAGGGCTCTCCTGGCCAAATGGTTTAACTTTGGCAGGTCCCTGCTGTTCTGTTATGAAACTAGAATATCTTTTGCACATTTTGGAAGTGATTGCGATCGCAAAGCTCTATTAGTTGCTGTGGAATCGACTTTTAAAAATGAGAGGGCGTAAAATTCGACAAAAAAATTTGGCGACGAAATCGAGCACATGCCTTCATAAAAGGGCTCTCCTGGCCAAATGGTTTAACTTTGGCAGGTCCCTCGTGCTTTATCATGAAAGTAGACTTCGTGGGGCAGATTCTGGAAGTGATTGCGATCGCAAAGCTCTATTAGTTGCTTTGGAATCGGCTTTTGAAAAAAATTCTGTGAAAATCGCAAAAATTTTGGGTATCGAAATCGGGCAAAAGTCTGCATAAAAGGGCTCTCCTGGCCAAATGGTTTAACTTTGGCAGGTCCCTGCTGTTCTGTTATGAAACTAGAATATCTTTTGCACATTCTGGAAGTGATTGCGATCGCAAAGCTCTATTAGTTGCTGTGGAATCGACTTTTAAAAATGAGAGGGCGTAAAATTCGACAAAAAAATTTGGCGACGAAATCGAGCACATGCCTTCATAAAAGGGCTCTCCTGGCGAAATGGTTTAACTTTGGCAGGTCCCTCGTGCTTTATCATGAAAGTAGACTTCGTGGGGCAGATTCTGGAAGTGATTGCGATCGCAAAGCTCTATTAGTTGCTTTGGAATCGGCTTTTGAAAAAAATTCTGTGAAAATCGCAAAAATTTTGGGTATCGAAATCGGGCAAAAGTCTGCATAAAAGGGCTCTCCTGGCCAAATGGTTTAACTTTGGCAGGTCCCTGCTGTTCTGTTATGAAACTAGAATATCTTTTGCACATTCTGGAAGTGATTGCGATCGCATAGCTCTATTAGTTGCTGTGGAATCGACTTTTAAAAATGAGAGGGCGTAAAATTCGACAAAAAAATTTGGCGACGAAATCGAGCACATGCCTTCATAAAAGGGCTCTCCTGGCCAAATGGTTTAACTTTGGCAGGTCCCTCGTGCTTTATCATGAAAGTAGACTTCGTGGGGCAGATTCTGGAAGTGATTGCGATCGCAAAGCTCTATTAGTTGCTTTGGAATCGGCTTTTGAAAAAAATTCTGTGAAAATCGCAAAAATTTTGGGTATCGAAATCGGGCAAAAGTCTGCATAAAAGGGCTCTGCTGGCCAAATGGTTTAACTTTGGCAGGTCCCTGCTGTTCTGTTATGAAACTAGAATATCTTTTGCACATTCTGGAAGTGATTGCGATCGCAAAGCTCTATTAGTTGCTGTGGAATCGACTTTTAAAATTGAGAGGGCGTAAAATTCGACAAAAAAATTTGGCGACGAAATCGAGCACATGCCTTCATAAAAGGGCTCTCCTGGCCAAATGGTTTAACTTTGGCAGGTCCCTCGTGCTTTATCATGAAATTAGACTTCGTGGGGCAGATTCTAGAAGTGATTGCGATCGCAAAGCTCTATTAGTTGCTTTGGAATCGGCTTTTGAAAAAAATTCTGTGAAAATCGCAAAAATTTTGGGTATCGAAATCGGGCAAAAGTCTGCATAAAAGGGCTCTGCTGGCCAAATGGTTTAACTTTGGCAGGTCCCTGCTGTTCTGTTATGAAACTAGAATATCTTTTGCACATTCTGGAAGTGATTGCGATCGCAAAGCTCTATTAGTTGCTGTGGAATCGACTTTTAAAAATGAGAGGGCGTAAAATTCGACAAAAAAATTTGGCGACGAAATCGAGCACATGCCTTCATAAAAGGGCTCTCCTGGCCAAATGGTTTAACTTTGGCAGGTCCCTCGTGCTTTATCATGAAAGTAGACTTCGTGGGGCAGATTCTGGAAGTGATTGCGATCGCAAAGCTCTATAAGTTGCTTTGGAATCGGCTTTTGAAAAAAATTCTGTGAAAATCGCAAAAATTTTGGGTATCGAAATCGGGCAAAAGTCTGCATAAAAGGGCTCTCCTGGCCAAATGGTTTAACTTTGGCAGGTCCCTGCTGTTCTGTTATGAAACTAGAATATCTTTTGCACATTCTGGAAGTGATTGCGATCGCAAAGCTCTATTAGTTGCTGTGGAATCGACTTTTAAAAATGAGAGGGCGTAAAATTCGACAAAAAAATTTGGCGACGAAATCGAGCACATGCCTTCATAAAAGGGCTCTCCTGGCCAAATGGTTTAACTTTGGCAGGTCCCTCGTGCTTTATCATGAAAGTAGACTTCGTGGGGCAGATTCTGGAAGTGATTGCGATCGCAAAGCTCTATTAGTTGCTTTGGAATCGGCTTTTGAAAAAAATTCTGTGAAAATCGCAAAAATTTTGGGTATCGAAATCGGGCAAAAGTCTGCATAAAAGGGCTCTCCTGGTCAAATGGTTTAACTTTGGCAGGTCCCTGCTGTTCTGTTATGAAACTAGAATATCTTTTGCACATTCTGGAAGTGATTGCGATCGCAAAGCTCTATTAGTTGCTGTGGAATCGACTTTTAAAAATGAGAGGGCGTAAAATTCGACAAAAAAATTTGGCGACGAAATCGAGCACATGCCTTCATAAAAGGGCTCTCCTGGCCAAATGGTTTAACTTTGGCAGGTCCCTCGTGCTTTATCATGAAAGTAGACTTCGTGGGGCAGATTCTGGAAGTGATTGCGATCGCAAAGCTCTATTAGTTGCTTTGGAATCGGCTTTTGAAAAAAATTCTGTGAAAATCGCAAAAATTTTGGGTATCGAAATCGGGCAAAAGTCTGCATAAAAGGGCTCTGCTGGCCAAATGGTTTAACTTTGGCAGGTCCCTGCTGTTCTGTTATGAAACTAGAATATCTTTTGCACATTCTGGAAGTGATTGCGATCGCAAAGCTCTATTAGTTGCTGTGGAATCGACTTTTAAAATTGAGAGGGCGTAAAATTCGACAAAAAAATTTGGCGACGAAATCGAGCACATGCCTTCATAAAAGGGCTCTCCTGGCCAAATGGTTTAACTTTGGCAGGTCCCTCGTGCTTTATCATGAAAGTAGACTTCGTGGGGCAGATTCTGGAAGTGATTGCGATCGCAAAGCTCTATTAGTTGCTTTGGAATCGGCTTTTGAAAAAAATTCTGTGAAAATCGCAAAAATTTTGGGTATCGAAATCGGGCAAAAGTCTGCATAAAAGGGCTCTGCTGGCCAAATGGTTTAACTTTGGCAGGTCCCTGCTGTTCTGTTATGAAACTAGAATATCTTTTGCACATTCTGGAAGTGATTGCGATCGCAAAGCTCTATTAGTTGCTGTGGAATCGACTTTTAAAAATGAGAGGGCGTAAAATTCGACAAAAAAATTTGGCGACGAAATCGAGCACATGCCTTCATAAAAGGGCTCTCCTGGCCAAATGGTTTAACTTTGGCAGGTCCCTCGTGCTTTATCATGAAAGTAGACTTCGTGGGGCAGATTCTGGAAGTGATTGCGATCGCAAAGCTCTATAAGTTGCTTTGGAATCGGCTTTTGAAAAAAATTCTGTGAAAATCGCAAAAATTTTGGGTATCGAAATCGGGCAAAAGTCTGCATAAAAGGGCTCTCCTGGCCAAATGGTTTAACTTTGGCAGGTCCCTGCTGTTCTGTTATGAAACTAGAATATCTTTTGCACATTCTGGAAGTGATTGCGATCGCAAAGCTCTATTAGTTGCTGTGGAATCGACTTTTAAAAATGAGAGGGCGTAAAATTCGACAAAAAAATTTGGCGACGAAATCGAGCACATGCCTTCATAAAAGGGCTCTCCTGGCCAAATGGTTTAACTTTGGCAGGTCCCTCGTGCTTTATCATGAAAGTAGACTTCGTGGGGCAGATTCTGGAAGTGATTGCGATCGCAAAGCTCTATTAGTTGCTTTGGAATCGGCTTTTGAAAAAAATTCTGTGAAAATCGCAAAAATTTTGGGTATCGAAATCGGGCAAAAGTCTGCATAAAAGGGCTCTCCTGGTCAAATGGTTTAACTTTGGCAGGTCCCTGCTGTTCTGTTATGAAACTAGAATATCTTTTGCACATTCTGGAAGTGATTGCGATCGCAAAGCTCTATTAGTTGCTGTGGAATCGACTTTTAAAAATGAGAGGGCGTAAAATTCGACAAAAAAATTTGGCGACGAAATCGAGCACATGCCTTCATAAAAGGGCTCTCCTGGCCAAATGGTTTAACTTTGGCAGGTCCCTCGTGCTTTATCATGAAAGTAGACTTCGTGGGGCAGATTCTGGAAGTGATTGCGATCGCAAAGCTCTATTAGTTGCTTTGGAATCGGCTTTTGAAAAAAATTCTGTGAAAATCGCAAAATTTTGGGTATCGAAATCGGGCAAAAGTCTGCATAAAAGGGCTCTCCTGGCCAAATGGTTTAACTTTGGCAGGTCCCTGCTGTTCTGTTATGAAACTAGAATATCTTTTGCACATTCTGGAAGTGATTGCGATCGCAAAGCTCTATTAGTTGCTGTGGAATCGACTTTTAAAAATGAGAGGGCGTAAAATTCGACAAAAAAATTTGGCGACGAAATCGAGCACATGCCTTCATAAAAGGGCTCTCCTGGCGAAATGGTTTAACTTTGGCAGGTCCCTCGTGCTTTATCATGAAAGTAGACTTCGTGGGGCAGATTCTGGAAGTGATTGCGATCGCAAAGCTCTATTAGTTGCTTTGGAATCGGCTTTTGAAAAAAATTCTGTGAAAATCGCAAAAATTTTGGGTATCGAAATCGGGCAAAAGTCTGCATAAAAGGGCTCTCCTGGCCAAATGGTTTAACTTTGGCAGGTCCCTGCTGTTCTGTTATGAAACTAGAATATCTTTTGCACATTCTGGAAGTGATTGCGATCGCAAAGCTCTATTAGTTGCTGTGGAATCGACTTTTAAAAATGAGAGGGCGTAAAATTCGACAAAAAAATTTGGCGACGAAATCGAGCACATGCCTTCATAAAAGGGCTCTCCTGGCCAAATGGTTTAACTTTGGCAGGTCCCTGCTGTTCTGTTATGAAACTAGAATATCTTTTGCACATTCTGGAAGTGATTGCGATCGCAAAGCTCTATTAGTTGCTGTGGAATCGACTTTTAAAAATGAGAGGGCGTAAAATTCGACAAAAAAATTTGGCGACGAAATCGAGCACATGCCTTCATAAAAGGGCTCTCCTGGCCAAATGGTTTAACTTTGGCAGGTCCCTCGTGCTTTATCATGAAAGTAGACTTCGTGGGGCAGATTCTGGAAGTGATTGCGATCGCAAAGCTCTATTAGTTGCTTTGGAATCGGCTTTTGAAAAAAATTCTGTGAAAATCGCAAAAATTTTGGGTATCGAAATCGGGCAAAAGTCTGCATAAAAGGGCTCTCCTGGCAAAATGGTTTAACTTTGGCAGGTCCCTGCTGTTCTGTTATGAAACTAGAATATCTTTTGCACATTCTGGAAGTGATTGCGATCGCAAAGCTCTATTAGTTGCTGTGGAATCGACTTTTAAAAATGAGAGGGCGTAAAATTCGACAAAAAAATTTGGCGACGAAATCGAGCACATGCCTTCATAAAAGGGCTCTCCTGGCCAAATGGTTTAACTTTGGCAGGTCCCTCGTGCTTTATCATGAAAGTAGACTTCGTGGGGCAGATTCTGGAAGTGATTGCGATCGCAAAGCTCTATTAGTTGCTTTGGAATCGGCTTTTGAAAAAAATTCTGTGAAAATCGCAAAAATTTTGGGTATCGAAATCGGGCAAAAGTCTGCATAAAAGGGCTCTCCTGGCCAAATGGTTTAACTTTGGCAGGTCCCTGCTGTTCTGTTATGAAACTAGAATATCTTTTGCACATTCTGGAAGTGATTGCAATCGCAAAGCTCTATTAGTTGCTGTGGAATCGACTTTTAAAAATGAGAGGGCGTAAAATTCGACAAAAAAATTTGGCGACGAAATCGAGCACATGCCTTCATAAAAGGGCTCTCCTGGCGAAATGGTTTAACTTTGGCAGGTCCCTCGTGCTTTATCATGAAAGTAGACTTCGTGGGGCAGATTCTGGAAGTGATTGCGATCGCAAAGCTCTATTAGTTGCTTTGGAATCGGCTTTTGAAAAAAATTCTGTGAAAATCGCAAAAATTTTGGGTATCGAAATCGGGCAAAAGTCTGCATAAAAGGGCTCTCCTGGCCAAATGGTTTAACTTTGGCAGGTCCCTGCTGTTCTGTTATGAAACTAGAATATCTTTTGCACATTCTGGAAGTGATTGCGATCGCAAAGCTCTATTAGTTGCTGTGGAATCGACTTTTAAAAATGAGAGGGCGTAAAATTCGACAAAAAAATTTGGCGACGAAATCGAGCACATGCCTTCATAAAAGGGCTCTCCTGGCCAAATGGTTTAACTTTGGCAGGTCCCTGCTGTTCTGTTATGAAACTAGAATATCTTTTGCACATTCTGGAAGTGATTGCGATCGCAAAGCTCTATTAGTTGCTGTGGAATCGACTTTTAAAAATGAGAGGGCGTAAAATTCGACAAAAAAATTTGGCGACGAAATCGAGCACATGCCTTCATAAAAGGGCTCTCCTGGCGAAATGGTTTAACTTTGGCAGGTCCCTCGTGCTTTATCATGAAAGTAGACTTCGTGGGGCAGATTCTGGAAGTGATTGCGATCGCAAAGCTCTATTAGTTGCTTTGGAATCGGCTTTTGAAAAAAATTCTGTGAAAATCGCAAAAATTTTGGGTATCGAAATCGGGCAAAAGTCTGCATAAAAGGGCTCTCCTGGCCAAATGGTTTAACTTTGGCAGGTCCCTGCTGTTCTGTTATGAAACTAGAATATCTTTTGCACATTCTGGAAGTGATTGCGATCGCATAGCTCTATTAGTTGCTGTGGAATCGACTTTTAAAAATGAGAGGGCGTAAAATTCGACAAAAAAATTTGGCGACGAAATCGAGCACATGCCTTCATAAAAGGGCTCTCCTGGCCAAATGGTTTAACTTTGGCAGGTCCCTCGTGCTTTATCATGAAAGTAGACTTCGTGGGGCAGATTCTGGAAGTGATTGCGATCGCAAAGCTCTATTAGTTGCTGTGGAATCGACTTTTAAAAATGAGAGGGCGTAAAATTCGACAAAAAAATTTGGCGACGAAATCGAGCACATGCCTTCATAAAAGGGCTCTCCTGGCGAAATGGTTTAACTTTGGCAGGTCCCTCGTGCTTTATCATGAAAGTAGACTTCGTGGGGCAGATTCTGGAAGTGATTGCGATCGCAAAGCTCTATTAGTTGCTTTGGAATCGGCTTTTGAAAAAAATTCTGTGAAAATCGCAAAAATTTTGGGTATCGAAATCGGGCAAAAGTCTGCATAAAAGGGCTCTCCTGGCCAAATGGTTTAACTTTGGCAGGTCCCTGCTGTTCTGTTATGAAACTAGAATATCTTTTGCACATTCTGGAAGTGATTGCGATCGCAAAGCTCTATTAGTTGCTGTGGAATCGACTTTTAAAAATGAGAGGGCGTAAAATTCGACAAAAAAATTTGGCGACGAAATCGAGCACATGCCTTCATAAAAGGGCTCTCCTGGCCAAATGGTTTAACTTTGGCAGGTCCCTGCTGTTCTGTTATGAAACTAGAATATCTTTTGCACATTCTGGAAGTGATTGCGATCGCAAAGCTCTATTAGTTGCTGTGGAATCGACTTTTAAAAATGAGAGGGCGTAAAATTCGACAAAAAAATTTGGCGACGAAATCGAGCACATGCCTTCATAAAAGGGCTCTCCTGGCGAAATGGTTTAACTTTGGCAGGTCCCTCGTGCTTTATCATGAAAGTAGACTTCGTGGGGCAGATTCTGGAAGTGACTGCGATCGCAAAGCTCTATTAGTTGCTTTGGAATCGGCTTTTGAAAAAAATTCTGTGAAAATCGCAAAAATTTTGGGTATCGAAATCGGGCAAAAGTCTGCATAAAAGGGCTCTCCTGGCCAAATGGTTTAACTTTGGCAGGTCCCTGCTGTTCTGTTATGAAACTAGAATATCTTTTGCACATTCTGGAAGTGATTGCGATCGCATAGCTCTATTAGTTGCTGTGGAATCGACTTTTAAAAATGAGAGGGCGTAAAATTCGACAAAAAAATTTGGCGACGAAATCGAGCACATGCCTTCATAAAAGGGCTCTCCTGGCCAAATGGTTTAACTTTGGCAGGTCCCTCGTGCTTTATCATGAAAGTAGACTTCGTGGGGCAGATTCTGGAAGTGATTGCGATCGCAAAGCTCTATTAGTTGCTTTGGAATCGGCTTTTGAAAAAAATTCTGTGAAAATCGCAAAAATTTTGGGTATCGAAATCGGGCAAAAGTCTGCATAAAAGGGCTCTGCTGGCCAAATGGTTTAACTTTGGCAGGTCCCTGCTGTTCTGTTATGAAACTAGAATATCTTTTGCACATTCTGGAAGTGATTGCGATCGCAAAGCTCTATTAGTTGCTGTGGAATCGACTTTTAAAATTGAGAGGGCGTAAAATTCGACAAAAAAATTTGGCGACGAAATCGAGCACATGCCTTCATAAAAGGGCTCTCCTGGCCAAATGGTTTAACTTTGGCAGGTCCCTCGTGCTTTATCATGAAAGTAGACTTCGTGGGGCAGATTCTGGAAGTGATTGCGATCGCAAAGCTCTATTAGTTGCTTTGGAATCGGCTTTTGAAAAAAATTCTGTGAAAATCGCAAAAATTTTGGGTATCGAAATCGGGCAAAAGTCTGCATAAAAGGGCTCTGCTGGCCAAATGGTTTAACTTTGGCAGGTCCCTGCTGTTCTGTTATGAAACTAGAATATCTTTTGCACATTCTGGAAGTGATTGCGATCGCAAAGCTCTATTAGTTGCTGTGGAATCGACTTTTAAAAATGAGAGGGCGTAAAATTCGACAAAAAAATTTGGCGACGAAATCGAGCACATGCCTTCATAAAAGGGCTCTCCTGGCCAAATGGTTTAACTTTGGCAGGTCCCTCGTGCTTTATCATGAAAGTAGACTTCGTGGGGCAGATTCTGGAAGTGATTGCGATCGCAAAGCTCTATAAGTTGCTTTGGAATCGGCTTTTGAAAAAAATTCTGTGAAAATCGCAAAAATTTTGGGTATCGAAATCGGGCAAAAGTCTGCATAAAAGGGCTCTCCTGGCCAAATGGTTTAACTTTGGCAGGTCCCTGCTGTTCTGTTATGAAACTAGAATATCTTTTGCACATTCTGGAAGTGATTGCGATCGCAAAGCTCTATTAGTTGCTGTGGAATCGACTTTTAAAAATGAGAGGGCGTAAAATTCGACAAAAAAATTTGGCGACGAAATCGAGCACATGCCTTCATAAAAGGGCTCTCCTGGCCAAATGGTTTAACTTTGGCAGGTCCCTCGTGCTTTATCATGAAAGTAGACTTCGTGGGGCAGATTCTGGAAGTGATTGCGATCGCAAAGCTCTATTAGTTGCTTTGGAATCGGCTTTTGAAAAAAATTCTGTGAAAATCGCAAAAATTTTGGGTATCGAAATCGGGCAAAAGTCTGCATAAAAGGGCTCTCCTGGTCAAATGGTTTAACTTTGGCAGGTCCCTGCTGTTCTGTTATGAAACTAGAATATCTTTTGCACATTCTGGAAGTGATTGCGATCGCAAAGCTCTATTAGTTGCTGTGGAATCGACTTTTAAAAATGAGAGGGCGTAAAATTCGACAAAAAAATTTGGCGACGAAATCGAGCACATGCCTTCATAAAAGGGCTCTCCTGGCCAAATGGTTTAACTTTGGCAGGTCCCTCGTGCTTTATCATGAAAGTAGACTTCGTGGGGCAGATTCTGGAAGTGATTGCGATCGCAAAGCTCTATTAGTTGCTTTGGAATCGGCTTTTGAAAAAAATTCTGTGAAAATCGCAAAATTTTGGGTATCGAAATCGGGCAAAAGTCTGCATAAAAGGGCTCTCCTGGCCAAATGGTTTAACTTTGGCAGGTCCCTGCTGTTCTGTTATGAAACTAGAATATCTTTTGCACATTCTGGAAGTGATTGCGATCGCAAAGCTCTATTAGTTGCTGTGGAATCGACTTTTAAAAATGAGAGGGCGTAAAATTCGACAAAAAAATTTGGCGACGAAATCGAGCACATGCCTTCATAAAAGGGCTCTCCTGGCGAAATGGTTTAACTTTGGCAGGTCCCTCGTGCTTTATCATGAAAGTAGACTTCGTGGGGCAGATTCTGGAAGTGATTGCGATCGCAAAGCTCTATTAGTTGCTTTGGAATCGGCTTTTGAAAAAAATTCTGTGAAAATCGCAAAAATTTTGGGTATCGAAATCGGGCAAAAGTCTGCATAAAAGGGCTCTCCTGGCCAAATGGTTTAACTTTGGCAGGTCCCTGCTGTTCTGTTATGAAACTAGAATATCTTTTGCACATTCTGGAAGTGATTGCGATCGCAAAGCTCTATTAGTTGCTGTGGAATCGACTTTTAAAAATGAGAGGGCGTAAAATTCGACAAAAAAATTTGGCGACGAAATCGAGCACATGCCTTCATAAAAGGGCTCTCCTGGCCAAATGGTTTAACTTTGGCAGGTCCCTGCTGTTCTGTTATGAAACTAGAATATCTTTTGCACATTCTGGAAGTGATTGCGATCGCAAAGCTCTATTAGTTGCTGTGGAATCGACTTTTAAAAATGAGAGGGCGTAAAATTCGACAAAAAAATTTGGCGACGAAATCGAGCACATGCCTTCATAAAAGGGCTCTCCTGGCCAAATGGTTTAACTTTGGCAGGTCCCTCGTGCTTTATCATGAAAGTAGACTTCGTGGGGCAGATTCTGGAAGTGATTGCGATCGCAAAGCTCTATTAGTTGCTTTGGAATCGGCTTTTGAAAAAAATTCTGTGAAAATCGCAAAAATTTTGGGTATCGAAATCGGGCAAAAGTCTGCATAAAAGGGCTCTCCTGGCAAAATGGTTTAACTTTGGCAGGTCCCTGCTGTTCTGTTATGAAACTAGAATATCTTTTGCACATTCTGGAAGTGATTGCGATCGCAAAGCTCTATTAGTTGCTGTGGAATCGACTTTTAAAATTGAGAGGGCGTAAAATTCGACAAAAAAATTTGGCGACGAAATCGAGCACATGCCTTCATAAAAGGGCTCTCCTGGCCAAATGGTTTAACTTTGGCAGGTCCCTCGTGCTTTATCATGAAAGTAGACTTCGTGGGGCAGATTCTGGAAGTGATTGCGATCGCAAAGCTCTATTAGTTGCTTTGGAATCGGCTTTTGAAAAAAATTCTGTGAAAATCGCAAAAATTTTGGGTATCGAAATCGGGCAAAAGTCTGCATAAAAGGGCTCTGCTGGCCAAATGGTTTAACTTTGGCAGGTCCCTGCTGTTCTGTTATGAAACTAGAATATCTTTTGCACATTCTGGAAGTGATTGCGATCGCAAAGCTCTATTAGTTGCTGTGGAATCGACTTTTAAAAATGAGAGGGCGTAAAATTCGACAAAAAAATTTGGCGACGAAATCGAGCACATGCCTTCATAAAAGGGCTCTCCTGGCCAAATGGTTTAACTTTGGCAGGTCCCTCGTGCTTTATCATGAAAGTAGACTTCGTGGGGCAGATTCTGGAAGTGATTGCGATCGCAAAGCTCTATAAGTTGCTTTGGAATCGGCTTTTGAAAAAAATTCTGTGAAAATCGCAAAAATTTTGGGTATCGAAATCGGGCAAAAGTCTGCATAAAAGGGCTCTCCTGGCCAAATGGTTTAACTTTGGCAGGTCCCTGCTGTTCTGTTATGAAACTAGAATATCTTTTGCACATTCTGGAAGTGATTGCGATCGCAAAGCTCTATTAGTTGCTGTGGAATCGACTTTTAAAAATGAGAGGGCGTAAAATTCGACAAAAAAATTTGGCGACGAAATCGAGCACATGCCTTCATAAAAGGGCTCTCCTGGCCAAATGGTTTAACTTTGGCAGGTCCCTCGTGCTTTATCATGAAAGTAGACTTCGTGGGGCAGATTCTGGAAGTGATTGCGATCGCAAAGCTCTATTAGTTGCTTTGGAATCGGCTTTTGAAAAAAATTCTGTGAAAATCGCAAAAATTTTGGGTATCGAAATCGGGCAAAAGTCTGCATAAAAGGGCTCTCCTGGCCAAATGGTTTAACTTTGGCAGGTCCCTGCTGTTCTGTTATGAAACTAGAATATCTTTTGCACATTCTGGAAGTGATTGCGATCGCAAAGCTCTATTAGTTGCTGTGGAATCGACTTTTAAAAATGAGAGGGCGTAAAATTCGACAAAAAAATTTGGCGACGAAATCGAGCACATGCCTTCATAAAAGGGCTCTCCTGGCCAAATGGTTTAACTTTGGCAGGTCCCTCGTGCTTTATCATGAAAGTAGACTTCGTGGGGCAGATTCTGGAAGTGATTGCGATCGCAAAGCTCTATTAGTTGCTTTGGAATCGGCTTTTGAAAAAAATTCTGTGAAAATCGCAAAAATTTTGGGTATCGAAATCGGGCAAAAGTCTGCATAAAAGGGCTCTCCTGGCCAAATGGTTTAACTTTGGCAGGTCCCTGCTGTTCTGTTATGAAACTAGAATATCTTTTGCACATTCTGGAAGTGATTGCGATCGCAAAGCTCTATTAGTTGCTGTGGAATCGACTTTTAAAAATGAGAGGGCGTAAAATTCGACAAAAAAATTTGGCGACGAAATCGAGCACATGCCTTCATAAAAGGGCTCTCCTGGCCAAATGGTTTAACTTTGGCAGGTCCCTCGTGCTTTATCATGAAAGTAGACTTCGTGGGGCAGATTCTGGAAGTGATTGCGATCGCAAAGCTCTATTAGTTGCTTTGGAATCGGCTTTTGAAAAAAATTCTGTGAAAATCGCAAAATTTTGGGTATCGAAATCGGGCAAAAGTCTGCATAAAAGGGCTCTCCTGGCCAAATGGTTTAACTTTGGCAGGTCCCTGCTGTTCTGTTATGAAACTAGAATATCTTTTGCACATTCTGGAAGTGATTGCGATCGCAAAGCTCTATTAGTTGCTGTGGAATCGACTTTTAAAAATGAGAGGGCGTAAAATTCGACAAAAAAATTTGGCGACGAAATCGAGCACATGCCTTCATAAAAGGGCTCTCCTGGCGAAATGGTTTAACTTTGGCAGGTCCCTCGTGCTTTATCATGAAAGTAGACTTCGTGGGGCAGATTCTGGAAGTGATTGCGATCGCAAAGCTCTATTAGTTGCTTTGGAATCGGCTTTTGAAAAAAATTCTGTGAAAATCGCAAAAATTTTGGGTATCGAAATCGGGCAAAAGTCTGCATAAAAGGGCTCTCCTGGCCAAATGGTTTAACTTTGGCAGGTCCCTGCTGTTCTGTTATGAAACTAGAATATCTTTTGCACATTCTGGAAGTGATTGCGATCGCAAAGCTCTATTAGTTGCTGTGGAATCGACTTTTAAAAATGAGAGGGCGTAAAATTCGACAAAAAAATTTGGCGACGAAATCGAGCACATGCCTTCATAAAAGGGCTCTCCTGGCCAAATGGTTTAACTTTGGCAGGTCCCTGCTGTTCTGTTATGAAACTAGAATATCTTTTGCACATTCTGGAAGTGATTGCGATCGCAAAGCTCTATTAGTTGCTGTGGAATCGACTTTTAAAAATGAGAGGGCGTAAAATTCGACAAAAAAATTTGGCGACGAAATCGAGCACATGCCTTCATAAAAGGGCTCTCCTGGCCAAATGGTTTAACTTTGGCAGGTCCCTCGTGCTTTATCATGAAAGTAGACTTCGTGGGGCAGATTCTGGAAGTGATTGCGATCGCAAAGCTCTATTAGTTGCTTTGGAATCGGCTTTTGAAAAAAATTCTGTGAAAATCGCAAAAATTTTGGGTATCGAAATCGGGCAAAAGTCTGCATAAAAGGGCTCTCCTGGCAAAATGGTTTAACTTTGGCAGGTCCCTGCTGTTCTGTTATGAAACTAGAATATCTTTTGCACATTCTGGAAGTGATTGCGATCGCAAAGCTCTATTAGTTGCTGTGGAATCGACTTTTAAAAATGAGAGGGCGTAAAATTCGACAAAAAAATTTGGCGACGAAATCGAGCACATGCCTTCATAAAAGGGCTCTCCTGGCGAAATGGTTTAACTTTGGCAGGTCCCTCGTGCTTTATCATGAAAGTAGACTTCGTGGGGCAGATTCTGGAAGTGATTGCGATCGCAAAGCTCTATTAGTTGCTTTGGAATCGGCTTTTGAAAAAAATTCTGTGAAAATCGCAAAAATTTTGGGTATCGAAATCGGGCAAAAGTCTGCATAAAAGGGCTCTCCTGGCCAAATGGTTTAACTTTGGCAGGTCCCTGCTGTTCTGTTATGAAACTAGAATATCTTTTGCACATTCTGGAAGTGATTGCGATCGCAAAGCTCTATTAGTTGCTGTGGAATCGACTTTTAAAAATGAGAGGGCGTAAAATTCGACAAAAAAATTTGGCGACGAAATCGAGCACATGCCTTCATAAAAGGGCTCTCCTGGCCAAATGGTTTAACTTTGGCAGGTCCCTGCTGTTCTGTTATGAAACTAGAATATCTTTTGCACATTCTGGAAGTGATTGCGATCGCAAAGCTCTATTAGTTGCTGTGGAATCGACTTTTAAAAATGAGAGGGCGTAAAATTCGACAAAAAAATTTGGCGACGAAATCGAGCACATGCCTTCATAAAAGGGCTCTCCTGGCGAAATGGTTTAACTTTGGCAGGTCCCTCGTGCTTTATCATGAAAGTAGACTTCGTGGGGCAGATTCTGGAAGTGATTGCGATCGCAAAGCTCTATTAGTTGCTTTGGAATCGGCTTTTGAAAAAAATTCTGTGAAAATCGCAAAAATTTTGGGTATCGAAATCGGGCAAAAGTCTGCATAAAAGGGCTCTGCTGGCCAAATGGTTTAACTTTGGCAGGTCCCTGCTGTTCTGTTATGAAACTAGAATATCTTTTGCACATTCTGGAAGTGATTGCGATCGCAAAGCTCTATTAGTTGCTGTGGAATCGACTTTTAAAATTGAGAGGGCGTAAAATTCGACAAAAAAATTTGGCGACGAAATCGAGCACATGCCTTCATAAAAGGGCTCTCCTGGCCAAATGGTTTAACTTTGGCAGGTCCCTCGTGCTTTATCATGAAAGTAGACTTCGTGGGGCAGATTCTGGAAGTGATTGCGATCGCAAAGCTCTATTAGTTGCTTTGGAATCGGCTTTTGAAAAAAATTCTGTGAAAATCGCAAAAATTTTGGGTATCGAAATCGGGCAAAAGTCTGCATAAAAGGGCTCTGCTGGCCAAATGGTTTAACTTTGGCAGGTCCCTGCTGTTCTGTTATGAAACTAGAATATCTTTTGCACATTCTGGAAGTGATTGCGATCGCAAAGCTCTATTAGTTGCTGTGGAATCGACTTTTAAAAATGAGAGGGCGTAAAATTCGACAAAAAAATTTGGCGACGAAATCGAGCACATGCCTTCATAAAAGGGCTCTCCTGGCCAAATGGTTTAACTTTGGCAGGTCCCTCGTGCTTTATCATGAAAGTAGACTTCGTGGGGCAGATTCTGGAAGTGATTGCGATCGCAAAGCTCTATAAGTTGCTTTGGAATCGGCTTTTGAAAAAAATTCTGTGAAAATCGCAAAAATTTTGGGTATCGAAATCGGGCAAAAGTCTGCATAAAAGGGCTCTCCTGGCCAAATGGTTTAACTTTGGCAGGTCCCTGCTGTTCTGTTATGAAACTAGAATATCTTTTGCACATTCTGGAAGTGATTGCGATCGCAAAGCTCTATTAGTTGCTGTGGAATCGACTTTTAAAAATGAGAGGGCGTAAAATTCGACAAAAAAATTTGGCGACGAAATCGAGCACATGCCTTCATAAAAGGGCTCTCCTGGCCAAATGGTTTAACTTTGGCAGGTCCCTCGTGCTTTATCATGAAAGTAGACTTCGTGGGGCAGATTCTGGAAGTGATTGCGATCGCAAAGCTCTATTAGTTGCTTTGGAATCGGCTTTTGAAAAAAATTCTGTGAAAATCGCAAAAATTTTGGGTATCGAAATCGGGCAAAAGTCTGCATAAAAGGGCTCTCCTGGTCAAATGGTTTAACTTTGGCAGGTCCCTGCTGTTCTGTTATGAAACTAGAATATCTTTTGCACATTCTGGAAGTGATTGCGATCGCAAAGCTCTATTAGTTGCTGTGGAATCGACTTTTAAAAATGAGAGGGCGTAAAATTCGACAAAAAAATTTGGCGACGAAATCGAGCACATGCCTTCATAAAAGGGCTCTCCTGGCCAAATGGTTTAACTTTGGCAGGTCCCTCGTGCTTTATCATGAAAGTAGACTTCGTGGGGCAGATTCTGGAAGTGATTGCGATCGCAAAGCTCTATTAGTTGCTTTGGAATCGGCTTTTGAAAAAAATTCTGTGAAAATCGCAAAATTTTGGGTATCGAAATCGGGCAAAAGTCTGCATAAAAGGGCTCTCCTGGCCAAATGGTTTAACTTTGGCAGGTCCCTGCTGTTCTGTTATGAAACTAGAATATCTTTTGCACATTCTGGAAGTGATTGCGATCGCAAAGCTCTATTAGTTGCTGTGGAATCGACTTTTAAAAATGAGAGGGCGTAAAATTCGACAAAAAAATTTGGCGACGAAATCGAGCACATGCCTTCATAAAAGGGCTCTCCTGGCGAAATGGTTTAACTTTGGCAGGTCCCTCGTGCTTTATCATGAAAGTAGACTTCGTGGGGCAGATTCTGGAAGTGATTGCGATCGCAAAGCTCTATTAGTTGCTTTGGAATCGGCTTTTGAAAAAAATTCTGTGAAAATCGCAAAAATTTTGGGTATCGAAATCGGGCAAAAGTCTGCATAAAAGGGCTCTCCTGGCCAAATGGTTTAACTTTGGCAGGTCCCTGCTGTTCTGTTATGAAACTAGAATATCTTTTGCACATTCTGGAAGTGATTGCGATCGCAAAGCTCTATTAGTTGCTGTGGAATCGACTTTTAAAAATGAGAGGGCGTAAAATTCGACAAAAAAATTTGGCGACGAAATCGAGCACATGCCTTCATAAAAGGGCTCTCCTGGCCAAATGGTTTAACTTTGGCAGGTCCCTGCTGTTCTGTTATGAAACTAGAATATCTTTTGCACATTCTGGAAGTGATTGCGATCGCAAAGCTCTATTAGTTGCTGTGGAATCGACTTTTAAAAATGAGAGGGCGTAAAATTCGACAAAAAAATTTGGCGACGAAATCGAGCACATGCCTTCATAAAAGGGCTCTCCTGGCCAAATGGTTTAACTTTGGCAGGTCCCTCGTGCTTTATCATGAAAGTAGACTTCGTGGGGCAGATTCTGGAAGTGATTGCGATCGCAAAGCTCTATTAGTTGCTTTGGAATCGGCTTTTGAAAAAAATTCTGTGAAAATCGCAAAAATTTTGGGTATCGAAATCGGGCAAAAGTCTGCATAAAAGGGCTCTCCTGGCAAAATGGTTTAACTTTGGCAGGTCCCTGCTGTTCTGTTATGAAACTAGAATATCTTTTGCACATTCTGGAAGTGATTGCGATCGCAAAGCTCTATTAGTTGCTGTGGAATCGACTTTTAAAAATGAGAGGGCGTAAAATTCGACAAAAAAATTTGGCGACGAAATCGAGCACATGCCTTCATAAAAGGGCTCTCCTGGCGAAATGGTTTAACTTTGGCAGGTCCCTCGTGCTTTATCATGAAAGTAGACTTCGTGGGGCAGATTCTGGAAGTGATTGCGATCGCAAAGCTCTATTAGTTGCTTTGGAATCGGCTTTTGAAAAAAATTCTGTGAAAATCGCAAAAATTTTGGGTATCGAAATCGGGCAAAAGTCTGCATAAAAGGGCTCTCCTGGCCAAATGGTTTAACTTTGGCAGGTCCCTGCTGTTCTGTTATGAAACTAGAATATCTTTTGCACATTCTGGAAGTGATTGCGATCGCAAAGCTCTATTAGTTGCTGTGGAATCGACTTTTAAAAATGAGAGGGCGTAAAATTCGACAAAAAAATTTGGCGACGAAATCGAGCACATGCCTTCATAAAAGGGCTCTCCTGGCCAAATGGTTTAACTTTGGCAGGTCCCTGCTGTTCTGTTATGAAACTAGAATATCTTTTGCACATTCTGGAAGTGATTGCGATCGCAAAGCTCTATTAGTTGCTGTGGAATCGACTTTTAAAAATGAGAGGGCGTAAAATTCGACAAAAAAATTTGGCGACGAAATCGAGCACATGCCTTCATAAAAGGGCTCTCCTGGCGAAATGGTTTAACTTTGGCAGGTCCCTCGTGCTTTATCATGAAAGTAGACTTCGTGGGGCAGATTCTGGAAGTGATTGCGATCGCAAAGCTCTATTAGTTGCTTTGGAATCGGCTTTTGAAAAAAATTCTGTGAAAATCGCAAAAATTTTGGGTATCGAAATCGGGCAAAAGTCTGCATAAAAGGGCTCTGCTGGCCAAATGGTTTAACTTTGGCAGGTCCCTGCTGTTCTGTTATGAAACTAGAATATCTTTTGCACATTCTGGAAGTGATTGCGATCGCAAAGCTCTATTAGTTGCTGTGGAATCGACTTTTAAAATTGAGAGGGCGTAAAATTCGACAAAAAAATTTGGCGACGAAATCGAGCACATGCCTTCATAAAAGGGCTCTCCTGGCCAAATGGTTTAACTTTGGCAGGTCCCTCGTGCTTTATCATGAAAGTAGACTTCGTGGGGCAGATTCTGGAAGTGATTGCGATCGCAAAGCTCTATTAGTTGCTTTGGAATCGGCTTTTGAAAAAAATTCTGTGAAAATCGCAAAAATTTTGGGTATCGAAATCGGGCAAAAGTCTGCATAAAAGGGCTCTGCTGGCCAAATGGTTTAACTTTGGCAGGTCCCTGCTGTTCTGTTATGAAACTAGAATATCTTTTGCACATTCTGGAAGTGATTGCGATCGCAAAGCTCTATTAGTTGCTGTGGAATCGACTTTTAAAAATGAGAGGGCGTAAAATTCGACAAAAAAATTTGGCGACGAAATCGAGCACATGCCTTCATAAAAGGGCTCTCCTGGCCAAATGGTTTAACTTTGGCAGGTCCCTCGTGCTTTATCATGAAAGTAGACTTCGTGGGGCAGATTCTGGAAGTGATTGCGATCGCAAAGCTCTATAAGTTGCTTTGGAATCGGCTTTTGAAAAAAATTCTGTGAAAATCGCAAAAATTTTGGGTATCGAAATCGGGCAAAAGTCTGCATAAAAGGGCTCTCCTGGCCAAATGGTTTAACTTTGGCAGGTCCCTGCTGTTCTGTTATGAAACTAGAATATCTTTTGCACATTCTGGAAGTGATTGCGATCGCAAAGCTCTATTAGTTGCTGTGGAATCGACTTTTAAAAATGAGAGGGCGTAAAATTCGACAAAAAAATTTGGCGACGAAATCGAGCACATGCCTTCATAAAAGGGCTCTCCTGGCCAAATGGTTTAACTTTGGCAGGTCCCTCGTGCTTTATCATGAAAGTAGACTTCGTGGGGCAGATTCTGGAAGTGATTGCGATCGCAAAGCTCTATTAGTTGCTTTGGAATCGGCTTTTGAAAAAAATTCTGTGAAAATCGCAAAAATTTTGGGTATCGAAATCGGGCAAAAGTCTGCATAAAAGGGCTCTCCTGGTCAAATGGTTTAACTTTGGCAGGTCCCTGCTGTTCTGTTATGAAACTAGAATATCTTTTGCACATTCTGGAAGTGATTGCGATCGCAAAGCTCTATTAGTTGCTGTGGAATCGACTTTTAAAAATGAGAGGGCGTAAAATTCGACAAAAAAATTTGGCGACGAAATCGAGCACATGCCTTCATAAAAGGGCTCTCCTGGCCAAATGGTTTAACTTTGGCAGGTCCCTCGTGCTTTATCATGAAAGTAGACTTCGTGGGGCAGATTCTGGAAGTGATTGCGATCGCAAAGCTCTATTAGTTGCTTTGGAATCGGCTTTTGAAAAAAATTCTGTGAAAATCGCAAAATTTTGGGTATCGAAATCGGGCAAAAGTCTGCATAAAAGGGCTCTCCTGGCCAAATGGTTTAACTTTGGCAGGTCCCTGCTGTTCTGTTATGAAACTAGAATATCTTTTGCACATTCTGGAAGTGATTGCGATCGCAAAGCTCTATTAGTTGCTGTGGAATCGACTTTTAAAAATGAGAGGGCGTAAAATTCGACAAAAAAATTTGGCGACGAAATCGAGCACATGCCTTCATAAAAGGGCTCTCCTGGCGAAATGGTTTAACTTTGGCAGGTCCCTCGTGCTTTATCATGAAAGTAGACTTCGTGGGGCAGATTCTGGAAGTGATTGCGATCGCAAAGCTCTATTAGTTGCTTTGGAATCGGCTTTTGAAAAAAATTCTGTGAAAATCGCAAAAATTTTGGGTATCGAAATCGGGCAAAAGTCTGCATAAAAGGGCTCTCCTGGCCAAATGGTTTAACTTTGGCAGGTCCCTGCTGTTCTGTTATGAAACTAGAATATCTTTTGCACATTCTGGAAGTGATTGCGATCGCAAAGCTCTATTAGTTGCTGTGGAATCGACTTTTAAAAATGAGAGGGCGTAAAATTCGACAAAAAAATTTGGCGACGAAATCGAGCACATGCCTTCATAAAAGGGCTCTCCTGGCCAAATGGTTTAACTTTGGCAGGTCCCTGCTGTTCTGTTATGAAACTAGAATATCTTTTGCACATTCTGGAAGTGATTGCGATCGCAAAGCTCTATTAGTTGCTGTGGAATCGACTTTTAAAAATGAGAGGGCGTAAAATTCGACAAAAAAATTTGGCGACGAAATCGAGCACATGCCTTCATAAAAGGGCTCTCCTGGCCAAATGGTTTAACTTTGGCAGGTCCCTCGTGCTTTATCATGAAAGTAGACTTCGTGGGGCAGATTCTGGAAGTGATTGCGATCGCAAAGCTCTATTAGTTGCTTTGGAATCGGCTTTTGAAAAAAATTCTGTGAAAATCGCAAAAATTTTGGGTATCGAAATCGGGCAAAAGTCTGCATAAAAGGGCTCTCCTGGCAAAATGGTTTAACTTTGGCAGGTCCCTGCTGTTCTGTTATGAAACTAGAATATCTTTTGCACATTCTGGAAGTGATTGCGATCGCAAAGCTCTATTAGTTGCTGTGGAATCGACTTTTAAAATTGAGAGGGCGTAAAATTCGACAAAAAAATTTGGCGACGAAATCGAGCACATGCCTTCATAAAAGGGCTCTCCTGGCCAAATGGTTTAACTTTGGCAGGTCCCTCGTGCTTTATCATGAAAGTAGACTTCGTGGGGCAGATTCTGGAAGTGATTGCGATCGCAAAGCTCTATTAGTTGCTTTGGAATCGGCTTTTGAAAAAAATTCTGTGAAAATCGCAAAAATTTTGGGTATCGAAATCGGGCAAAAGTCTGCATAAAAGGGCTCTGCTGGCCAAATGGTTTAACTTTGGCAGGTCCCTGCTGTTCTGTTATGAAACTAGAATATCTTTTGCACATTCTGGAAGTGATTGCGATCGCAAAGCTCTATTAGTTGCTGTGGAATCGACTTTTAAAAATGAGAGGGCGTAAAATTCGACAAAAAAATTTGGCGACGAAATCGAGCACATGCCTTCATAAAAGGGCTCTCCTGGCCAAATGGTTTAACTTTGGCAGGTCCCTCGTGCTTTATCATGAAAGTAGACTTCGTGGGGCAGATTCTGGAAGTGATTGCGATCGCAAAGCTCTATAAGTTGCTTTGGAATCGGCTTTTGAAAAAAATTCTGTGAAAATCGCAAAAATTTTGGGTATCGAAATCGGGCAAAAGTCTGCATAAAAGGGCTCTCCTGGCCAAATGGTTTAACTTTGGCAGGTCCCTGCTGTTCTGTTATGAAACTAGAATATCTTTTGCACATTCTGGAAGTGATTGCGATCGCAAAGCTCTATTAGTTGCTGTGGAATCGACTTTTAAAAATGAGAGGGCGTAAAATTCGACAAAAAAATTTGGCGACGAAATCGAGCACATGCCTTCATAAAAGGGCTCTCCTGGCCAAATGGTTTAACTTTGGCAGGTCCCTCGTGCTTTATCATGAAAGTAGACTTCGTGGGGCAGATTCTGGAAGTGATTGCGATCGCAAAGCTCTATTAGTTGCTTTGGAATCGGCTTTTGAAAAAAATTCTGTGAAAATCGCAAAAATTTTGGGTATCGAAATCGGGCAAAAGTCTGCATAAAAGGGCTCTCCTGGCCAAATGGTTTAACTTTGGCAGGTCCCTGCTGTTCTGTTATGAAACTAGAATATCTTTTGCACATTCTGGAAGTGATTGCGATCGCAAAGCTCTATTAGTTGCTGTGGAATCGACTTTTAAAAATGAGAGGGCGTAAAATTCGACAAAAAAATTTGGCGACGAAATCGAGCACATGCCTTCATAAAAGGGCTCTCCTGGCCAAATGGTTTAACTTTGGCAGGTCCCTCGTGCTTTATCATGAAAGTAGACTTCGTGGGGCAGATTCTGGAAGTGATTGCGATCGCAAAGCTCTATTAGTTGCTTTGGAATCGGCTTTTGAAAAAAATTCTGTGAAAATCGCAAAAATTTTGGGTATCGAAATCGGGCAAAAGTCTGCATAAAAGGGCTCTCCTGGCCAAATGGTTTAACTTTGGCAGGTCCCTGCTGTTCTGTTATGAAACTAGAATATCTTTTGCACATTCTGGAAGTGATTGCGATCGCAAAGCTCTATTAGTTGCTGTGGAATCGACTTTTAAAAATGAGAGGGCGTAAAATTCGACAAAAAAATTTGGCGACGAAATCGAGCACATGCCTTCATAAAAGGGCTCTCCTGGCCAAATGGTTTAACTTTGGCAGGTCCCTCGTGCTTTATCATGAAAGTAGACTTCGTGGGGCAGATTCTGGAAGTGATTGCGATCGCAAAGCTCTATTAGTTGCTTTGGAATCGGCTTTTGAAAAAAATTCTGTGAAAATCGCAAAATTTTGGGTATCGAAATCGGGCAAAAGTCTGCATAAAAGGGCTCTCCTGGCCAAATGGTTTAACTTTGGCAGGTCCCTGCTGTTCTGTTATGAAACTAGAATATCTTTTGCACATTCTGGAAGTGATTGCGATCGCAAAGCTCTATTAGTTGCTGTGGAATCGACTTTTAAAAATGAGAGGGCGTAAAATTCGACAAAAAAATTTGGCGACGAAATCGAGCACATGCCTTCATAAAAGGGCTCTCCTGGCGAAATGGTTTAACTTTGGCAGGTCCCTCGTGCTTTATCATGAAAGTAGACTTCGTGGGGCAGATTCTGGAAGTGATTGCGATCGCAAAGCTCTATTAGTTGCTTTGGAATCGGCTTTTGAAAAAAATTCTGTGAAAATCGCAAAAATTTTGGGTATCGAAATCGGGCAAAAGTCTGCATAAAAGGGCTCTCCTGGCCAAATGGTTTAACTTTGGCAGGTCCCTGCTGTTCTGTTATGAAACTAGAATATCTTTTGCACATTCTGGAAGTGATTGCGATCGCAAAGCTCTATTAGTTGCTGTGGAATCGACTTTTAAAAATGAGAGGGCGTAAAATTCGACAAAAAAATTTGGCGACGAAATCGAGCACATGCCTTCATAAAAGGGCTCTCCTGGCCAAATGGTTTAACTTTGGCAGGTCCCTGCTGTTCTGTTATGAAACTAGAATATCTTTTGCACATTCTGGAAGTGATTGCGATCGCAAAGCTCTATTAGTTGCTGTGGAATCGACTTTTAAAAATGAGAGGGCGTAAAATTCGACAAAAAAATTTGGCGACGAAATCGAGCACATGCCTTCATAAAAGGGCTCTCCTGGCCAAATGGTTTAACTTTGGCAGGTCCCTCGTGCTTTATCATGAAAGTAGACTTCGTGGGGCAGATTCTGGAAGTGATTGCGATCGCAAAGCTCTATTAGTTGCTTTGGAATCGGCTTTTGAAAAAAATTCTGTGAAAATCGCAAAAATTTTGGGTATCGAAATCGGGCAAAAGTCTGCATAAAAGGGCTCTCCTGGCAAAATGGTTTAACTTTGGCAGGTCCCTGCTGTTCTGTTATGAAACTAGAATATCTTTTGCACATTCTGGAAGTGATTGCGATCGCAAAGCTCTATTAGTTGCTGTGGAATCGACTTTTAAAAATGAGAGGGCGTAAAATTCGACAAAAAAATTTGGCGACGAAATCGAGCACATGCCTTCATAAAAGGGCTCTCCTGGCGAAATGGTTTAACTTTGGCAGGTCCCTCGTGCTTTATCATGAAAGTAGACTTCGTGGGGCAGATTCTGGAAGTGATTGCGATCGCAAAGCTCTATTAGTTGCTTTGGAATCGGCTTTTGAAAAAAATTCTGTGAAAATCGCAAAAATTTTGGGTATCGAAATCGGGCAAAAGTCTGCATAAAAGGGCTCTCCTGGCCAAATGGTTTAACTTTGGCAGGTCCCTGCTGTTCTGTTATGAAACTAGAATATCTTTTGCACATTCTGGAAGTGATTGCGATCGCAAAGCTCTATTAGTTGCTGTGGAATCGACTTTTAAAAATGAGAGGGCGTAAAATTCGACAAAAAAATTTGGCGACGAAATCGAGCACATGCCTTCATAAAAGGGCTCTCCTGGCCAAATGGTTTAACTTTGGCAGGTCCCTGCTGTTCTGTTATGAAACTAGAATATCTTTTGCACATTCTGGAAGTGATTGCGATCGCAAAGCTCTATTAGTTGCTGTGGAATCGACTTTTAAAAATGAGAGGGCGTAAAATTCGACAAAAAAATTTGGCGACGAAATCGAGCACATGCCTTCATAAAAGGGCTCTCCTGGCGAAATGGTTTAACTTTGGCAGGTCCCTCGTGCTTTATCATGAAAGTAGACTTCGTGGGGCAGATTCTGGAAGTGATTGCGATCGCAAAGCTCTATTAGTTGCTTTGGAATCGGCTTTTGAAAAAAATTCTGTGAAAATCGCAAAAATTTTGGGTATCGAAATCGGGCAAAAGTCTGCATAAAAGGGCTCTCCTGGCCAAATGGTTTAACTTTGGCAGGTCCCTGCTGTTCTGTTATGAAACTAGAATATCTTTTGCACATTCTGGAAGTGATTGCGATCGCATAGCTCTATTAGTTGCTGTGGAATCGACTTTTAAAAATGAGAGGGCGTAAAATTCGACAAAAAAATTTGGCGACGAAATCGAGCACATGCCTTCATAAAAGGGCTCTCCTGGCCAAATGGTTTAACTTTGGCAGGTCCCTCGTGCTTTATCATGAAAGTAGACTTCGTGGGGCAGATTCTGGAAGTGATTGCGATCGCAAAGCTCTATTAGTTGCTTTGGAATCGGCTTTTGAAAAAAATTCTGTGAAAATCGCAAAAATTTTGGGTATCGAAATCGGGCAAAAGTCTGCATAAAAGGGCTCTGCTGGCCAAATGGTTTAACTTTGGCAGGTCCCTGCTGTTCTGTTATGAAACTAGAATATCTTTTGCACATTCTGGAAGTGATTGCGATCGCAAAGCTCTATTAGTTGCTGTGGAATCGACTTTTAAAATTGAGAGGGCGTAAAATTCGACAAAAAAATTTGGCGACGAAATCGAGCACATGCCTTCATAAAAGGGCTCTCCTGGCCAAATGGTTTAACTTTGGCAGGTCCCTCGTGCTTTATCATGAAAGTAGACTTCGTGGGGCAGATTCTGGAAGTGATTGCGATCGCAAAGCTCTATTAGTTGCTTTGGAATCGGCTTTTGAAAAAAATTCTGTGAAAATCGCAAAAATTTTGGGTATCGAAATCGGGCAAAAGTCTGCATAAAAGGGCTCTGCTGGCCAAATGGTTTAACTTTGGCAGGTCCCTGCTGTTCTGTTATGAAACTAGAATATCTTTTGCACATTCTGGAAGTGATTGCGATCGCAAAGCTCTATTAGTTGCTGTGGAATCGACTTTTAAAAATGAGAGGGCGTAAAATTCGACAAAAAAATTTGGCGACGAAATCGAGCACATGCCTTCATAAAAGGGCTCTCCTGGCCAAATGGTTTAACTTTGGCAGGTCCCTCGTGCTTTATCATGAAAGTAGACTTCGTGGGGCAGATTCTGGAAGTGATTGCGATCGCAAAGCTCTATAAGTTGCTTTGGAATCGGCTTTTGAAAAAAATTCTGTGAAAATCGCAAAAATTTTGGGTATCGAAATCGGGCAAAAGTCTGCATAAAAGGGCTCTCCTGGCCAAATGGTTTAACTTTGGCAGGTCCCTGCTGTTCTGTTATGAAACTAGAATATCTTTTGCACATTCTGGAAGTGATTGCGATCGCAAAGCTCTATTAGTTGCTGTGGAATCGACTTTTAAAAATGAGAGGGCGTAAAATTCGACAAAAAAATTTGGCGACGAAATCGAGCACATGCCTTCATAAAAGGGCTCTCCTGGCCAAATGGTTTAACTTTGGCAGGTCCCTCGTGCTTTATCATGAAAGTAGACTTCGTGGGGCAGATTCTGGAAGTGATTGCGATCGCAAAGCTCTATTAGTTGCTTTGGAATCGGCTTTTGAAAAAAATTCTGTGAAAATCGCAAAAATTTTGGGTATCGAAATCGGGCAAAAGTCTGCATAAAAGGGCTCTCCTGGTCAAATGGTTTAACTTTGGCAGGTCCCTGCTGTTCTGTTATGAAACTAGAATATCTTTTGCACATTCTGGAAGTGATTGCGATCGCAAAGCTCTATTAGTTGCTGTGGAATCGACTTTTAAAAATGAGAGGGCGTAAAATTCGACAAAAAAATTTGGCGACGAAATCGAGCACATGCCTTCATAAAAGGGCTCTCCTGGCCAAATGGTTTAACTTTGGCAGGTCCCTCGTGCTTTATCATGAAAGTAGACTTCGTGGGGCAGATTCTGGAAGTGATTGCGATCGCAAAGCTCTATTAGTTGCTTTGGAATCGGCTTTTGAAAAAAATTCTGTGAAAATCGCAAAATTTTGGGTATCGAAATCGGGCAAAAGTCTGCATAAAAGGGCTCTCCTGGCCAAATGGTTTAACTTTGGCAGGTCCCTGCTGTTCTGTTATGAAACTAGAATATCTTTTGCACATTCTGGAAGTGATTGCGATCGCAAAGCTCTATTAGTTGCTGTGGAATCGACTTTTAAAAATGAGAGGGCGTAAAATTCGACAAAAAAATTTGGCGACGAAATCGAGCACATGCCTTCATAAAAGGGCTCTCCTGGTGAAATGGTTTAACTTTGGCAGGTCCCTCGTGCTTTATCATGAAAGTAGACTTCGTGGGGCAGATTCTGGAAGTGATTGCGATCGCAAAGCTCTATTAGTTGCTTTGGAATCGGCTTTTGAAAAAAATTCTGTGAAAATCGCAAAAATTTTGGGTATCGAAATCGGGCAAAAGTCTGCATAAAAGGGCTCTCCTGGCCAAATGGTTTAACTTTGGCAGGTCCCTGCTGTTCTGTTATGAAACTAGAATATCTTTTGCACATTCTGGAAGTGATTGCGATCGCAAAGCTCTATTAGTTGCTGTGGAATCGACTTTTAAAAATGAGAGGGCGTAAAATTCGACAAAAAAATTTGGCGACGAAATCGAGCACATGCCTTCATAAAAGGGCTCTCCTGGCCAAATGGTTTAACTTTGGCAGGTCCCTGCTGTTCTGTTATGAAACTAGAATATCTTTTGCACATTCTGGAAGTGATTGCGATCGCAAAGCTCTATTAGTTGCTGTGGAATCGACTTTTAAAAATGAGAGGGCGTAAAATTCGACAAAAAAATTTGGCGACGAAATCGAGCACATGCCTTCATAAAAGGGCTCTCCTGGCCAAATGGTTTAACTTTGGCAGGTCCCTCGTGCTTTATCATGAAAGTAGACTTCGTGGGGCAGATTCTGGAAGTGATTGCGATCGCAAAGCTCTATTAGTTGCTTTGGAATCGGCTTTTGAAAAAAATTCTGTGAAAATCGCAAAAATTTTGGGTATCGAAATCGGGCAAAAGTCTGCATAAAAGGGCTCTGCTGGCCAAATGGTTTAACTTTGGCAGGTCCCTGCTGTTCTGTTATGAAACTAGAATATCTTTTGCACATTCTGGAAGTGATTGCGATCGCAAAGCTCTATTAGTTGCTGTGGAATCGACTTTTAAAAATGAGAGGGCGTAAAATTCGACAAAAAAATTTGGCGACGAAATCGAGCACATGCCTTCATAAAAGGGCTCTCCTGGCCAAATGGTTTAACTTTGGCAGGTCCCTCGTGCTTTATCATGAAAGTAGACTTCGTGGGGCAGATTCTGGAAGTGATTGCGATCGCAAAGCTCTATAAGTTGCTTTGGAATCGGCTTTTGAAAAAAATTCTGTGAAAATCGCAAAAATTTTGGGTATCGAAATCGGGCAAAAGTCTGCATAAAAGGGCTCTCCTGGCCAAATGGTTTAACTTTGGCAGGTCCCTGCTGTTCTGTTATGAAACTAGAATATCTTTTGCACATTCTGGAAGTGATTGCGATCGCAAAGCTCTATTAGTTGCTGTGGAATCGACTTTTAAAAATGAGAGGGCGTAAAATTCGACAAAAAAATTTGGCGACGAAATCGAGCACATGCCTTCATAAAAGGGCTCTCCTGGCCAAATGGTTTAACTTTGGCAGGTCCCTCGTGCTTTATCATGAAAGTAGACTTCGTGGGGCAGATTCTGGAAGTGATTGCGATCGCAAAGCTCTATTAGTTGCTTTGGAATCGGCTTTTGAAAAAAATTCTGTGAAAATCGCAAAAATTTTGGGTATCGAAATCGGGCAAAAGTCTGCATAAAAGGGCTCTCCTGGTCAAATGGTTTAACTTTGGCAGGTCCCTGCTGTTCTGTTATGAAACTAGAATATCTTTTGCACATTCTGGAAGTGATTGCGATCGCAAAGCTCTATTAGTTGCTGTGGAATCGACTTTTAAAAATGAGAGGGCGTAAAATTCGACAAAAAAATTTGGCGACGAAATCGAGCACATGCCTTCATAAAAGGGCTCTCCTGGCCAAATGGTTTAACTTTGGCAGGTCCCTCGTGCTTTATCATGAAAGTAGACTTCGTGGGGCAGATTCTGGAAGTGATTGCGATCGCAAAGCTCTATTAGTTGCTTTGGAATCGGCTTTTGAAAAAAATTCTGTGAAAATCGCAAAATTTTGGGTATCGAAATCGGGCAAAAGTCTGCATAAAAGGGCTCTCCTGGCCAAATGGTTTAACTTTGGCAGGTCCCTGCTGTTCTGTTATGAAACTAGAATATCTTTTGCACATTCTGGAAGTGATTGCGATCGCAAAGCTCTATTAGTTGCTGTGGAATCGACTTTTAAAAATGAGAGGGCGTAAAATTCGACAAAAAAATTTGGCGACGAAATCGAGCACATGCCTTCATAAAAGGGCTCTCCTGGCGAAATGGTTTAACTTTGGCAGGTCCCTCGTGCTTTATCATGAAAGTAGACTTCGTGGGGCAGATTCTGGAAGTGATTGCGATCGCAAAGCTCTATTAGTTGCTTTGGAATCGGCTTTTGAAAAAAATTCTGTGAAAATCGCAAAAATTTTGGGTATCGAAATCGGGCAAAAGTCTGCATAAAAGGGCTCTCCTGGCCAAATGGTTTAACTTTGGCAGGTCCCTGCTGTTCTGTTATGAAACTAGAATATCTTTTGCACATTCTGGAAGTGATTGCGATCGCAAAGCTCTATTAGTTGCTGTGGAATCGACTTTTAAAAATGAGAGGGCGTAAAATTCGACAAAAAAATTTGGCGACGAAATCGAGCACATGCCTTCATAAAAGGGCTCTCCTGGCCAAATGGTTTAACTTTGGCAGGTCCCTGCTGTTCTGTTATGAAACTAGAATATCTTTTGCACATTCTGGAAGTGATTGCGATCGCAAAGCTCTATTAGTTGCTGTGGAATCGACTTTTAAAAATGAGAGGGCGTAAAATTCGACAAAAAAATTTGGCGACGAAATCGAGCACATGCCTTCATAAAAGGGCTCTCCTGGCCAAATGGTTTAACTTTGGCAGGTCCCTCGTGCTTTATCATGAAAGTAGACTTCGTGGGGCAGATTCTGGAAGTGATTGCGATCGCAAAGCTCTATTAGTTGCTTTGGAATCGGCTTTTGAAAAAAATTCTGTGAAAATCGCAAAAATTTTGGGTATCGAAATCGGGCAAAAGTCTGCATAAAAGGGCTCTCCTGGCAAAATGGTTTAACTTTGGCAGGTCCCTGCTGTTCTGTTATGAAACTAGAATATCTTTTGCACATTCTGGAAGTGATTGCGATCGCAAAGCTCTATTAGTTGCTGTGGAATCGACTTTTAAAATTGAGAGGGCGTAAAATTCGACAAAAAAATTTGGCGACGAAATCGAGCACATGCCTTCATAAAAGGGCTCTCCTGGCCAAATGGTTTAACTTTGGCAGGTCCCTCGTGCTTTATCATGAAAGTAGACTTCGTGGGGCAGATTCTGGAAGTGATTGCGATCGCAAAGCTCTATTAGTTGCTTTGGAATCGGCTTTTGAAAAAAATTCTGTGAAAATCGCAAAAATTTTGGGTATCGAAATCGGGCAAAAGTCTGCATAAAAGGGCTCTGCTGGCCAAATGGTTTAACTTTGGCAGGTCCCTGCTGTTCTGTTATGAAACTAGAATATCTTTTGCACATTCTGGAAGTGATTGCGATCGCAAAGCTCTATTAGTTGCTGTGGAATCGACTTTTAAAAATGAGAGGGCGTAAAATTCGACAAAAAAATTTGGCGACGAAATCGAGCACATGCCTTCATAAAAGGGCTCTCCTGGCCAAATGGTTTAACTTTGGCAGGTCCCTCGTGCTTTATCATGAAAGTAGACTTCGTGGGGCAGATTCTGGAAGTGATTGCGATCGCAAAGCTCTATAAGTTGCTTTGGAATCGGCTTTTGAAAAAAATTCTGTGAAAATCGCAAAAATTTTGGGTATCGAAATCGGGCAAAAGTCTGCATAAAAGGGCTCTCCTGGCCAAATGGTTTAACTTTGGCAGGTCCCTGCTGTTCTGTTATGAAACTAGAATATCTTTTGCACATTCTGGAAGTGATTGCGATCGCAAAGCTCTATTAGTTGCTGTGGAATCGACTTTTAAAAATGAGAGGGCGTAAAATTCGACAAAAAAATTTGGCGACGAAATCGAGCACATGCCTTCATAAAAGGGCTCTCCTGGCCAAATGGTTTAACTTTGGCAGGTCCCTCGTGCTTTATCATGAAAGTAGACTTCGTGGGGCAGATTCTGGAAGTGATTGCGATCGCAAAGCTCTATTAGTTGCTTTGGAATCGGCTTTTGAAAAAAATTCTGTGAAAATCGCAAAAATTTTGGGTATCGAAATCGGGCAAAAGTCTGCATAAAAGGGCTCTCCTGGCCAAATGGTTTAACTTTGGCAGGTCCCTGCTGTTCTGTTATGAAACTAGAATATCTTTTGCACATTCTGGAAGTGATTGCGATCGCAAAGCTCTATTAGTTGCTGTGGAATCGACTTTTAAAAATGAGAGGGCGTAAAATTCGACAAAAAAATTTGGCGACGAAATCGAGCACATGCCTTCATAAAAGGGCTCTCCTGGCCAAATGGTTTAACTTTGGCAGGTCCCTCGTGCTTTATCATGAAAGTAGACTTCGTGGGGCAGATTCTGGAAGTGATTGCGATCGCAAAGCTCTATTAGTTGCTTTGGAATCGGCTTTTGAAAAAAATTCTGTGAAAATCGCAAAAATTTTGGGTATCGAAATCGGGCAAAAGTCTGCATAAAAGGGCTCTCCTGGCCAAATGGTTTAACTTTGGCAGGTCCCTGCTGTTCTGTTATGAAACTAGAATATCTTTTGCACATTCTGGAAGTGATTGCGATCGCAAAGCTCTATTAGTTGCTGTGGAATCGACTTTTAAAAATGAGAGGGCGTAAAATTCGACAAAAAAATTTGGCGACGAAATCGAGCACATGCCTTCATAAAAGGGCTCTCCTGGCCAAATGGTTTAACTTTGGCAGGTCCCTCGTGCTTTATCATGAAAGTAGACTTCGTGGGGCAGATTCTGGAAGTGATTGCGATCGCAAAGCTCTATTAGTTGCTTTGGAATCGGCTTTTGAAAAAAATTCTGTGAAAATCGCAAAATTTTGGGTATCGAAATCGGGCAAAAGTCTGCATAAAAGGGCTCTCCTGGCCAAATGGTTTAACTTTGGCAGGTCCCTGCTGTTCTGTTATGAAACTAGAATATCTTTTGCACATTCTGGAAGTGATTGCGATCGCAAAGCTCTATTAGTTGCTGTGGAATCGACTTTTAAAAATGAGAGGGCGTAAAATTCGACAAAAAAATTTGGCGACGAAATCGAGCACATGCCTTCATAAAAGGGCTCTCCTGGCGAAATGGTTTAACTTTGGCAGGTCCCTCGTGCTTTATCATGAAAGTAGACTTCGTGGGGCAGATTCTGGAAGTGATTGCGATCGCAAAGCTCTATTAGTTGCTTTGGAATCGGCTTTTGAAAAAAATTCTGTGAAAATCGCAAAAATTTTGGGTATCGAAATCGGGCAAAAGTCTGCATAAAAGGGCTCTCCTGGCCAAATGGTTTAACTTTGGCAGGTCCCTGCTGTTCTGTTATGAAACTAGAATATCTTTTGCACATTCTGGAAGTGATTGCGATCGCAAAGCTCTATTAGTTGCTGTGGAATCGACTTTTAAAAATGAGAGGGCGTAAAATTCGACAAAAAAATTTGGCGACGAAATCGAGCACATGCCTTCATAAAAGGGCTCTCCTGGCCAAATGGTTTAACTTTGGCAGGTCCCTGCTGTTCTGTTATGAAACTAGAATATCTTTTGCACATTCTGGAAGTGATTGCGATCGCAAAGCTCTATTAGTTGCTGTGGAATCGACTTTTAAAAATGAGAGGGCGTAAAATTCGACAAAAAAATTTGGCGACGAAATCGAGCACATGCCTTCATAAAAGGGCTCTCCTGGCCAAATGGTTTAACTTTGGCAGGTCCCTCGTGCTTTATCATGAAAGTAGACTTCGTGGGGCAGATTCTGGAAGTGATTGCGATCGCAAAGCTCTATTAGTTGCTTTGGAATCGGCTTTTGAAAAAAATTCTGTGAAAATCGCAAAAATTTTGGGTATCGAAATCGGGCAAAAGTCTGCATAAAAGGGCTCTCCTGGCAAAATGGTTTAACTTTGGCAGGTCCCTGCTGTTCTGTTATGAAACTAGAATATCTTTTGCACATTCTGGAAGTGATTGCGATCGCAAAGCTCTATTAGTTGCTGTGGAATCGACTTTTAAAAATGAGAGGGCGTAAAATTCGACAAAAAAATTTGGCGACGAAATCGAGCACATGCCTTCATAAAAGGGCTCTCCTGGCGAAATGGTTTAACTTTGGCAGGTCCCTCGTGCTTTATCATGAAAGTAGACTTCGTGGGGCAGATTCTGGAAGTGATTGCGATCGCAAAGCTCTATTAGTTGCTTTGGAATCGGCTTTTGAAAAAAATTCTGTGAAAATCGCAAAAATTTTGGGTATCGAAATCGGGCAAAAGTCTGCATAAAAGGGCTCTCCTGGCCAAATGGTTTAACTTTGGCAGGTCCCTGCTGTTCTGTTATCTTTTGCACATTCTGGAAGTGATTGCGATCGCAAAGCTCTATTAGTTGCTGTGGAATCGACTTTTAAAAATGAGAGGGCGTAAAATTCGACAAAAAAATTTGGCGACGAAATCGAGCACATGCCTTCATAAAAGGGCTCTCCTGGCCAAATGGTTTAACTTTGGCAGGTCCCTCGTGCTTTATCATGAAAGTAGACTTCGTGGGGCAGATTCTGGAAGTGATTGCGATCGCAAAGCTCTATAAGTTGCTTTGGAATCGGCTTTTGAAAAAAATTCTGTGAAAATCGCAAAAATTTTGGGTATCGAAATCGGGCAAAAGTCTGCATAAAAGGGCTCTCCTGGCCAAATGGTTTAACTTTGGCAGGTCCCTGCTGTTCTGTTATGAAACTAGAATATCTTTTGCACATTCTGGAAGTGATTGCGATCGCAAAGCTCTATTAGTTGCTGTGGAATCGACTTTTAAAAATGAGAGGGCGTAAAATTCGACAAAAAAATTTGGCGACGAAATCGAGCACATGCCTTCATAAAAGGGCTCTCCTGGCCAAATGGTTTAACTTTGGCAGGTCCCTCGTGCTTTATCATGAAAGTAGACTTCGTGGGGCAGATTCTGGAAGTGATTGCGATCGCAAAGCTCTATTAGTTGCTTTGGAATCGGCTTTTGAAAAAAATTCTGTGAAAATCGCAAAAATTTTGGGTATCGAAATCGGGCAAAAGTCTGCATAAAAGGGCTCTCCTGGTCAAATGGTTTAACTTTGGCAGGTCCCTGCTGTTCTGTTATGAAACTAGAATATCTTTTGCACATTCTGGAAGTGATTGCGATCGCAAAGCTCTATTAGTTGCTGTGGAATCGACTTTTAAAAATGAGAGGGCGTAAAATTCGACAAAAAAATTTGGCGACGAAATCGAGCACATGCCTTCATAAAAGGGCTCTCCTGGCCAAATGGTTTAACTTTGGCAGGTCCCTCGTGCTTTATCATGAAAGTAGACTTCGTGGGGCAGATTCTGGAAGTGATTGCGATCGCAAAGCTCTATTAGTTGCTTTGGAATCGGCTTTTGAAAAAAATTCTGTGAAAATCGCAAAATTTTGGGTATCGAAATCGGGCAAAAGTCTGCATAAAAGGGCTCTCCTGGCCAAATGGTTTAACTTTGGCAGGTCCCTGCTGTTCTGTTATGAAACTAGAATATCTTTTGCACATTCTGGAAGTGATTGCGATCGCAAAGCTCTATTAGTTGCTGTGGAATCGACTTTTAAAAATGAGAGGGCGTAAAATTCGACAAAAAAATTTGGCGACGAAATCGAGCACATGCCTTCATAAAAGGGCTCTCCTGGCGAAATGGTTTAACTTTGGCAGGTCCCTCGTGCTTTATCATGAAAGTAGACTTCGTGGGGCAGATTCTGGAAGTGATTGCGATCGCAAAGCTCTATTAGTTGCTTTGGAATCGGCTTTTGAAAAAAATTCTGTGAAAATCGCAAAAATTTTGGGTATCGAAATCGGGCAAAAGTCTGCATAAAAGGGCTCTCCTGGCCAAATGGTTTAACTTTGGCAGGTCCCTGCTGTTCTGTTATGAAACTAGAATATCTTTTGCACATTCTGGAAGTGATTGCGATCGCAAAGCTCTATTAGTTGCTGTGGAATCGACTTTTAAAAATGAGAGGGCGTAAAATTCGACAAAAAAATTTGGCGACGAAATCGAGCACATGCCTTCATAAAAGGGCTCTCCTGGCCAAATGGTTTAACTTTGGCAGGTCCCTGCTGTTCTGTTATGAAACTAGAATATCTTTTGCACATTCTGGAAGTGATTGCGATCGCAAAGCTCTATTAGTTGCTGTGGAATCGACTTTTAAAAATGAGAGGGCGTAAAATTCGACAAAAAAATTTGGCGACGAAATCGAGCACATGCCTTCATAAAAGGGCTCTCCTGGCCAAATGGTTTAACTTTGGCAGGTCCCTCGTGCTTTATCATGAAAGTAGACTTCGTGGGGCAGATTCTGGAAGTGATTGCGATCGCAAAGCTCTATTAGTTGCTTTGGAATCGGCTTTTGAAAAAAATTCTGTGAAAATCGCAAAAATTTTGGGTATCGAAATCGGGCAAAAGTCTGCATAAAAGGGCTCTCCTGGCAAAATGGTTTAACTTTGGCAGGTCCCTGCTGTTCTGTTATGAAACTAGAATATCTTTTGCACATTCTGGAAGTGATTGCGATCGCAAAGCTCTATTAGTTGCTGTGGAATCGACTTTTAAAATTGAGAGGGCGTAAAATTCGACAAAAAAATTTGGCGACGAAATCGAGCACATGCCTTCATAAAAGGGCTCTCCTGGCCAAATGGTTTAACTTTGGCAGGTCCCTCGTGCTTTATCATGAAAGTAGACTTCGTGGGGCAGATTCTGGAAGTGATTGCGATCGCAAAGCTCTATTAGTTGCTTTGGAATCGGCTTTTGAAAAAAATTCTGTGAAAATCGCAAAAATTTTGGGTATCGAAATCGGGCAAAAGTCTGCATAAAAGGGCTCTGCTGGCCAAATGGTTTAACTTTGGCAGGTCCCTGCTGTTCTGTTATGAAACTAGAATATCTTTTGCACATTCTGGAAGTGATTGCGATCGCAAAGCTCTATTAGTTGCTGTGGAATCGACTTTTAAAAATGAGAGGGCGTAAAATTCGACAAAAAAATTTGGCGACGAAATCGAGCACATGCCTTCATAAAAGGGCTCTCCTGGCCAAATGGTTTAACTTTGGCAGGTCCCTCGTGCTTTATCATGAAAGTAGACTTCGTGGGGCAGATTCTGGAAGTGATTGCGATCGCAAAGCTCTATAAGTTGCTTTGGAATCGGCTTTTGAAAAAAATTCTGTGAAAATCGCAAAAATTTTGGGTATCGAAATCGGGCAAAAGTCTGCATAAAAGGGCTCTCCTGGCCAAATGGTTTAACTTTGGCAGGTCCCTGCTGTTCTGTTATGAAACTAGAATATCTTTTGCACATTCTGGAAGTGATTGCGATCGCAAAGCTCTATTAGTTGCTGTGGAATCGACTTTTAAAAATGAGAGGGCGTAAAATTCGACAAAAAAATTTGGCGACGAAATCGAGCACATGCCTTCATAAAAGGGCTCTCCTGGCCAAATGGTTTAACTTTGGCAGGTCCCTCGTGCTTTATCATGAAAGTAGACTTCGTGGGGCAGATTCTGGAAGTGATTGCGATCGCAAAGCTCTATTAGTTGCTTTGGAATCGGCTTTTGAAAAAAATTCTGTGAAAATCGCAAAAATTTTGGGTATCGAAATCGGGCAAAAGTCTGCATAAAAGGGCTCTCCTGGCCAAATGGTTTAACTTTGGCAGGTCCCTGCTGTTCTGTTATGAAACTAGAATATCTTTTGCACATTCTGGAAGTGATTGCGATCGCAAAGCTCTATTAGTTGCTGTGGAATCGACTTTTAAAAATGAGAGGGCGTAAAATTCGACAAAAAAATTTGGCGACGAAATCGAGCACATGCCTTCATAAAAGGGCTCTCCTGGCCAAATGGTTTAACTTTGGCAGGTCCCTCGTGCTTTATCATGAAAGTAGACTTCGTGGGGCAGATTCTGGAAGTGATTGCGATCGCAAAGCTCTATTAGTTGCTTTGGAATCGGCTTTTGAAAAAAATTCTGTGAAAATCGCAAAAATTTTGGGTATCGAAATCGGGCAAAAGTCTGCATAAAAGGGCTCTCCTGGCCAAATGGTTTAACTTTGGCAGGTCCCTGCTGTTCTGTTATGAAACTAGAATATCTTTTGCACATTCTGGAAGTGATTGCGATCGCAAAGCTCTATTAGTTGCTGTGGAATCGACTTTTAAAAATGAGAGGGCGTAAAATTCGACAAAAAAATTTGGCGACGAAATCGAGCACATGCCTTCATAAAAGGGCTCTCCTGGCCAAATGGTTTAACTTTGGCAGGTCCCTCGTGCTTTATCATGAAAGTAGACTTCGTGGGGCAGATTCTGGAAGTGATTGCGATCGCAAAGCTCTATTAGTTGCTTTGGAATCGGCTTTTGAAAAAAATTCTGTGAAAATCGCAAAATTTTGGGTATCGAAATCGGGCAAAAGTCTGCATAAAAGGGCTCTCCTGGCCAAATGGTTTAACTTTGGCAGGTCCCTGCTGTTCTGTTATGAAACTAGAATATCTTTTGCACATTCTGGAAGTGATTGCGATCGCAAAGCTCTATTAGTTGCTGTGGAATCGACTTTTAAAAATGAGAGGGCGTAAAATTCGACAAAAAAATTTGGCGACGAAATCGAGCACATGCCTTCATAAAAGGGCTCTCCTGGCGAAATGGTTTAACTTTGGCAGGTCCCTCGTGCTTTATCATGAAAGTAGACTTCGTGGGGCAGATTCTGGAAGTGATTGCGATCGCAAAGCTCTATTAGTTGCTTTGGAATCGGCTTTTGAAAAAAATTCTGTGAAAATCGCAAAAATTTTGGGTATCGAAATCGGGCAAAAGTCTGCATAAAAGGGCTCTCCTGGCCAAATGGTTTAACTTTGGCAGGTCCCTGCTGTTCTGTTATGAAACTAGAATATCTTTTGCACATTCTGGAAGTGATTGCGATCGCAAAGCTCTATTAGTTGCTGTGGAATCGACTTTTAAAAATGAGAGGGCGTAAAATTCGACAAAAAAATTTGGCGACGAAATCGAGCACATGCCTTCATAAAAGGGCTCTCCTGGCCAAATGGTTTAACTTTGGCAGGTCCCTGCTGTTCTGTTATGAAACTAGAATATCTTTTGCACATTCTGGAAGTGATTGCGATCGCAAAGCTCTATTAGTTGCTGTGGAATCGACTTTTAAAAATGAGAGGGCGTAAAATTCGACAAAAAAATTTGGCGACGAAATCGAGCACATGCCTTCATAAAAGGGCTCTCCTGGCCAAATGGTTTAACTTTGGCAGGTCCCTCGTGCTTTATCATGAAAGTAGACTTCGTGGGGCAGATTCTGGAAGTGATTGCGATCGCAAAGCTCTATTAGTTGCTTTGGAATCGGCTTTTGAAAAAAATTCTGTGAAAATCGCAAAAATTTTGGGTATCGAAATCGGGCAAAAGTCTGCATAAAAGGGCTCTCCTGGCAAAATGGTTTAACTTTGGCAGGTCCCTGCTGTTCTGTTATGAAACTAGAATATCTTTTGCACATTCTGGAAGTGATTGCGATCGCAAAGCTCTATTAGTTGCTGTGGAATCGACTTTTAAAAATGAGAGGGCGTAAAATTCGACAAAAAAATTTGGCGACGAAATCGAGCACATGCCTTCATAAAAGGGCTCTCCTGGCGAAATGGTTTAACTTTGGCAGGTCCCTCGTGCTTTATCATGAAAGTAGACTTCGTGGGGCAGATTCTGGAAGTGATTGCGATCGCAAAGCTCTATTAGTTGCTTTGGAATCGGCTTTTGAAAAAAATTCTGTGAAAATCGCAAAAATTTTGGGTATCGAAATCGGGCAAAAGTCTGCATAAAAGGGCTCTCCTGGCCAAATGGTTTAACTTTGGCAGGTCCCTGCTGTTCTGTTATGAAACTAGAATATCTTTTGCACATTCTGGAAGTGATTGCGATCGCAAAGCTCTATTAGTTGCTGTGGAATCGACTTTTAAAAATGAGAGGGCGTAAAATTCGACAAAAAAATTTGGCGACGAAATCGAGCACATGCCTTCATAAAAGGGCTCTCCTGGCCAAATGGTTTAACTTTGGCAGGTCCCTGCTGTTCTGTTATGAAACTAGAATATCTTTTGCACATTCTGGAAGTGATTGCGATCGCAAAGCTCTATTAGTTGCTGTGGAATCGACTTTTAAAAATGAGAGGGCGTAAAATTCGACAAAAAAATTTGGCGACGAAATCGAGCACATGCCTTCATAAAAGGGCTCTCCTGGCGAAATGGTTTAACTTTGGCAGGTCCCTCGTGCTTTATCATGAAAGTAGACTTCGTGGGGCAGATTCTGGAAGTGATTGCGATCGCAAAGCTCTATTAGTTGCTTTGGAATCGGCTTTTGAAAAAAATTCTGTGAAAATCGCAAAAATTTTGGGTATCGAAATCGGGCAAAAGTCTGCATAAAAGGGCTCTCCTGGCCAAATGGTTTAACTTTGGCAGGTCCCTGCTGTTCTGTTATGAAACTAGAATATCTTTTGCACATTCTGGAAGTGATTGCGATCGCATAGCTCTATTAGTTGCTGTGGAATCGACTTTTAAAAATGAGAGGGCGTAAAATTCGACAAAAAAATTTGGCGACGAAATCGAGCACATGCCTTCATAAAAGGGCTCTCCTGGCCAAATGGTTTAACTTTGGCAGGTCCCTCGTGCTTTATCATGAAAGTAGACTTCGTGGGGCAGATTCTGGAAGTGATTGCGATCGCAAAGCTCTATTAGTTGCTTTGGAATCGGCTTTTGAAAAAAATTCTGTGAAAATCGCAAAAATTTTGGGTATCGAAATCGGGCAAAAGTCTGCATAAAAGGGCTCTGCTGGCCAAATGGTTTAACTTTGGCAGGTCCCTGCTGTTCTGTTATGAAACTAGAATATCTTTTGCACATTCTGGAAGTGATTGCGATCGCAAAGCTCTATTAGTTGCTGTGGAATCGACTTTTAAAATTGAGAGGGCGTAAAATTCGACAAAAAAATTTGGCGACGAAATCGAGCACATGCCTTCATAAAAGGGCTCTCCTGGCCAAATGGTTTAACTTTGGCAGGTCCCTCGTGCTTTATCATGAAAGTAGACTTCGTGGGGCAGATTCTGGAAGTGATTGCGATCGCAAAGCTCTATTAGTTGCTTTGGAATCGGCTTTTGAAAAAAATTCTGTGAAAATCGCAAAAATTTTGGGTATCGAAATCGGGCAAAAGTCTGCATAAAAGGGCTCTGCTGGCCAAATGGTTTAACTTTGGCAGGTCCCTGCTGTTCTGTTATGAAACTAGAATATCTTTTGCACATTCTGGAAGTGATTGCGATCGCAAAGCTCTATTAGTTGCTGTGGAATCGACTTTTAAAAATGAGAGGGCGTAAAATTCGACAAAAAAATTTGGCGACGAAATCGAGCACATGCCTTCATAAAAGGGCTCTCCTGGCCAAATAGTTTAACTTTGGCAGGTCCCTCGTGCTTTATCATGAAAGTAGACTTCGTGGGGCAGATTCTGGAAGTGATTGCGATCGCAAAGCTCTATAAGTTGCTTTGGAATCGGCTTTTGAAAAAAATTCTGTGAAAATCGCAAAAATTTTGGGTATCGAAATCGGGCAAAAGTCTGCATAAAAGGGCTCTCCTGGCCAAATGGTTTAACTTTGGCAGGTCCCTGCTGTTCTGTTATGAAACTAGAATATCTTTTGCACATTCTGGAAGTGATTGCGATCGCAAAGCTCTATTAGTTGCTGTGGAATCGACTTTTAAAAATGAGAGGGCGTAAAATTCGACAAAAAAATTTGGCGACGAAATCGAGCACATGCCTTCATAAAAGGGCTCTCCTGGCCAAATGGTTTAACTTTGGCAGGTCCCTCGTGCTTTATCATGAAAGTAGACTTCGTGGGGCAGATTCTGGAAGTGATTGCGATCGCAAAGCTCTATTAGTTGCTTTGGAATCGGCTTTTGAAAAAAATTCTGTGAAAATCGCAAAAATTTTGGGTATCGAAATCGGGCAAAAGTCTGCATAAAAGGGCTCTCCTGGTCAAATGGTTTAACTTTGGCAGGTCCCTGCTGTTCTGTTATGAAACTAGAATATCTTTTGCACATTCTGGAAGTGATTGCGATCGCAAAGCTCTATTAGTTGCTGTGGAATCGACTTTTAAAAATGAGAGGGCGTAAAATTCGACAAAAAAATTTGGCGACGAAATCGAGCACATGCCTTCATAAAAGGGCTCTCCTGGCCAAATGGTTTAACTTTGGCAGGTCCCTCGTGCTTTATCATGAAAGTAGACTTCGTGGGGCAGATTCTGGAAGTGATTGCGATCGCAAAGCTCTATTAGTTGCTTTGGAATCGGCTTTTGAAAAAAATTCTGTGAAAATCGCAAAATTTTGGGTATCGAAATCGGGCAAAAGTCTGCATAAAAGGGCTCTCCTGGCCAAATGGTTTAACTTTGGCAGGTCCCTGCTGTTCTGTTATGAAACTAGAATATCTTTTGCACATTCTGGAAGTGATTGCGATCGCAAAGCTCTATTAGTTGCTGTGGAATCGACTTTTAAAAATGAGAGGGCGTAAAATTCGACAAAAAAATTTGGCGACGAAATCGAGCACATGCCTTCATAAAAGGGCTCTCCTGGTGAAATGGTTTAACTTTGGCAGGTCCCTCGTGCTTTATCATGAAAGTAGACTTCGTGGGGCAGATTCTGGAAGTGATTGCGATCGCAAAGCTCTATTAGTTGCTTTGGAATCGGCTTTTGAAAAAAATTCTGTGAAAATCGCAAAAATTTTGGGTATCGAAATCGGGCAAAAGTCTGCATAAAAGGGCTCTCCTGGCCAAATGGTTTAACTTTGGCAGGTCCCTGCTGTTCTGTTATGAAACTAGAATATCTTTTGCACATTCTGGAAGTGATTGCGATCGCAAAGCTCTATTAGTTGCTGTGGAATCGACTTTTAAAAATGAGAGGGCGTAAAATTCGACAAAAAAATTTGGCGACGAAATCGAGCACATGCCTTCATAAAAGGGCTCTCCTGGCCAAATGGTTTAACTTTGGCAGGTCCCTGCTGTTCTGTTATGAAACTAGAATATCTTTTGCACATTCTGGAAGTGATTGCGATCGCAAAGCTCTATTAGTTGCTGTGGAATCGACTTTTAAAAATGAGAGGGCGTAAAATTCGACAAAAAAATTTGGCGACGAAATCGAGCACATGCCTTCATAAAAGGGCTCTCCTGGCGAAATGGTTTAACTTTGGCAGGTCCCTCGTGCTTTATCATGAAAGTAGACTTCGTGGGGCAGATTCTGGAAGTGATTGCGATCGCAAAGCTCTATTAGTTGCTTTGGAATCGGCTTTTGAAAAAAATTCTGTGAAAATCGCAAAAATTTTGGGTATCGAAATCGGGCAAAAGTCTGCATAAAAGGGCTCTCCTGGCCAAATGGTTTAACTTTGGCAGGTCCCTGCTGTTCTGTTATGAAACTAGAATATCTTTTGCACATTCTGGAAGTGATTGCGATCGCAAAGCTCTATTAGTTGCTGTGGAATCGACTTTTAAAAATGAGAGGGCGTAAAATTCGACAAAAAAATTTGGCGACGAAATCGAGCACATGCCTTCATAAAAGGGCTCTCCTGGCCAAATGGTTTAACTTTGGCAGGTCCCTGCTGTTCTGTTATGAAACTAGAATATCTTTTGCACATTCTGGAAGTGATTGCGATCGCAAAGCTCTATTAGTTGCTGTGGAATCGACTTTTAAAAATGAGAGGGCGTAAAATTCGACAAAAAAATTTGGCGACGAAATCGAGCACATGCCTTCATAAAAGGGCTCTCCTGGCCAAATGGTTTAACTTTGGCAGGTCCCTCGTGCTTTATCATGAAAGTAGACTTCGTGGGGCAGATTCTGGAAGTGATTGCGATCGCAAAGCTCTATTAGTTGCTTTGGAATCGGCTTTTGAAAAAAATTCTGTGAAAATCGCAAAAATTTTGGGTATCGAAATCGGGCAAAAGTCTGCATAAAAGGGCTCTCCTGGCCAAATGGTTTAACTTTGGCAGGTCCCTGCTGTTCTGTTATGAAACTAGAATATCTTTTGCACATTCTGGAAGTGATTGCGATCGCAAAGCTCTATTAGTTGCTGTGGAATCGACTTTTAAAAATGAGAGGGCGTAAAATTCGACAAAAAAATTTGGCGACGAAATCGAGCACATGCCTTCATAAAAGGGCTCTCCTGGCCAAATGGTTTAACTTTGGCAGGTCCCTCGTGCTTTATCATAAAAGTAGACTTCGTGGGGCAGATTCTGGAAGTGATTGCGATCGCAAAGCTCTATTTGTTGCTTTGGAATCGGCTTTTGAAAAAAATTCTGTGAAAATCGCAAAAATTTTGGGTATCGAAATCGGGCAAAAGTCTGCATAAAAGGGCTCTGCTGGCCAAATGGTTTAACTTTGGCAGGTCCCTGCTGTTCTGTTATGAAACTAGAATATCTTTTGCACATTCTGGAAGTGATTGCGATCGCAAAGCTCTATTAGTTGCTGTGGAATCGACTTTTAAAATTGAGAGGGCGTAAAATTCGACAAAAAAATTTGGCGACGAAATCGAGCACATGCCTTCATAAAAGGGCTCTCCTGGCCAAATGGTTTAACTTTGGCAGGTCCCTCGTGCTTTATCATGAAAGTAGACTTCGTGGGGCAGATTCTGGAAGTGATTGCGATCGCAAAGCTCTATTAGTTGCTTTGGAATCGGCTTTTGAAAAAAATTCTGTGAAAATCGCAAAAATTTTGGGTATCGAAATCGGGCAAAAGTCTGCATAAAAGGGCTCTGCTGGCCAAATGGTTTAACTTTGGCAGGTCCCTGATGTTCTGTTATGAAACTAGAATATCTTTTGCACATTCTGGAAGTGATTGCGATCGCAAAGCTCTATTAGTTGCTGTGGAATCGACTTTTAAAAATGAGAGGGCGTAAAATTCGACAAAAAAATTTGGCGACGAAATCGAGCACATGCCTTCATAAAAGGGCTCTCCTGGCCAAATGGTTTAACTTTGGCAGGTCCCTCGTGCTTTATCATGAAAGTAGACTTCGTGGGGCAGATTCTGGAAGTGATTGCGATCGCAAAGCTCTATTAGTTGCTTTGGAATCGGCTTTTGAAAAAAATTCTGTGAAAATCGCAAAAATTTTGGGTATCGAAATCGGGCAAAAGTCTGCATAAAAGGGCTCTCCTGGCCAAATGGTTTAACTTTGGCAGGTCCCTGCTGTTCTGTTATGAAACTAGAATATCTTTTGCACATTCTGGAAGTGATTGCGATCGCAAAGCTCTATTAGTTGCTGTGGAATCGACTTTTAAAAATGAGAGGGCGTAAAATTCGACAAAAAAATTTGGCGACGAAATCGAGCACATGCCTTCATAAAAGGGCTCTCCTGGCCAAATGGTTTAACTTTGGCAGGTCCCTCGTGCTTTATCATGAAAGTAGACTTCGTGGGGCAGATTCTGGAAGTGATTGCGATCGCAAAGCTCTATTAGTTGCTTTGGAATCGGCTTTTGAAAAAAATTCTGTGAAAATCGCAAAAATTTTGGGTATCGAAATCGGGCAAAAGTCTGCATAAAAGGGCTCTCCTGGTCAAATGGTTTAACTTTGGCAGGTCCCTGCTGTTCTGTTATGAAACTAGAATATCTTTTGCACATTCTGGAAGTGATTGCGATCGCAAAGCTCTATTAGTTGCTGTGGAATCGACTTTTAAAAATGAGAGGGCGTAAAATTCGACAAAAAAATTTGGCGACGAAATCGAGCACATGCCTTCATAAAAGGGCTCTCCTGGCCAAATGGTTTAACTTTGGCAGGTCCCTCGTGCTTTATCATGAAAGTAGACTTCGTGGGGCAGATTCTGGAAGTGATTGCGATCGCAAAGCTCTATTAGTTGCTTTGGAATCGGCTTTTGAAAAAAATTCTGTGAAAATCGCAAAAATTTTGGGTATCGAAATCGGGCAAAAGTCTGCATAAAAGGGCTCTCCTGGCCAAATGGTTTAACTTTGGCAGGTCCCTGCTGTTCTGTTTTGAAACTAGAATATCTTTTGCACATTCTGGAAGTGATTGCGATCGCAAAGCTCTATTAGTTGCTGTGGAATCGACTTTTAAAAATGAGAGGGCGTAAAATTCGACAAAAAAATTTGGCGACGAAATCGAGCACATGCCTTCATAAAAGGGCTCTCCTGGCCAAATGGTTTAACTTTGGCAGGTCCCTCGTGCTTTATCATGAAAGTAGACTTCGTGGGGCAGATTCTGGAAGTGATTGCGATCGCAAAGCTCTATTAGTTGCTTTGGAATCGGCTTTTGAAAAAAATTCTGTGAAAATCGCAAAAATTTTGGGTATCGAAATCGGGCAAAAGTCTGCATAAAAGGGCTCTCCTGGCCAAATGGTTTAACTTTGGCAGGTCCCTGCTGTTCTGTTATGAAACTAGAATATCTTTTGCACATTCTGGAAGTGATTGCGATCGCAAAGCTCTATTAGTTGCTGTGGAATCGACTTTTAAAAATGAGAGGGCGTAAAATTCGACAAAAAAATTTGGCGACGAAATCGAGCACATGCCTTCATAAAAGGGCTCTCCTGGCCAAATGGTTTAACTTTGGCAGGTCCCTCGTGCTTTATCATAAAAGTAGACTTCGTGGGGCAGATTCTGGAAGTGATTGCGATCGCAAAGCTCTATTAGTTGCTTTGGAATCGGCTTTTGAAAAAAATTCTGTGAAAATCGCAAAAATTTTGGGTATCGAAATCGGGCAAAAGTCTGCATAAAAGGGCTCTGCTGGCCAAATGGTTTAACTTTGGCAGGTCCCTGCTGTTCTGTTATGAAACTAGAATATCTTTTGCACATTCTGGAAGTGATTGCGATCGCAAAGCTCTATTAGTTGCTGTGGAATCGACTTTTAAAATTGAGAGGGCGTAAAATTCGACAAAAAAATTTGGCGACGAAATCGAGCACATGCCTTCATAAAAGGGCTCTCCTGGCCAAATGGTTTAACTTTGGCAGGTCCCTCGTGCTTTATCATGAAAGTAGACTTCGTGGGGCAGATTCTGGAAGTGATTGCGATCGCAAAGCTCTATTAGTTGCTTTGGAATCGGCTTTTGAAAAAAATTCTGTGAAAATCGCAAAAATTTTGGGTATCGAAATCGGGCAAAAGTCTGCATAAAAGGGCTCTGCTGGCCAAATGGTTTAACTTTGGCAGGTCCCTGATGTTCTGTTATGAAACTAGAATATCTTTTGCACATTCTGGAAGTGATTGCGATCGCAAAGCTCTATTAGTTGCTGTGGAATCGACTTTTAAAAATGAGAGGGCGTAAAATTCGACAAAAAAATTTGGCGACGAAATCGAGCACATGCCTTCATAAAAGGGCTCTCCTGGCCAAATGGTTTAACTTTGGCAGGTCCCTCGTGCTTTATCATGAAAGTAGACTTCGTGGGGCAGATTCTGGAAGTGATTGCGATCGCAAAGCTCTATTAGTTGCTTTGGAATCGGCTTTTGAAAAAAATTCTGTGAAAATCGCAAAAATTTTGGGTATCGAAATCGGGCAAAAGTCTGCATAAAAGGGCTCTCCTGGCCAAATGGTTTAACTTTGGCAGGTCCCTGCTGTTCTGTTATGAAACTAGAATATCTTTTGCACATTCTGGAAGTGATTGCGATCGCAAAGCTCTATTAGTTGCTGTGGAATCGACTTTTAAAAATGAGAGGGCGTAAAATTCGACAAAAAAATTTGGCGACGAAATCGAGCACATGCCTTCATAAAAGGGCTCTCCTGGCCAAATGGTTTAACTTTGGCAGGTCCCTCGTGCTTTATCATGAAAGTAGACTTCGTGGGGCAGATTCTGGAAGTGATTGCGATCGCAAAGCTCTATTAGTTGCTTTGGAATCGGCTTTTGAAAAAAATTCTGTGAAAATCGCAAAAATTTTGGGTATCGAAATCGGGCAAAAGTCTGCATAAAAGGGCTCTCCTGGTCAAATGGTTTAACTTTGGCAGGTCCCTGCTGTTCTGTTATGAAACTAGAATATCTTTTGCACATTCTGGAAGTGATTGCGATCGCAAAGCTCTATTAGTTGCTGTGGAATCGACTTTTAAAAATGAGAGGGCGTAAAATTCGACAAAAAAATTTGGCGACGAAATCGAGCACATGCCTTCATAAAAGGGCTCTCCTGGCCAAATGGTTTAACTTTGGCAGGTCCCTCGTGCTTTATCATGAAAGTAGACTTCGTGGGGCAGATTCTGGAAGTGATTGCGATCGCAAAGCTCTATTAGTTGCTTTGGAATCGGCTTTTGAAAAAAATTCTGTGAAAATCGCAAAAATTTTGGGTATCGAAATCGGGCAAAAGTCTGCATAAAAGGGCTCTCCTGGCCAAATGGTTTAACTTTGGCAGGTCCCTGCTGTTCTGTTATGAAACTAGAATATCTTTTGCACATTCTGGAAGTGATTGCGATCGCAAAGGTCTATTAGTTGCTGTGGAATCGACTTTTAAAAATGAGAGGGCGTAAAATTCGACAAAAAAATTTGGCGACGAAATCGAGCACATGCCTTCATAAAAGGGCTCTCCTGGCCAAATGGTTTAACTTTGGCAGGTCCCTCGTGCTTTATCATGAAAGTAGACTTCGTGGGGCAGATTCTGGAAGTGATTGCGATCGCAAAGCTCTATTAGTTGCTTTGGAATCGGCTTTTGAAAAAAATTCTGTGAAAATCGCAAAAATTTTGGGTATCGAAATCGGGCAAAAGTCTGCATAAAAGGGCTCTCCTGGCCAAATGGTTTAACTTTGGCAGGTCCCTGCTGATCTGTTATGAAACTAGAATATCTTTTGCACATTCTGGAAGTGATTGCGATCGCAAAGCTCTATTAGTTGCTGTGGAATCGACTTTTAAAAATGAGAGGGCGTAAAATTCGACAAAAAAATTTGGCGACGAAATCGAGCACATGCCTTCATAAAAAGGCTCTCCTGGCCAAATGGTTTAACTTTGGCAGGTCCCTGCTGTTCTGTTATGAAACTAGAATATCTTTTGCACATTCTGGAAGTGATTGCGATCGCAAAGCTCTATTAGTTGCTGTGGAATCGACTTTTAAAAATGAGAGGGCGTAAAATTCGACAAAAAAATTTGGCGACGAAATCGAGCACATGCCTTCATAAAAGGGCTCTCCTGGCCAAATGGTTTAACTTTGGCAGGTCCCTCGTGCTTTATCATGAAAGTAGACTTCGTGGGGCAGATTCTGGAAGTGATTGCGATCGCAAAGCTCTATTATATGCTTTGGAATCGGCTTTTGAAAAACATTCTGTGAAAATCGCAAAAATTTTGGGTATCGAAATCGGGCAAAAGTCTGCATAAAAGGGCTCTCCTGGCCAAATGGTTTAACTTTGGCAGGTCCCTGCTGTTCTGTTATGAAACTAGAATATCTTTTGCACATTCTGGAAGTGATTGCGATCGCAAAGCTCTATTAGTTGCTGTGGAATCGACTTTTAAAAATAAGAGGGCGTAAAATTCGACAAAAAAATTTGGCGACGAAATCGAGCACATGCCTTCATAAAAGGGCTCTCCTGGCCAAATGGTTTAACTTTGGCAGGTCCCTCGTGCTTTATCATGAAAGTAGACTTCGTGGGGCAGATTCTGGAAGTGATTGCGATCGCAAAGCTCTATTAGTTGCTTTGGAATCGGCTTTTGAAAAAAATTCTGTAAAAATCGCAAAAATTTTGGGTATCGAAATCGGGCAAAAGTCTGCATAAAAGGGCTCTCCTGGCCAAATGGTTTAACTTTGGCAGGTCCCTGCTGTTCTGTTATGAAACTAGAATATCTTTTGCACATTCTGGAAGTGATTGCGATCGCAAAGCTCTATTAGTTGCTGTGGAATCGACTTTTAAAAATGAGAGGGCGTAAAATTCGACAAAAAAATTTGGCGACGAAATCGAGCACATGCCTTCATAAAAGGGCTCTCCTGGCCAAATGGTTTAACTTTGGCAGGTCCCTCGTGCTTTATCATGAAAGTAGACTTCGTGGGGCAGATTCTGGAAGTGATTGCGATCGCAAAGCTCTATTAGTTGCTTTGGAATCGGCTTTTGAAAAATATTCTGTGAAAATCGCAAAAATTTTGGGTATCGAAATCGGGCAAAAGTCTGCATAAAAGGGCTCTCCTGGCCAAATGGTTTAACTTTGGCAGGTCCCTGCTGTTCTGTTATGAAACTAGAATATCTTTTGCACATTCTGGAAGTGATTGCGATCGCAAAGCTCTATTATTTGCTGTGGAATCGACTTTTAAAAATGAGAGGGCGTAAAATTCGACAAAAAAATTTGGCGACGAAATCGAGCACATGCCTTCATAAAAGGGCTCTCCTGGCCAAATGGTTTAACTTTGGCAGGTCCCTCGTGCTTTATCATGAAAGTAGACTTCGTGGGGCAGATTCTGGAAGTGATTGCGATCGCAAAGCTCTATTAGTTGCTTTGGAATCGGCTTTTGAAAAAAATTCTGTGAAAATCGCAAAAATTTTGGGTATCGAAATCGGGCAAAAGTCTGCATAAAAGGGCTCTCCTGGCCAAATGGTTTAACTTTGGCAGGTCCCTGCTGTTCTGTTATGAAACTAGAATATCTTTTGCACATTCTGGAAGTGATTGCGATCGCAAAGCTCTATTAGTTGCTGTGGAATCGACTTTTAAAAATGAGAGGGCGTAAAATTCGACAAAAAAATTTGGCGACGAAATCGAGCACATGCCTTCATAAAAGGGCTCTCCTGGCGAAATGGTTTAACTTTGGCAGGTCCCTCGTGCTTTATCATGAAAGTAGACTTCGTGGGGCAGATTCTGGAAGTGATTGCGATCGCAAAGCTCTATTAGTTGCTTTGGAATCGGCTTTTGAAAAAAATTCTGTGAAAATCGCAAAAATTTTGGGTATCGAAATCGGGCAAAAGTCTGCATAAAAGGGCTCTCCTGGCCAAATGGTTTAACTTTGGCAGGTCCCTGCTGTTCTGTTATGAAACTAGAATATCTTTTGCACATTCTGGAAGTGATTGCGATCGCAAAGCTCTATTAGTTGCTGTGGAATCGACTTTTAAAAATGAGAGGGCGTAAAATTCGACAAAAAAATTTGGCGACGAAATCGAGCACATGCCTTCATAAAAGGGCTCTCCTGGCCAAATGGTTTAACTTTGGCAGGTCCCTGCTGTTCTGTTATGAAACTAGAATATCTTTTGCACATTCTGGAAGTGATTGCGATCGCAAAGCTCTATTAGTTGCTGTGGAATCGACTTTTAAAAATGAGAGGGCGTAAAATTCGACAAAAAAATTTGGCGACGAAATCGAGCACATGCCTTCATAAAAGGGCTCTCCTGGCCAAATGGTTTAACTTTGGCAGGTCCCTCGTGCTTTATCATGAAAGTAGACTTCGTGGGGCAGATTCTGGAAGTGATTGCGATCGCAAAGCTCTATTAGTTGCTTTGGAATCGGCTTTTGAAAAAAATTCTGTGAAAATCGCAAAAATTTTGGGTATCGAAATCGGGCAAAAGTCTGCATAAAAGGGCTCTCCTGGCCAAATGGTTTAACTTTGGCAGGTCCCTGCTGTTCTGTTATGAAACTAGAATATCTTTTGCACATTCTGGAAGTGATTGCGATCGCAAAGCTCTATTAGTTGCTGTGGAATCGACTTTTAAAAATGAGAGGGCGTAAAATTCGACAAAAAAATTTGGCGACGAAATCGAGCACATGCCTTCATAAAAGGGCTCTCCTGGCCAAATGGTTTAACTTTGGCAGGTCCCTCGTGCTTTATCATGAAAGTAGACTTCGTGGGGCAGATTCTGGAAGTGATTGCGATCGCAAAGCTCTATTAGTTGCTTTGGAATCGGCTTTTGAAAAAAATTCTGTGAAAATCGCAAAAATTTTGGGTACCGAAATCGGGCAAAAGTCTGCATAAAAGGGCTCTCCTGGCCAAATGGTTTAACTTTGGCAGGTCCCTGCTGTTCTGTTATGAAACTAGAATATCTTTTGCACATTCTGGAAGTGATTGCGATCGCAAAGCTCTATTAGTTGCTGTGGAATCGACTTTTAAAAATGAGAGGGCGTAAAATTCGACACAAAAATTTGGCGACGAAATCGAGCACATGCCTTCATAAAAGGGCTCTCCTGGCCAAATGGTTTAACTTTGGCAGGTCCCTCGTGCTTTATCATGAAAGTAGACTTCGTGGGGCAGATTCTGGAAGTGATTGCGATCGCAAAGCTCTATTAGTTGCTGTGGAATCGACTTTTAAAAATGAGAGGGCGTAAAATTCGACAAAAAAATTTGGCGACGAAATCGAGCACATGCCTTCATAAAAGGGCTCTCCTGGCCAAATGGTTTAACTTTGGCAGGTCCCTCGTGCTTTATCATGAAAGTAGACTTCGTGGGGCAGATTCTGGAAGTGATTGCGATCGCAAAGCTCTATTAGTTGCTTTGGAATCGGCTTTTGAAAAAAATTCTGTGAAAATCGCAAAAATTTTGGGTACCGAAATCGGGCAAAAGTCTGCATAAAAGGACTCTCCTGGCCAAATGGTTTAACTTTGGCAGGTCCCTGCTGTTCTGTTATGAAACTAGAATATCTTTTGCACATTCTGGAAGTGATTGCGATCGCAAAGCTCTATTAGTTGCTGTGGAATCGACTTTTAAAAATGAGAGGGCGTAAAATTCGACACAAAAATTTGGCGACGAAATCGAGCACATGCCTTCATAAAAGGGCTCTCCTGGCCAAATGGTTTAACTTTGGCAGGTCCCTCGTGCTTTATCATGAAAGTAGACTTCGTGGGGCAGATTCTGGAAGTGATTGCGATCGCAAAGCTCTATTAGTTGCTTTGGAATCGGCTTTTGAAAAAAATTCTGTGAAAATCGCAAAAATTTTGGGTATCGAAATCGGGCAAAAGTCTGCATAAAAGGGCTCTCCTGGCCAAATGGTTTAACTTTGGCCGGTCCCTGCTGTTCTGTTATGAAACTAGAATATCTTTTAAACATTCTGGAAGTGATTGCGATCGCAAAGCTCTATTAGTTGCTGTGGAATCGACTTTTAAAAATGAGAGGGCGTAAAATTCGACAAAAAAATTTGGCGACGAAATCGAGCACATGCCTTCATAAAAGGGCTCTCCTGGCCAAATGGTTTAACTTTGGCAGGTCCCTCGTGCTTTATCATGAAAGTAGACTTCGTGGGGCAGATTCTGGAAGTGATTGCGATCGCAAAGCTCTATTAGTTGCTTTGGAATCGGCTTTTGAAAAAAATTCTGTGAAAATCGCAAAAATTTTGGGTACCGAAATCGGGCAAAAGTCTGCATAAAAGGGCTCTCCTGGCCAAATGGTTTAACTTTGGCAGGTCCCTGCTGTTCTGTTATGAAACTAGAATATCTTTTGCACATTCTGGAAGTGATTGCGATCGCAAAGCTCTATTAGTTGCTGTGGAATCGACTTTTAAAAATGAGAGGGCGTAAAATTCGACAAAAAAATTTTGCGACGAAATCGAGCACATGCCTTCATAAAAGGGCTCTCCTGGCCAAATGGTTTAACTTTGGCAGGTCCCTCGTGCTTTATCATGAAAGTAGACTTCGTGGGGCAGATTCTGGAAGTGATTGCGATCGCAAAGCTCTATTATTTGCTTTGGAATCGGCTTTTGAAAAAAATTCTGTGAAAATCGCAAAAATTTTGGGTACCGAAATCGGGCAAAAGTCTGCATAAAAGGGCTCTCCTGGCCAAATGGTTTAACTTTGGCAGGTCCCTGCTGTTCTGTTATGAAACTAGAATATCTTTTGCACATTCTGGAAGTGATTGCGATCGCAAAGCTCTATTAGTTGCTGTGGAATCGACTTTTAAATATGAGAGGGCGTAAAATTCGACACAAAAATTTGGCGACGAAATCGAGCACATGCCTTCATAAAAGGGCTCTCCTGGCCAAATGGTTTAACTTTGGCAGGTCCCTCGTGCTTTATCATGAAAGTAGACTTCGTGGGGCAGATTCTGGAAGTGATTGCGATCGCAAAGCTCTATTAGTTGCTTTGGAATCGGCTTTTGAAAAAAATTCTGTGAAAATCGCAAAAATTTTGGGTATCGAAATCGGGCAAAAGTCTGCATAAAAGGGCTCTCCTGGCCAAATGGTTTAACTTTGGCAGGTCCCTGCTGTTCTGTTATGAAACTAGAATATCTTTTGCACATTCTGGAAGTGATTGCGATCGCAAAGCTCTATTAGTTGCTGTGGAATCGACTTTTAAAAATGAGAGGGCGTAAAATTCGACAAAAAAATTTGGCGACGAAATCGAGCACATGCCTTCATAAAAGGGCTCTCCTGGTAAAATGGTTTAACTTTGGCAGGTCCCTCGTGCTTTATCATGAAAGTAGACTTCGTGGGGCAGATTCTGGAAGTGATTGCGATCGCAAAGCTCTATTAGTTGCTTTGGAATCGGCTTTTGAAAAAAATTCTGTGAAAATCGCAAAAATTTTGGGTATCGAAATCGGGCAAAAGTCTGCATAAAAGGGCTCTCCTGGCCAAATGGTTTAACTTTGGCAGGTCCCTGCTGTTCTGTTATGAAACTAGAATATCTTTTGCACATTCTGGAAGTGATTGCGATCGCAAAGCTCTATTAGTTGCTGTGGAATCGACTTTTAAAAATGAGAGGGCGTAAAATTCGACAAAAAAATTTGGCGACGAAATCGAGCACATGCCTTCATAAAAGGGCTCTCCTGGCCAAATGGTTTAACTTTGGCAGGTCCCTCGTGCTTTATTATGAAAGTAGACTTCGTGGGGCAGATTCTGGAAGTGATTGCGATCGCAAAGCTCTATTAGTTGCTTTGGAATCGGCTTTTGAAAAAAATTCTGTGAAAATCGCAAAAATTTTGGGTATCGAAATCGGGCAAAAGTCTGCATAAAAGGGCTCTCCTGGCCAAATGGTTTAACTTTGGCAGGTCCCTGCTGTTCTGTTATGAAACTAGAATATCTTTTGCACATTCTGGAAGTGATTGCGATCGCAAAGCTCTATTAGTTGCTGTGGAATCGACTTTTAAAAATGAGAGGGCGTAAAATTCGACAAAAAAATTTGGCGACGAAATCGAGCACATGCCTTCATAAAAGGGCTCTCCTGGCCAAATGGTTTAACTTTGGCAGGTCCCTCGTGCTTTATCATGAAAGTAGACTTCGTGGGGCAGATTCTGGAAGTGATTGCGATCGCAAAGCTCTATTAGTTGCTTTGGAATCGGCTTTTGAAAAAAATTCTGTGAAAATCGCAAAAATTTTGGGTATCGAAATCGGGCAAAAGTCTGCATAAAAGGGCTCTCCTGGCCAAATGGTTTAACTTTGGCAGGTCCCTGCTGTTCTGTTATGAAACTAGAATATCTTTTGCACATTCTGGAAGTGATTGCGATCGCAAAGCTCTATTAGTTGCTGTGGAATCGACTTTTAAAAATGAGAGGGCGTAAAATTCGACAAAAAAATTTGGCGACGAAATCGAGCACATGCCTTCATAAAAGGGCTCTCCTGGCCAAATGGTTTAACTTTGGCAGGTCCCTCGTGCTTTATCATGAAAGTAGACTTCGTGGGGCAGATTCTGGAAGTGATTGCGATCGCAAAGCTCTATTAGTTGCTTTGGAATCGGCTTTTGAAAAAAATTCTGTGAAAATCGCAAAAATTTTGGGTATCGAAATCGGGCAAAAGTCTGCATAAAAGGGCTCTCCTGGCCAAATGGTTTAACTTTGGCAGGTCCCTGCTGTTCTGTTATGAAACTAGAATATCTTTTGCACATTCTGGAAGTGATTGCGATCGCAAAGCTCTATTAGTTGCTGTGGAATCGACTTTTAAAAATGAGAGGGCGTAAAATTCGACAAAAAAATTTGGCGACGAAATCGAGCACATGCCTTCATAAAAGGGCTCTCCTGGCCAAATGGTTTAACTTTGGCAGGTCCCTCGTGCTTTATCATGAAAGTAGACTTCGTGGGGCAGATTCTGGAAGTGATTGCGATCGCAAAGCTCTATTAGTTGCTTTGGAATCGGCTTTTGAAAAAAATTCTGTGAAAATCGCAAAAATTTTGGGTATCGAAATCGGGCAAAAGTCTGCATAAAAGGGCTCTCCTGGCCAAATGGTTTAACTTTGGCAGGTCCCTGCTGTTCTGTTATGAAACTAGAATATCTTTTGCACATTCTGGAAGTGATTGCGATCGCAAAGCTCTATTAGTTGCTGTGGAATCGACTTTTAAAAATGAGAGGGCGTAAAATTCGACAAAAAAATTTGGCGACGAAATCGAGCACATGCCTTCATAAAAGGGCTCTCCTGGCCAAATGGTTTAACTTTGGCAGGTCCCTCGTGCTTTATTATGAAAGTAGACTTCGTGGGGCAGATTCTGGAAGTGATTGCGATCGCAAAGCTCTATTAGTTGCTTTGGAATCGGCTTTTGAAAAAAATTCTGTGAAAATCGCAAAAATTTTGGGTATCGAAATCGGGCAAAAGTCTGCATAAAAGGGCTCTCCTGGCCAAATGGTTTAACTTTGGCAGGTCCCTGCTGTTCTGTTATGAAACTAGAATATCTTTTGCACATTCTGGAAGTGATTGCGATCGCAAAGCTCTATTAGTTGCTGTGGAATCGACTTTTAAAAATGAGAGGGCGTAAAATTCGACAAAAAAATTTGGCGACGAAATCGAGCACATGCCTTCATAAAAGGGCTCTCCTGGCCAAATGGTTTAACTTTGGCAGGTCCCTCGTGCTTTATCATGAAAGTAGACTTCGTGGGGCAGATTCTGGAAGTGATTGCGATCGCAAAGCTCTATTAGTTGCTTTGGAATCGGCTTTTGAAAAAAATTCTGTGAAAATCGCAAAAATTTTGGGTATCGAAATCGGGCAAAAGTCTGCATAAAAGGGCTCTCCTGGCCAAATGGTTTAACTTTGGCAGGTCCCTGCTGTTCTGTTATGAAACTAGAATATCTTTTGCACATTCTGGAAGTGATTGCGATCGCAAAGCTCTATTAGTTGCTGTGGAATCGACTTTTAAAAATGAGAGGGCGTAAAATTCGACAAAAAAATTTGGCGACGAAATCGAGCACATGCCTTCATAAAAGGGCTCTCCTGGCCAAATGGTTTAACTTTGGCAGGTCCCTCGTGCTTTATCATGAAAGTAGACTTCGTGGGGCAGATTCTGGAAGTGATTGCGATCGCAAAGTTCTATTAGTTGCTTTGGAATCGGCTTTTGAAAAAAATTCTGTGAAAATCGCAAAAATTTTGGGTATCGAAATCGGGCAAAAGTCTGCATAAAAGGGCTCTCCTGGCCAAATGGTTTAACTTTGGCAGGTCCCTGCTGTTCTGTTATGAAACTAGAATATCTTTTGCACATTCTGGAAGTGATTGCGATCGCAAAGCTCTATTAGTTGCTGTGGAATCGACTTTTAAAAATGAGAGGGCGTAAAATTCGACAAAAAAATTTGGCGACGAAATCGAGCACATGCCTTCATAAAAGGGCTCTCCTGGCCAAATGGTTTAACTTTGGCAGGTCCCTCGTGCTTTATCATGAAAGTAGACTTCGTGGGGCAGATTCTGGAAGTGATTGCGATCGCAAAGCTCTATTAGTTGCTTTGGAATCGGCTTTTGAAAAAAATTCTGTGAAAATCGCAAAAATTTTGGGTATCGAAATCGGGCAAAAGTCTGCATAAAAGGGCTCTCCTGGCCAAATGGTTTAACTTTGGCAGGTCCCTGCTGTTCTGTTATGAAACTAGAATATCTTTTGCACATTCTGGAAGTGATTGCGATCGCAAAGCTCTATTAGTTGCTGTGGAATCGACTTTTAAAAATGAGAGGGCGTAAAATTCGACAAAAAAATTTGGCGACGAAATCGAGCACATGCCTTCATAAAAGGGCTCTCCTGGCCAAATGGTTTAACTTTGGCAGGTCCCTCGTGCTTTATCATGAAAGTAGACTTCGTGGGGCAGATTCTGGAAGTGATTGCGATCGCAAAGCTCTATTAGTTGCTTTGGAATCGGCTTTTGAAAAAAATTCTGTGAAAATCGCAAAAATTTTGGGTATCGAAATCGGGCAAAAGTCTGCATAAAAGGGCTCTCCTGGCCAAATGGTTTAACTTTGGCAGGTCCCTGCTGTTCTGTTATGAAACTAGAATATCTTTTGCACATTCTGGAAGTGATTGCGATCGCAAAGCTCTATTAGTTGCTGTGGAATCGACTTTTAAAAATGAGAGGGCGTAAAATTCGACAAAAAAATTTGGCGACGAAATCGAGCACATGCCTTCATAAAAGGGCTCTCCTGGCCAAATGGTTTAACTTTGGCAGGTCCCTCGTGCTTTATCATGAAAGTAGACTTCGTGGGGCAGATTCTGGAAGTGATTGCGATCGCAAAGTTCTATTAGTTGCTTTGGAATCGGCTTTTGAAAAAAATTCTGTGAAAATCGCAAAAATTTTGGGTATCGAAATCGGGCAAAAGTCTGCATAAAAGGGCTCTCCTGGCCAAATGGTTTAACTTTGGCAGGTCCCTGCTGTTCTGTTATGAAACTAGAATATCTTTTGCACATTCTGGAAGTGATTGCGATCGCAAAGCTCTATTAGTTGCTGTGGAATCGACTTTTAAAAATGAGAGGGCGTAAAATTCGACAAAAAAATTTGGCGACGAAATCGAGCACATGCCTTCATAAAAGGGCTCTCCTGGCCAAATGGTTTAACTTTGGCAGGTCCCTCGTGCTTTATCATGAAAGTAGACTTCGTGGGGCAGATTCTGGAAGTGATTGCGATCGCAAAGCTCTATTAGTTGCTTTGGAATCGGCTTTTGAAAAAAATTCTGTGAAAATCGCAAAAATTTTGGGTATCGAAATCGGGCAAAAGTCTGCATAAAAGGGCTCTCCTGGCCAAATGGTTTAACTTTGGCAGGTCCCTGCTGTTCTGTTATGAAACTAGAATATCTTTTGCACATTCTGGAAGTGATTGCGATCGCAAAGCTCTATTAGTTGCTGTGGAATCGACTTTTAAAAATGAGAGGGCGTAAAATTCGACAAAAAAATTTGGCGACGAAATCGAGCACATGCCTTCATAAAAGGGCTCTCCTGGCCAAATGGTTTAACTTTGGCAGGTCCCTCGTGCTTTATCATGAAAGTAGACTTCGTGGGGCAGATTCTGGAAGTGATTGCGATCGCAAAGCTCTATTAGTTGCTTTGGAATCGGCTTTTGAAAAAAATTCTGTGAAAATCGCAAAAATTTTGGGTATCGAAATCGGGCAAAAGTCTGCATAAAAGGGCTCTCCTGGCCAAATGGTTTAACTTTGGCAGGTCCCTGCTGTTCTGTTATGAAACTAGAATATCTTTTGCACATTCTGGAAGTGATTGCGATCGCAAAGCTCTATTAGTTGCTGTGGAATCGACTTTTAAAAATGAGAGGGCGTAAAATTCGACAAAAAAATTTGGCGACGAAATCGAGCACATGCCTTCATAAAAGGGCTCTCCTGGCCAAATGGTTTAACTTTGGCAGGTCCCTCGTGCTTTATCATGAAAGTAGACTTCGTGGGGCAGATTCTGGAAGTGATTGCGATCGCAAAGCTCTATTAGTTGCTTTGGAATCGGCTTTTGAAAAAAATTCTGTGAAAATCGCAAAAATTTTGGGTATCGAAATCGAGCAAAAGTCTGCATAAAAGGGCTCTCCTGGCCAAATGGTTTAACTTTGGCAGGTCCCTGCTGTTCTGTTATGAAACTAGAATATCTTTTGCACATTCTGGAAGTGATTGCGATCGCAAAGCTCTATTAGTTGCTGTGGAATCGACTTTTAAAAATGAGAGGGCGTAAAATTCAACAAAAAAATTTGGCGACGAAATCGAGCACATGCCTTCATAAAAGGGCTCTCCTGGCCAAATGGTTTAACTTTGGCAGGTCCCTCGTGCTTTATCATGAAAGTAGACTTCGTGGGGCAGATTCTGGAAGTGATTGCGATCGCAAAGCTCTATTAGTTGCTTTGGAATCGGCTTTTGAAAAAAATTCTGTGAAAATCGCAAAAATTTTGGGTATCGAAATCGGGCAAAAGTCTGCATAAAAGGGCTCTCCTGGCCAAATGGTTTAACTTTGGCAGGTCCCTGCTGTTCTGTTATGAAACTAGAATATCTTTTGCACATTCTGGAAGTGATTGCGATCGCAAAGCTCTATTAGTTGCTGTGGAATCGACTTTTAAAAATGAGAGGGCGTAAAATTCGACAAAAAAATTTGGCGACGAAATCGAGCACATGCCTTCATAAAAGGGCTCTCCTGGCCAAATGGTTTAACTTTGGCAGGTCCCTCGTGCTTTATCATGAAAGTAGACTTCGTGGGGCAGATTCTGGAAGTGATTGCGATCGCAAAGCTCTATTAGTTGCTTTGGAATCGGCTTTTGAAAAAAATTCTGTGAAAATCGCAAAAATTTTGGGTATCGAAATCGAGCAAAAGTCTGCATAAAAGGGCTCTCCTGGCCAAATGGTTTAACTTTGGCAGGTCCCTGCTGTTCTGTTATGAAACTAGAATATCTTTTGCACATTCTGGAAGTGATTGCGATCGCAAAGCTCTATTAGTTGCTGTGGAATCGACTTTTAAAAATGAGAGGGCGTAAAATTCGACAAAAAAATTTGGCGACGAAATCGAGCACATGCCTTCATAAAAGGGCTCTCCTGGCCAAATGGTTTAACTTTGGCAGGTCCCTCGTGCTTTATCATGAAAGTAGACTTCGTGGGGCAGATTCTGGAAGTGATTGCGATCGCAAAGCTCTATTAGTTGCTTTGGAATCGGCTTTTGAAAAAAATTCTGTGAAAATCGCAAAAATTTTGGGTATCGAAATCGGGCAAAAGTCTGCATAAAACGGCTCTCCTGGCCAAATGGTTTAACTTTGGCAGGTCCCTGCTGTTCTGTTATGAAACTGGAATATCTTTTGCACATTCTGGAAGTGATTGCGATCGCAAAGCTCTATTAGTTGCTGTGGAATCGACTTTTAAAAATGAGAGGGCGTGAAATTCGACAAAAAAATTTGGCGACGAAATCGAGCACATGCCTTCATAAAAGGGCTCTCCTGGCCAAATGGTTTAACTTTGGCAGGTCCCTCGTGCTTTATCATGAAAGTAGACTTCGTGGGGCAGATTCTGGAAGTGATTGCGATCGCAAAGCTCTATTAGTTGCTTTGGAATCGGCTTTTGAAAAAAATTCTGTGAAAATCGCAAAAATTTTGGGTATCGAAATCGGGCAAAAGTCTGCATAAAAGGGCTCTCCTGGCCAAATGGTTTAACTTTGGCAGGTCCCTGCTGTTCTGTTATGAAACTAGAATATCTTTTGCACATTCTGGAAGTGATTGCGATCGCAAAGCTCTATTAGTTGCTGTGGAATCGACTTTTAAAAATGAGAGGGCGTAAAATTCGACAAAAAAATTTGGCGACGAAATCGAGCACATGCCTTCATAAAAGGGCTCTCCTGGCCAAATGGTTTAACTTTGGCAGGTCCCTCGTGCTTTATCATGAAAGTAGACTTCGTGGGGCAGATTCTGGAAGTGATTGCGATCGCAAAGCTCTATTAAATGCTTTGGAATCGGCTTTTGAAAAAAATTCTGTGAAAATCGCAAAAATTTTGGGTATCGAAATCGGGCAAAAGTCTGCATAAAAGGGCTCTCCTGGCCAAATGGTTTAACTTTGGCAGGTCCCTGCTGTTCTGTTATGAAACTAGAATATCTTTTGCACATTCTGGAAGTGATTGCGATCGCAAAGCTCTATTAGTTGCTGTGGAATCGACTTTTAAAAATGAGAGGGCGTAAAATTCGACAAAAAAATTTGGCGACGAAATCGAGCACATGCCTTCATAAAAGGGCTCTCCTGGCCAAATGGTTTAACTTTGGCAGGTCCCTCGTGCTTTATCATGAAAGTAGACTTCGTGGGGCAGATTCTGGAAGTGATTGCGATCGCAAAGCTCTATTAGTTGCTTTGGAATCGGCTTTTGAAAAAAATTCTGTGAAAATCGCAAAAATTTTGGGTATCGAAATCGAGCAAAAGTCTGCATAAAAGGGCTCTCCTGGCCAAATGGTTTAACTTTGGCAGGTCCCTGCTGTTCTGTTATGAAACTAGAATATCTTTTGCACATTCTGGAAGTGATTGCGATCGCAAAGCTCTATTAGTTGCTGTGGAATCGACTTTTAAAAATGAGAGGGCGTAAAATTCGACAAAAAAATTTGGCGACGAAATCGAGCACATGCCTTCATAAAAGGGCTCTCCTGGCCAAATGGTTTAACTTTGGCAGGTCCCTCGTGCTTTATCATGAAAGTAGACTTCGTGGGGCAGATTCTGGAAGTGATTGCGATCGCAAAGCTCTATTAGTTGCTTTGGAATCGGCTTTTGAAAAAAATTCTGTGAAAATCGCAAAAATTTTGGGTATCGAAATCGGGCAAAAGTCTGCATAAAACGGCTCTCCTGGCCAAATGGTTTAACTTTGGCAGGTCCCTGCTGTTCTGTTATGAAACTGGAATATCTTTTGCACATTCTGGAAGTGATTGCGATCGCAAAGCTCTATTAGTTGCTGTGGAATCGACTTTTAAAAATGAGAGGGCGTGAAATTCGACAAAAAAATTTGGCGACGAAATCGAGCACATGCCTTCATAAAAGGGCTCTCCTGGCCAAATGGTTTAACTTTGGCAGGTCCCTCGTGCTTTATCATGAAAGTAGACTTCGTGGGGCAGATTCTGGAAGTGATTGCGATCGCAAAGCTCTATTAGTTGCTTTGGAATCGGCTTTTGAAAAAAATTCTGTGAAAATCGCAAAAATTTTGGGTATCGAAATCGGGCAAAAGTCTGCATAAAAGGGCTCTCCTGGCCAAATGGTTTAACTTTGGCAGGTCCCTGCTGTTCTGTTATGAAACTAGAATATCTTTTGCACATTCTGGAAGTGATTGCGATCGCAAAGCTCTATTAGTTGCTGTGGAATCGACTTTTAAAAATGAGAGGGCGTAAAATTCGACAAAAAAATTTGGCGACGAAATCGAGCACATGCCTTCATAAAAGGGCTCTCCTGGCCAAATGGTTTAACTTTGGCAGGTCCCTCGTGCTTTATCATGAAAGTAGACTTCGTGGGGCAGATTCTGGAAGTGATTGCGATCGCAAAGCTCTATTAAATGCTTTGGAATCGGCTTTTGAAAAAAATTCTGTGAAAATCGCAAAAATTTTGGGTATCGAAATCGGGCAAAAGTCTGCATAAAAGGGCTCTCCTGGCCAAATGGTTTAACTTTGGCAGGTCCCTGCTGTTCTGTTATGAAACTAGAATATCTTTTGCACATTCTGGAAGTGATTGCGATCGCAAAGCTCTATTAGTTGCTGTGGAATCGACTTTTAAAAATGAGAGGGCGTAAAATTCGACAAAAAAATTTGGCGACGAAATCGAGCACATGCCTTCATAAAAGGGCTCTCCTGGCCAAATGGTTTAACTTTGGCAGGTCCCTCGTGCTTTATCATGAAAGTGGACTTCGTGGGGCAGATTCTGGAAGTGATTGCGATCGCAAAGCTCTATTAGTTGCTTTGGAATCGGCTTTTGAAAAAAATTCTGTGAAAATCGCAAAAAGTTTGGGTATCGAAATCGGGCAAAAGTCTGCATAAAAGGGCTCTCCTGGCCAAATGGTTTAACTTTGGCAGGTCCCTGCTGTTCTGTTATGAAACTAGAATATCTTTTGCACATTCTGGAAGTGATTGCGATCGCAAAGCTCTATTAGTTGCTGTGGAATCGACTTTTAAAAATGAGAGGGCGTAAAATTCGACAAAAAAATTTGGCGCCGAAATCGAGCACATGCCTTCATAAAAGGGCTCTCCTGGCCAAATGGTTTAACTTTGGCAGGTCCCTCGTGCTTTATCATGAAAGTAGACTTCGTGGGGCAGATTCTGGAAGTGATTGCGATCGCGAAGCTCTATTAGTTGCTTTGGAATCGGCTTTTGAAAAAAATTCTGTGAAAATCGCTAAAATTTTGGGTATCGAAATCGGGCAAAAGTCTGCATAAAAGGGCTCTCCTGGCCAAATGGTTTAACTTTGGCAGGTCCCTGCTGTTCTGTTATGAAACTAGAATATCTTTTGCACATTCTGGAAGTGATTGCGATCGCAAAGCTCTATTAGTTGCTGTGGAATCGACTTTTAAAAATGAGAGGGCGTAAAATTCGACAAAAAAATTTGGCGACGAAATCGAGCACATGCCTTCATAAAAGGGCTCTCCTGGCCAAATGGTTTAACTTTGGCAGGTCCCTCGTGCTTTATCATGAAAATAGACTTCGTGGGGCAGATTCTGGAAGTGATTGCGATCGCAAAGCTCTATTAGTTGCTTTGGAATCGGCTTTTGAAAAAAATTCTGTGAAAATCGCAAAAATTTTGGGTATCGAAATCGGGCAAAAGTCTGCATAAAAGGGCTCTCCTGGCCAAATGGTTTAACTTTGGCAGGTCCCTGCTGTTCTGTTATGAAACTAGAATATCATTTGCACATTCTGGAAGTGATTGCGATCGCAAAGCTCTATTAGTTGCTGTGGAATCGACTTATAAAAATGAGAGGGCGTAAAATTCGACAAAAAAATTTGGCGACGAAATCGAGCACATGCCTTCATAAAAGGGCTCTCCTGGCCAAATGGTTTAACTTTGGCAGGTCCCTCGTGCTTTATCATGAAAGTAGACTTCGTGGGGCAGATTCTGGAAGTGATTGCGATCGCAAAGCTCTATTAGTTGCTTTGGAATCGGCTTTTGAAAAAAATTCTGTGAAAATCGCAAAAATTTTGGGTATCGAAATCGGGCAAAAGTCTGCATAAAAGGGCTCTCCTGGCCAAATGGTTTAACTTTGGCAGGTCCCTGCTGTTCTGTTATGAAACTAGAATATCTTTTGCACATTCTGGAAGTGATTGCGATCGCAAAGCTCTATTAGTTGCTGTGGAATCGACTTTTAAAAATGAGAGGGCGTAAAATTCGACAAAAAAATTTGGCGACGAAATCGAGCACATGCCTTCATAAAAGGGCTCTCCTGGCCAAATGGTTTAACTTTGGCAGGTCCCTCGTGCTTTATCATGAAAGTAGACTTCGTGGGGCAGATTCTGGAAGTGATTGCGATCGCAAAGCTCTATTAAATGCTTTGGAATCGGCTTTTGAAAAAAATTCTGTGAAAATCGCAAAAATTTTGGGTATCGAAATCGGGCAAAAGTCTGCATAAAAGGGCTCTCCTGGCCAAATGGTTTAACTTTGGCAGGTCCCTGCTGTTCTGTTATGAAACTAGAATATCTTTTGCACATTCTGGAAGTGATTGCGATCGCAAAGCTCTATTAGTTGCTGTGGAATCGACTTTTAAAAATGAGAGGGCGTAAAATTCGACAAAAAAATTTGGCGACGAAATCGAGCACATGCCTTCATAAAAGGGCTCTCCTGGCCAAATGGTTTAACTTTGGCAGGTCCCTCGTGCTTTATCATGAAAGTGGACTTCGTGGGGCAGATTCTGGAAGTGATTGCGATCGCAAAGCTCTATTAGTTGCTTTGGAATCGGCTTTTGAAAAAAATTCTGTGAAAATCGCAAAAATTTTGGGTATCGAAATCGGGCAAAAGTCTGCATAAAAGGGCTCTCCTGGCCAAATGGTTTAACTTTGGCAGGTCCCTGCTGTTCTGTTATGAAACTAGAATATCTTTTGCACATTCTGGAAGTGATTGCGATCGCAAAGCTCTATTAGTTGCTGTGGAATCGACTTTTAAAAATGAGAGGGCGTAAAATTCGACAAAAAAATTTGGCGCCGAAATCGAGCACATGCCTTCATAAAAGGGCTCTCCTGGCCAAATGGTTTAACTTTGGCAGGTCCCTCGTGCTTTATCATGAAAGTAGACTTCGTGGGGCAGATTCTGGAAGTGATTGCGATCGCAAAGCTCTATTAGTTGCTTTGGAATCGGCTTTTGAAAAAAATTCTGTGAAAATCGCTAAAATTTTGGGTATCGAAATCGGGCAAAAGTCTGCATAAAAGGGCTCTCCTGGCCAAATGGTTTAACTTTGGCAGGTCCCTGCTGTTCTGTTATGAAACTAGAATATCTTTTGCACATTCTGGAAGTGATTGCGATCGCAAAGCTCTATTAGTTGCTGTGGAATCGACTTTTAAAAATGAGAGGGCGTAAAATTCGACAAAAAAATTTGGCGACGAAATCGAGCACATGCCTTCATAAAAGGGCTCTCCTGGCCAAATGGTTTAACTTTGGCAGGTCCCTCGTGCTTTATCATGAAAGTAGACTTCGTGGGGCAGATTCTGGAAGTGATTGCGATCGCAAAGCTCTATTAGTTGCTTTGGAATCGGCTTTTGAAAAAAATTCTGTGAAAATCGCAAAAATTTTGGGTATCGAAATCGGGCAAAAGTCTGCATAAAAGGGCTCTCCTGGCCAAATGGTTTAACTTTGGCAGGTCCCTGCTGTTCTGTTATGAAACTAGAATATCTTTTGCACATTCTGGAAGTGATTGCGATCGCAAAGCTCTATTAGTTGCTGTGGAATCGACTTTTAAAAATGAGAGGGCGTAAAATTCGACAAAAAAATTTGGCGACGAAATCGAGCACATGCCTTCATAAAAGGGCTCTCCTGGCCAAATGGTTTAACTTTGGCAGGTCCCTCGTGCTTTATCATGAAAATAGACTTCGTGGGGCAGATTCTGGAAGTGATTGCGATCGCAAAGCTCTATTAGTTGCTTTGGAATCGGCTTTTGAAAAAAATTCTGTGAAAATCGCAAAAATTTTGGGTATCGAAATCGGGCAAAAGTCTGCATAAAAGGGCTCTCCTGGCCAAATGGTTTAACTTTGGCAGGTCCCTGCTGTTCTGTTATGAAACTAGAATATCATTTGCACATTCTGGAAGTGATTGCGATCGCAAAGCTCTATTAGTTGCTGTGGAATCGACTTTTAAAAATGAGAGGGCGTAAAATTCGACAAAAAAATTTGGCGACGAAATCGAGCACATGCCTTCATAAAAGGGCTCTCCTGGCCAAATGGTTTAACTTTGGCAGGTCCCTCGTGCTTTATCATGAAAGTAGACTTCGTGGGGCAGATTCTGGAAGTGATTGCGATCGCAAAGCTCTATTAGTTGCTTTGGAATCGGCTTTTGAAAAAAATTCTGTGAAAATCACAAAAATTTTGGGTATCGAAATCGGGCAAAAGTCTGCATAAAAGGGCTCTCCTGGCCAAATGGTTTAACTTTGGCAGGTCCCTGCTGTTCTGTTATGAAACTAGAATATCTTTTGCACATTCTGGAAGTGATTGCGATCGCAAAGCTCTATTAGTTGCTGTGGAATCGACTTTTAAAAATGAGAGGGCGTAAAATTCGACAAAAAAATTTGGCGACGAAATCGAGCACATGCCTTCATAAAAGGGCTCTCCTGGCCAAATGGTTTAACTTTGGCAGGTCCCTCGTGCTTTATCATGAAAGTAGACTTCGTGGGGCAGATTCTGGAAGTGATTGCGATCGCAAAGCTCTATTAGTTGCTTTGGAATCGGCTTTTGAAAAAAATTCTGTGAAAATCGCAAAAATTTTGGGTATCGAAATCGGGCAAAAGTCTGCATAAAAGGGCTCTCCTGGCCAAATGGTTTAACTTTGGCAGGTCCCTGCTGTTCTGTTATGAAACTAGAATATCATTTGCACATTCTGGAAGTGATTGCGATCGCAAAGCTCTATTAGTTGCTGTGGAATCGACTTTTAAAAATGAGAGGGCGTAAAATTCGACAAAAAAATTTGGCGACGAAATCGAGCACATGCCTTCATAAAAGGGCTCTCCTGGCCAAATGGTTTAACTTTGGCAGGTCCCTCGTGCTTTATCATGAAAGTAGACTTCGTGGGGCAGATTCTGGAAGTGATTGCGATCGCAAAGCTCTATTAAATGCTTTGGAATCGGCTTTTGAAAAAAATTCTGTGAAAATCGCAAAAATTTTGGGTATCGAAATCGGGCAAAAGTCTGCATAAAAGGGCTCTCCTAGCCAAATGGTTTAACTTTGGCAGGTCCCTGCTGTTCTGTTATGAAACTAGAATATCTTTTGCACATTCTGGAAGTGATTGCGATCGCAAAGCTCTATTAGTTGCTGTGGAATCGACTTTTAAAAATGAGAGGGCGTAAAATTCGACAAAAAAATTTGGCGACGAAATCGAGCACATGCCTTCATAAAAGGGCTCTCCTGGCCAAATGGTTTAACTTTGGCAGGTCCCTCGTGCTTTATCATGAAAGTGGACTTCGTGGGGCAGATTCTGGAAGTGATTGCGATCGCAAAGCTCTATTAGTTGCTTTGGAATCGGCTTTTGAAAAAAATTCTGTGAAAATCGCAAAAATTTTGGGTATCGAAATCGGGCAAAAGTCTGCATAAAAGGGCTCTCCTGGCCAAATGGTTTAACTTTGGCAGGTCCCTGCTGTTCTGTTATGAAACTAGAATATCTTTTGCACATTCTGGAAGTGATTGCGATCGCAAAGCTCTATTAGTTGCTGTGGAATCGACTTTTAAAAATGAGAGGGCGTAAAATTCGACAAAAAAATTTGGCGCCGAAATCGAGCACATGCCTTCATAAAAGGGCTCTCCTGGCCAAATGGTTTAACTTTGGCAGGTCCCTCGTGCTTTATCATGAAAGTAGACTTCGTGGGGCAGATTCTGGAAGTGATTGCGATCGCAAAGCTCTATTAGTTGCTTTGGAATCGGCTTTTGAAAAAAATTCTGTGAAAATCGCTAAAATTTTGGGTATCGAAATCGGGCAAAAGTCTGCATAAAAGGGCTCTCCCTGCCAAATGGTTTAACTTTGGCAGGTCCCTGCTGTTCTGTTATGAAACTAGAATATCTTTTGCACATTCTGGAAGTGATTGCGATCGCAAAGCTCTATTAGTTGCTGTGGAATCGACTTTTAAAAATGAGAGGGCGTAAAATTCGACAAAAAAATTTGGCGACGAAATCGAGCACATGCCTTCATAAAAGGGCTCTCCTGGCCAAATGGTTTAACTTTGGCAGGTCCCTCGTGCTTTATCATGAAAGTAGACTTCGTGGGGCAGATTCTGGAAGTGATTGCGATCGCAAAGCTCTATTAGTTGCTTTGGAATCGGCTTTTGAAAAAAATTCTGTGAAAATCGCAAAAATTTTGGGTATCGAAATCGGGCAAAAGTCTGCATAAAAGGGCTCTCCTGGCCAAATGGTTTAACTTTGGCAGGTCCCTGCTGTTCTGTTATGAAACTAGAATATCATTTGCACATTCTGGAAGTGATTGCGATCGCAAAGCTCTATTAGTTGCTGTGGAATCGACTTTTAAAAATGAGAGGGCGTAAAATTCGACAAAAAAATTTGGCGACGAAATCGAGCACATGCCTTCATAAAAGGGCTCTCCTGGCCAAATGGTTTAACTTTGGCAGGTCCCTCGTGCTTTATCATGAAAGTAGACTTCGTGGGGCAGATTCTGGAAGTGATTGCGATCGCAAAGCTCTATTAGTTGCTTTGGAATCGGCTTTTGAAAAAAATTCTGTGAAAATCACAAAAATTTTGGGTATCGAAATCGGGCAAAAGTCTGCATAAAAGGGCTCTCCTGGCCAAATGGTTTAACTTTGGCAGGTCCCTGCTGTTCTGTTATGAAACTAGAATATCTTTTGCACATTCTGGAAGTGATTGCGATCGCAAAGCTCTATTAGTTGCTGTGGAATCGACTTTTAAAAATGAGAGGGCGTAAAATTCGACAAAAAAATTTGGCGACGAAATCGAGCACATGCCTTCATAAAAGGGCTCTCCTGGCCAAATGGTTTAACTTTGGCAGGTCCCTCGTGCTTTATCATGAAAGTAGACTTCGTGGGGCAGATTCTGGAAGTGATTGCGATCGCAAAGCTCTATTAGTTGCTTTGGAATCGGCTTTTGAAAAAAATTCTGTGAAAATCGCAAAAATTTTGGGTATCGAAATCGGGCAAAAGTCTGCATAAAAGGGCTCTCCTGGCCAAATGGTTTAACTTTGGCAGGTCCCTGCTGTTCTGTTATGAAACTAGAATATCATTTGCACATTCTGGAAGTGATTGCGATCGCAAAGCTCTATTAGTTGCTGTGGAATCGACTTTTAAAAATGAGAGGGCGTAAAATTCGACAAAAAAATTTGGCGACGAAATCGAGCACATGCCTTCATAAAAGGGCTCTCCTGGCCAAATGGTTTAACTTTGGCAGGTCCCTCGTGCTTTATCATGAAAGTAGACTTCGTGGGGCAGATTCTGGAAGTGATTGCGATCGCAAAGCTCTATTAGTTGCTTTGGAATCGGCTTTTGAAAAAAATTCTGTGAAAATCGCAAAAATTTTGGGTATCGAAATCGGGCAAAAGTCTGCATAAAAGGGCTCTCCTGGCCAAATGGTTTAACTTTGGCAGGTCCCTGCTGTTCTGTTATGAAACTAGAATATCTTTTGCACATTCTGGAAGTGATTGCGATCGCAAAGCTCTATTAGTTGCTGTGGAATCGACTTTTAAAAATGAGAGGGCGTAAAATTCGACAAAAAAATTTGGCGACGAAATCGAGCACATGCCTTCATAAAAGGGCTCTCCTGGCCAAATGGTTTAACTTTGGCAGGTCCCTCGTGCTTTATCATGAAAGTAGACTTCGTGGGGCAGATTCTGGAAGTGATTGTGATCGCAAAGCTCTATTAGTTGCTTTGGAATCGGCTTTTGAAAAAAATTCTGTGAAAATCGCAAAAATTTTGGGTATCGAAATCGGGCAAAAGTCTGCATAAAAGGGCTCTCCTGGCCAAATGGTTTAACTTTGGCAGGTCCCTGCTGTTCTGTTATGAAACTAGAATATCATTTGCACATTCTGGAAGTGATTGCGATCGCAAAGCTCTATTAGTTGCTGTGGAATCGACTTTTAAAAATGAGAGGGCGTTAAATTCGACAAAAAAATTTGGCGACGAAATCGAGCACATGCCTTCATAAAAGGGCTCTCCTGGCCAAATGGTTTAACTTTGGCAGGTCCCTCGTGCTTTATCATGAAAGTAGACTTCGTGGGGCAGATTCTGGAAGTGATTGCGATCGCAAAGCTCTATTAGTTGCTTTGGAATCGGCTTTTGAAAAAAATTCTGTGAAAATCGCAAAAATTTTGGGTATCGAAATCGGGCAAAAGTCTGCATAAAAGGTCTTCCTGGCCAAATGGTTTAACTTTGGCAGGTCCCTGCTGTTCTGTTATGAAACTAGAATATCTTTTGCACATTCTGGAAGTGATTGCGATCGCAAAGCTCTATTAGTTGCTGTGGAATCGACTTTTAAAAATGAGAGGGCGTAAAATTCGTCAAAAAAATTTGGCGACGAAATCGAGCACATGCCTTCATAAATTGGCTCTCCTGGCCAAATGGTTTAACTTTGGCAGGTCCCTCGTGCTTTATCATGAAAGTAGACTTCGTGGGGCAGATTCTGGAAGTGATTGCGATCGCAAAGCTCTATTAGTTGCTTTGGAATCGGCTTTTGAAAAAAATTCTGTGAAAATCGCAAAAATTTTGGGTATCGAAATCGGGCAAAAGTCTGCATAAAAGGGCTCTCCAGGCCAAATGGTTTAACTTTGGCAGGTCCCTGCTGTTCTGTTATGAAACTAGAATATCTTTTGCACATTCTGGAAGTGATTGCGATCGCAAAGCTCTATTAGTTGCTTTGGAATCGGCTTTTGAAAAAAATTCTGTGAAAATCGCTAAAATTTTGGGTATCGAAATCGGGCAAAAGTCTGCATAAAAGGGCTCTCCTGGCCAAATGGTTTAACTTTGGCAGGTCCCTGCTGTTCTGTTATGAAACTAGAATATCTTTTGCACATTCTGGAAGTGATTGCGATCGCAAAGCTCTATTAGTTGCTGTGGAATCGACTTTTAAAAATGAGAGGGCGTAAAATTCGACAAAAAAATTTGGCGACGAAATCGAGCACATGCCTTCATAAAAGGGCTCTCCTGGCCAAATGGTTTAACTTTGGCAGGTCCCTCGTGCTTTATCATGAAAGTAGACTTCGTGGGGCAGATTCTGGAAGTGATTGCGATCGCAAAGCTCTATTAGTTGCTTTGGAATCGGCTTTTGAAAAAAATTCTGTGAAAATCGCAAAAATTTTGGGTATCGAAATCGGGCAAAAGTCTGCATAAAAGGGCTCTCCTGGCCAAATGGTTTAACTTTGGCAGGTCCCTGCTGTTCTGTTATGAAACTAGAATATCTTTTGCACATTCTGGAAGTGATTGCGATCGCAAAGCTCTATTAGTTGCTGTGGAATCGACTTTTAAAAATGAGAGGGCGTAAAATTCGACAAAAAAATTTGGCGACGAAATCGAGCACATGCCTTCATAAAAGGGCTCTCCTGGCCAAATGGTTTAACTTTGGCAGGTCCCTCGTGCTTTATCATGAAAATAGACTTCGTGGGGCAGATTCTGGAAGTGATTGCGATCGCAAAGCTCTATTAGTTGCTTTGGAATCGGCTTTTGAAAAAAATTCTGTGAAAATCGCAAAAATTTTGGGTATCGAAATCGGGCAAAAGTCTGCATAAAAGGGCTCTCCTGGCCAAATGGTTTAACTTTGGCAGGTCCCTGCTGTTCTGTTATGAAACTAGAATATCATTTGCACATTCTGGAAGTGATTGCGATCGCAAAGCTCTATTAGTTGCTGTGGAATCGACTTATAAAAATGAGAGGGCGTAAAATTCGACAAAAAAATTTGGCGACGAAATCGAGCACATGCCTTCATAAAAGGGCTCTCCTGGCCAAATGGTTTAACTTTGGCAGGTCCCTCGTGCTTTATCATGAAAGTAGACTTCGTGGGGCAGATTCTGGAAGTGATTGCGATCGCAAAGCTCTATTAGTTGCTTTGGAATCGGCTTTTGAAAAAAATTCTGTGAAAATCGCAAAAATTTTGGGTATCGAAATCGGGCAAAAGTCTGCATAAAAGGGCTCTCCTGGCCAAATGGTTTAACTTTGGCAGGTCCCTGCTGTTCTGTTATGAAACTAGAATATCTTTTGCACATTCTGGAAGTGATTGCGATCGCAAAGCTCTATTAGTTGCTGTGGAATCGACTTTTAAAAATGAGAGGGCGTAAAATTCGACAAAAAAATTTGGCGACGAAATCGAGCACATGCCTTCATAAAAGGGCTCTCCTGGCCAAATGGTTTAACTTTGGCAGGTCCCTCGTGCTTTATCATGAAAGTAGACTTCGTGGGGCAGATTCTGGAAGTGATTGCGATCGCAAAGCTCTATTAAATGCTTTGGAATCGGCTTTTGAAAAAAATTCTGTGAAAATCGCAAAAATTTTGGGTATCGAAATCGGGCAAAAGTCTGCATAAAAGGGCTCTCCTGGCCAAATGGTTTAACTTTGGCAGGTCCCTGCTGTTCTGTTATGAAACTAGAATATCTTTTGCACATTCTGGAAGTGATTGCGATCGCAAAGCTCTATTAGTTGCTGTGGAATCGACTTTTAAAAATGAGAGGGCGTAAAATTCGACAAAAAAATTTGGCGACGAAATCGAGCACATGCCTTCATAAAAGGGCTCTCCTGGCCAAATGGTTTAACTTTGGCAGGTCCCTCGTGCTTTATCATGAAAGTGGACTTCGTGGGGCAGATTCTGGAAGTGATTGCGATCGCAAAGCTCTATTAGTTGCTTTGGAATCGGCTTTTGAAAAAAATTCTGTGAAAATCGCAAAAATTTTGGGTATCGAAATCGGGCAAAAGTCTGCATAAAAGGGCTCTCCTGGCCAAATGGTTTAACTTTGGCAGGTCCCTGCTGTTCTGTTATGAAACTAGAATATCTTTTGCACATTCTGGAAGTGATTGCGATCGCAAAGCTCTATTAGTTGCTGTGGAATCGACTTTTAAAAATGAGAGGGCGTAAAATTCGACAAAAAAATTTGGCGCCGAAATCGAGCACATGCCTTCATAAAAGGGCTCTCCTGGCCAAATGGTTTAACTTTGGCAGGTCCCTCGTGCTTTATCATGAAAGTAGACTTCGTGGGGCAGATTCTGGAAGTGATTGCGATCGCAAAGCTCTATTAGTTGCTTTGGAATCGGCTTTTGAAAAAAATTCTGTGAAAATCGCTAAAATTTTGGGTATCGAAATCGGGCAAAAGTCTGCATAAAAGGGCTCTCCTGGCCAAATGGTTTAACTTTGGCAGGTCCCTGCTGTTCTGTTATGAAACTAGAATATCTTTTGCACATTCTGGAAGTGATTGCGATCGCAAAGCTCTATTAGTTGCTGTGGAATCGACTTTTAAAAATGAGAGGGCGTAAAATTCGACAAAAAAATTTGGCGACGAAATCGAGCACATGCCTTCATAAAAGGGCTCTCCTGGCCAAATGGTTTAACTTTGGCAGGTCCCTCGTGCTTTATCATGAAAGTAGACTTCGTGGGGCAGATTCTGGAAGTGATTGCGATCGCAAAGCTCTATTAGTTGCTTTGGAATCGGCTTTTGAAAAAAATTCTGTGAAAATCGCAAAAATTTTGGGTATCGAAATCGGGCAAAAGTCTGCATAAAAGGGCTCTCCTGGCCAAATGGTTTAACTTTGGCAGGTCCCTGCTGTTCTGTTATGAAACTAGAATATCTTTTGCACATTCTGGAAGTGATTGCGATCGCAAAGCTCTATTAGTTGCTGTGGAATCGACTTTTAAAAATGAGAGGGCGTAAAATTCGACAAAAAAATTTGGCGACGAAATCGAGCACATGCCTTCATAAAAGGGCTCTCCTGGCCAAATGGTTTAACTTTGGCAGGTCCCTCGTGCTTTATCATGAAAGTGGACTTCGTGGGGCAGATTCTGGAAGTGATTGCGATCGCTAAGCTCTATTAGTTGCTTTGGAATCGGCTTTTGAAAAAAATTCTGTGAAAATCGCAAAAATTTTGGGTATCGAAATCGGGCAAAAGTCTGCATAAAAGGGCTCTCCTGGCCAAATGGTTTAACTTTGGCAGGTCCCTGCTGTTCTGTTATGAAACTAGAATATCTTTTGCACATTCTGGAAGTGATTGCGATCGCAAAGCTCTATTAGTTGCTGTGGAATCGACTTTTAAAAATGAGAGGGCGTAAAATTCGACAAAAAAATTTGGCGCCGAAATCGAGCACATGCCTTCATAAAAGGGCTCTCCTGGCCAAATGGTTTAACTTTGGCAGGTCCCTCGTGCTTTATCATGAAAGTAGACTTCGTGGGGCAGATTCTGGAAGTGATTGCGATCGCAAAGCTCTATTAGTTGCTTTGGAATCGGCTTTTGAAAAAAATTCTGTGAAAATCGCTAAAATTTTGGGTATCGAAATCGGGCAAAAGTCTGCATAAAAGGGCTCTCCTGGCCAAATGGTTTAACTTTGGCAGGTCCCTGCTGTTCTGTTATGAAACTAGAATATCTTTTGCACATTCTGGAAGTGATTGCGATCGCAAAGCTCTATTAGTTGCTGTGGAATCGACTTTTAAAAATGAGAGGGCGTAAAATTCGACAAAAAAATTTGGCGACGAAATCGAGCACATGCCTTCATAAAAGGGCTCTCCTGGCCAAATGGTTTAACTTTGGCAGGTCCCTCGTGCTTTATCATGAAAGTAGACTTCGTGGGGCAGATTCTGGAAGTGATTGCGATCGCAAAGCTCTATTAGTTGCTTTGGAATCGGCTTTTGAAAAAAATTCTGTGAAAATCGCAAAAATTTTGGGTATCGAAATCGGGCAAAAGTCTGCATAAAAGGGCTCTCCTGGCCAAATGGTTTAACTTTGGCAGGTCCCTGCTGTTCTGTTATGAAACTAGAATATCTTTTGCACATTCTGGAAGTGATTGCGATCGCAAAGCTCTATTAGTTGCTGTGGAATCGACTTTTAAAAATGAGAGGGCGTAAAATTCGACAAAAAAATTTGGCGACGAAATCGAGCACATGCCTTCATAAAAGGGCTCTCCTGGCCAAATGGTTTAACTTTGGCAGGTCCCTCGTGCTTTATCATGAAAATAGACTTCGTGGGGCAGATTCTGGAAGTGATTGCGATCGCAAAGCTCTATTAGTTGCTTTGGAATCGGCTTTTGAAAAAAATTCTGTGAAAATCGCAAAAATTTTGGGTATCGAAATCGGGCAAAAGTCTGCATAAAAGGGCTCTCCTGGCCAAATGGTTTAACTTTGGCAGGTCCCTGCTGTTCTGTTATGAAACTAGAATATCATTTGCACATTCTGGAAGTGATTGCGATCGCAAAGCTCTATTAGTTGCTGTGGAATCGACTTTTAAAAATGAGAGGGCGTAAAATTCGACAAAAAAATTTGGCGACGAAATCGAGCACATGCCTTCATAAAAGGGCTCTCCTGGCCAAATGGTTTAACTTTGGCAGGTCCCTCGTGCTTTATCATGAAAGTAGACTTCGTGGGGCAGATTCTGGAAGTGATTGCGATCGCAAAGCTCTATTAGTTGCTTTGGAATCGGCTTTTGAAAAAAATTCTGTGAAAATCACAAAAATTTTGGGTATCGAAATCGGGCAAAAGTCTGCATAAAAGGGCTCTCCTGGCCAAATGGTTTAACTTTGGCAGGTCCCTGCTGTTCTGTTATGAAACTAGAATATCTTTTGCACATTCTGGAAGTGATTGCGATCGCAAAGCTCTATTAGTTGCTGTGGAATCGACTTTTAAAAATGAGAGGGCGTAAAATTCGACAAAAAAATTTGGCGACGAAATCGAGCACATGCCTTCATAAAAGGGCTCTCCTGGCCAAATGGTTTAACTTTGGCAGGTCCCTCGTGCTTTATCATGAAAGTAGACTTCGTGGGGCAGATTCTGGAAGTGATTGCGATCGCAAAGCTCTATTAGTTGCTTTGGAATCGGCTTTTGAAAAAAATTCTGTGAAAATCGCAAAAATTTTGGGTATCGAAATCGGGCAAAAGTCTGCATAAAAGGGCTCTCCTGGCCAAATGGTTTAACTTTGGCAGGTCCCTGCTGTTCTGTTATGAAACTAGAATATCATTTGCACATTCTGGAAGTGATTGCGATCGCAAAGCTCTATTAGTTGCTGTGGAATCGACTTTTAAAAATGAGAGGGCGTAAAATTCGACAAAAAAATTTGGCGACGAAATCGAGCACATGCCTTCATAAAAGGGCTCTCCTGGCCAAATGGTTTAACTTTGGCAGGTCCCTCGTGCTTTATCATGAAAGTAGACTTCGTGGGGCAGATTCTGGAAGTGATTGCGATCGCAAAGCTCTATTAAATGCTTTGGAATCGGCTTTTGAAAAAAATTCTGTGAAAATCGCAAAAATTTTGGGTATCGAAATCGGGCAAAAGTCTGCATAAAAGGGCTCTCCTGGCCAAATGGTTTAACTTTGGCAGGTCCCTGCTGTTCTGTTATGAAACTAGAATATCTTTTGCACATTCTGGAAGTGATTGCGATCGCAAAGCTCTATTAGTTGCTGTGGAATCGACTTTTAAAAATGAGAGGGCGTAAAATTCGACAAAAAAATTTGGCGACGAAATCGAGCACATGCCTTCATAAAAGGGCTCTCCTGGCCAAATGGTTTAACTTTGGCAGGTCCCTCGTGCTTTATCATGAAAGTGGACTTCGTGGGGCAGATTCTGGAAGTGATTGCGATCGCAAAGCTCTATTAGTTGCTTTGGAATCGGCTTTTGAAAAAAATTCTGTGAAAATCGCAAAAATTTTGGGTATCGAAATCGGGCAAAAGTCTGCATAAAAGGGCTCTCCTGGCCAAATGGTTTAACTTTGGCAGGTCCCTGCTGTTCTGTTATGAAACTAGAATATCTTTTGCACATTCTGGAAGTGATTGCGATCGCAAAGCTCTATTAGTTGCTGTGGAATCGACTTTTAAAAATGAGAGGGCGTAAAATTCGACAAAAAAATTTGGCGCCGAAATCGAGCACATGCCTTCATAAAAGGGCTCTCCTGGCCAAATGGTTTAACTTTGGCAGGTCCCTCGTGCTTTATCATGAAAGTAGACTTCGTGGGGCAGATTCTGGAAGTGATTGCGATCGCAAAGCTCTATTAGTTGCTTTGGAATCGGCTTTTGAAAAAAATTCTGTGAAAATCGCTAAAATTTTGGGTATCGAAATCGGGCAAAAGTCTGCATAAAAGGGCTCTCCCTGCCAAATGGTTTAACTTTGGCAGGTCCCTGCTGTTCTGTTATGAAACTAGAATATCTTTTGCACATTCTGGAAGTGATTGCGATCGCAAAGCTCTATTAGTTGCTGTGGAATCGACTTTTAAAAATGAGAGGGCGTAAAATTCGACAAAAAAATTTGGCGACGAAATCGAGCACATGCCTTCATAAAAGGGCTCTCCTGGCCAAATGGTTTAACTTTGGCAGGTCCCTCGTGCTTTATCATGAAAGTAGACTTCGTGGGGCAGATTCTGGAAGTGATTGCGATCGCAAAGCTCTATTAGTTGCTTTGGAATCGGCTTTTGAAAAAAATTCTGTGAAAATCGCAAAAATTTTGGGTATCGAAATCGGGCAAAAGTCTGCATAAAAGGGCTCTCCTGGCCAAATGGTTTAACTTTGGCAGGTCCCTGCTGTTCTGTTATGAAACTAGAATATCATTTGCACATTCTGGAAGTGATTGCGATCGCAAAGCTCTATTAGTTGCTGTGGAATCGACTTTTAAAAATGAGAGGGCGTAAAATTCGACAAAAAAATTTGGCGACGAAATCGAGCACATGCCTTCATAAAAGGGCTCTCCTGGCCAAATGGTTTAACTTTGGCAGGTCCCTCGTGCTTTATCATGAAAGTAGACTTCGTGGGGCAGATTCTGGAAGTGATTGCGATCGCAAAGCTCTATTAGTTGCTTTGGAATCGGCTTTTGAAAAAAATTCTGTGAAAATCACAAAAATTTTGGGTATCGAAATCGGGCAAAAGTCTGCATAAAAGGGCTCTCCTGGCCAAATGGTTTAACTTTGGCAGGTCCCTGCTGTTCTGTTATGAAACTAGAATATCTTTTGCACATTCTGGAAGTGATTGCGATCGCAAAGCTCTATTAGTTGCTGTGGAATCGACTTTTAAAAATGAGAGGGCGTAAAATTCGACAAAAAAATTTGGCGACGAAATCGAGCACATGCCTTCATAAAAGGGCTCTCCTGGCCAAATGGTTTAACTTTGGCAGGTCCCTCGTGCTTTATCATGAAAGTAGACTTCGTGGGGCAGATTCTGGAAGTGATTGCGATCGCAAAGCTCTATTAGTTGCTTTGGAATCGGCTTTTGAAAAAAATTCTGTGAAAATCGCAAAAATTTTGGGTATCGAAATCGGGCAAAAGTCTGCATAAAAGGGCTCTCCTGGCCAAATGGTTTAACTTTGGCAGGTCCCTGCTGTTCTGTTATGAAACTAGAATATCATTTGCACATTCTGGAAGTGATTGCGATCGCAAAGCTCTATTAGTTGCTGTGGAATCGACTTTTAAAAATGAGAGGGCGTAAAATTCGACAAAAAAATTTGGCGACGAAATCGAGCACATGCCTTCATAAAAGGGCTCTCCTGGCCAAATGGTTTAACTTTGGCAGGTCCCTCGTGCTTTATCATGAAAGTAGACTTCGTGGGGCAGATTCTGGAAGTGATTGCGATCGCAAAGCTCTATTAGTTGCTTTGGAATCGGCTTTTGAAAAAAATTCTGTGAAAATCGCAAAAATTTTGGGTATCGAAATCGGGCAAAAGTCTGCATAAAAGGGCTCTCCTGGCCAAATGGTTTAACTTTGGCAGGTCCCTGCTGTTCTGTTATGAAACTAGAATATCTTTTGCACATTCTGGAAGTGATTGCGATCGCAAAGCTCTATTAGTTGCTGTGGAATCGACTTTTAAAAATGAGAGGGCGTAAAATTCGACAAAAAAATTTGGCGACGAAATCGAGCACATGCCTTCATAAAAGGGCTCTCCTGGCCAAATGGTTTAACTTTGGCAGGTCCCTCGTGCTTTATCATGAAAGTAGACTTCGTGGGGCAGATTCTGGAAGTGATTGTGATCGCAAAGCTCTATTAGTTGCTTTGGAATCGGCTTTTGAAAAAAATTCTGTGAAAATCGCAAAAATTTTGGGTATCGAAATCGGGCAAAAGTCTGCATAAAAGGGCTCTCCTGGCCAAATGGTTTAACTTTGGCAGGTCCCTGCTGTTCTGTTATGAAACTAGAATATCATTTGCACATTCTGGAAGTGATTGCGATCGCAAAGCTCTATTAGTTGCTGTGGAATCGACTTTTAAAAATGAGAGGGCGTTAAATTCGACAAAAAAATTTGGCGACGAAATCGAGCACATGCCTTCATAAAAGGGCTCTCCTGGCCAAATGGTTTAACTTTGGCAGGTCCCTCGTGCTTTATCATGAAAGTAGACTTCGTGGGGCAGATTCTGGAAGTGATTGCGATCGCAAAGCTCTATTAGTTGCTTTGGAATCGGCTTTTGAAAAAAATTCTGTGAAAATCGCAAAAATTTTGGGTATCGAAATCGGGCAAAAGTCTGCATAAAAGGTCTTCCTGGCCAAATGGTTTAACTTTGGCAGGTCCCTGCTGTTCTGTTATGAAACTAGAATATCTTTTGCACATTCTGGAAGTGATTGCGATCGCAAAGCTCTATTAGTTGCTGTGGAATCGACTTTTAAAAATGAGAGGGCGTAAAATTCGTCAAAAAAATTTGGCGACGAAATCGAGCACATGCCTTCATAAATTGGCTCTCCTGGCCAAATGGTTTAACTTTGGCAGGTCCCTCGTGCTTTATCATGAAAGTAGACTTCGTGGGGCAGATTCTGGAAGTGATTGCGATCGCAAAGCTCTATTAGTTGCTTTGGAATCGGCTTTTGAAAAAAATTCTGTGAAAATCGCAAAAATTTTGGGTATCGAAATCGGGCAAAAGTCTGCATAAAAGGGCTCTCCAGGCCAAATGGTTTAACTTTGGCAGGTCCCTGCTGTTCTGTTATGAAACTAGAATATCTTTTGCACATTCTGGAAGTGATTGCGATCGCAAAGCTCTATTAGTTGCTGTGGAATCGACTTTTAAAAATGAGAGGGCGTAAAATTCGACAAAAAAATTTGGCGACGAAATCGAGCACATGCCTTCATAAAAGGGCTCTCCTGGCCAAATGGTTTAACTTTGGCAGGTCCCTCGTGCTTTATCATGAAAGTAGACTTCGTGGGGCAGATTCTGGAAGTGATTGCGATCGCAAAGCTCTATTAGTTGCTTTGGAATCGGCTTTTGAAAAAAATTCTGTGAAAATCGCAAAAATTTTGGGTATCGAAATCGGGCAAAAGTCTGCATAAAAGGGCTCTCCTGGCCAAATGGTTTAACTTTGGCAGGTCCCTGCTGTTCTGTTATGAAACTAGAATATCTTTTGCACATTCTGGAAGTGATTGCGATCGCAAAGCTCTATTAGTTGCTGTGGAATCGACTTTTAAAAATGAGAGGGCGTAAAATTCGACAAAAAAATTTGGCGACGAAATCGAGCACATGCCTTCATAAAAGGGCTCTCCTGGCCAAATGGTTTAACTTTGGCAGGTCCCTCGTGCTTTATCATGAAAGTAGACTTCGTGGGGCAGATTCTGGAAGTGATTGCGATCGCAAAGCTCTATTAGTTGCTTTGGAATCGGCTTTTGAAAAAAATTCTGTGAAAATCGCAAAAATTTTGGGTATCGAAATCGGGCAAAAGTCTGCATAAAAGGGCTCTCCTGGCCAAATGGTTTAACTTTGGCAGGTCCCTGCTGTTCTGTTATGAAACTAGAATGTCTTTTGCACATTCTGGAAGTGATTGCGATCGCAAAGCTCTATTAGTTGCTGTGGAATCGACTTTTAAAAATGAGAGGGCGTAAAATTCGACAAAAAAATTTGGCGACGAAATCGAGCACATGCCTTCATAAAAGGGCTCTCCTGGCCAAATGGTTTAACTTTGGCAGGTCCCTCGTGCTTTATCATGAAAGTAGACTTCGTGGGGCAGATTCTGGAAGTGATTGCGATCGCAAAGCTCTATTAGTTGCTTTGGAATCGGCTTTTGAAAAAAATTCTGTGAAAATCGCAAAAATTTTGGGTATCGAAATCGGGCAAAAGTCTGCATAAAAGGGCTCTGCTGGCCAAATGGTTTAACTTTGGCAGGTCCCTGCTGTTCTGTTATGAAACTAGAATATCTTTTGCACATTCTGGAAGTGATTGCGATCGCAAAGCTCTATTAGTTGCTGTGGAATCGACTTTTAAAATTGAGAGGGCGTAAAATTCGACAAAAAAATTTGGCGACGAAATCGAGCACATGCCTTCATAAAAGGGCTCTCCTGGCCAAATGGTTTAACTTTGGCAGGTCCCTCGTGCTTTATCATGAAAGTAGACTTCGTGGGGCAGATTCTGGAAGTGATTGCGATCGCAAAGCTCTATTAGTTGCTTTGGAATCGGCTTTTGAAAAAAATTCTGTGAAAATCGCAAAAATTTTGGGTATCGAAATCGGGCAAAAGTCTGCATAAAAGGGCTCTCCTGGCCAAATGGTTTAACTTTGGCAGGTCCCTGCTGTTCTGTTATGAAACTAGAATATCTTTTGCACATTCTGGAAGTGATTGCGATCGCAAAGCTCTATTAGTTGCTGTGGAATCGACTTTTAAAAATGAGAGGGCGTAAAATTCGACAAAAAAATTTGGCGACGAAATCGAGCACATGCCTTCATAAAAGGGCTCTCCTGGCCAAATGGTTTAACTTTGGCAGGTCCCTGCTGTTCTGTTATGAAACTAGAATATCTTTTGCACATTCTGGAAGTGATTGCGATCGCAAAGCTCTATTAGTTGCTGTGGAATCGACTTTTAAAAATGAGAGGGCGTAAAATTCGACAAAAAAATTTGGCGACGAAATCGAGCACATGCCTTCATAAAAGGGCTCTCCTGGCCAAATGGTTTAACTTTGGCAGGTCCCTCGTGCTTTATCATGAAAGTAGACTTCGTGGGGCAGATTCTGGAAGTGATTGCGATCGCAAAGCTCTATTAGTTGCTTTGGAATCGGCTTTTGAAAAAAATTCTGTGAAAATCGCAAAAATTTTGGGTATCGAAATCGGGCAAAAGTCTGCATAAAAGGGCTCTCCTGGCCAAATGGTTTAACTTTGGCAGGTCCCTGCTGTTCTGTTATGAAACTAGAATATCTTTTGCACATTCTGGAAGTGATTGCGATCGCAAAGCTCTATTAGTTGCTGTGGAATCGACTTTTAAAAATGAGAGGGCGTAAAATTCGACAAAAAAATTTGGCGACGAAATCGAGCACATGCCTTCATAAAAGGGCTCTCCTGGCCAAATGGTTTAACTTTGGCAGGTCCCTCGTGCTTTATCATGAAAGTAGACTTCGTGGGGCAGATTCTGGAAGTGATTGCGATCGCAAAGCTCTATTAGTTGCTTTGGAATCGGCTTTTGAAAAAAATTCTGTGAAAATCGCAAAAATTTTGGGTACCGAAATCGGGCAAAAGTCTGCATAAAAGGGCTCTCCTGGCCAAATGGTTTAACTTTGGCAGGTCCCTGCTGTTCTGTTATGAAACTAGAATATCTTTTGCACATTCTGGAAGTGATTGCGATCGCAAAGCTCTATTAGTTGCTGTGGAATCGACTTTTAAAAATGAGAGGGCGTAAAATTCGACACAAAAATTTGGCGACGAAATCGAGCACATGCCTTCATAAAAGGGCTCTCCTGGCCAAATGGTTTAACTTTGGCAGGTCCCTCGTGCTTTATCATGAAAGTAGACTTCGTGGGGCAGATTCTGGAAGTGATTGCGATCGCAAAGCTCTATTAGTTGCTGTGGAATCGACTTTTAAAAATGAGAGGGCGTAAAATTCGACAAAAAAATTTGGCGACGAAATCGAGCACATGCCTTCATAAAAGGGCTCTCCTGGCCAAATGGTTTAACTTTGGCAGGTCCCTCGTGCTTTATCATGAAAGTAGACTTCGTGGGGCAGATTCTGGAAGTGATTGCGATCGCAAAGCTCTATTAGTTGCTTTGGAATCGGCTTTTGAAAAAAATTCTGTGAAAATCGCAAAAATTTTGGGTACCGAAATCGGGCAAAAGTCTGCATAAAAGGACTCTCCTGGCCAAATGGTTTAACTTTGGCAGGTCCCTGCTGTTCTGTTATGAAACTAGAATATCTTTTGCACATTCTGGAAGTGATTGCGATCGCAAAGCTCTATTAGTTGCTGTGGAATCGACTTTTAAAAATGAGAGGGCGTAAAATTCGACACAAAAATTTGGCGACGAAATCGAGCACATGCCTTCATAAAAGGGCTCTCCTGGCCAAATGGTTTAACTTTGGCAGGTCCCTCGTGCTTTATCATGAAAGTAGACTTCGTGGGGCAGATTCTGGAAGTGATTGCGATCGCAAAGCTCTATTAGTTGCTTTGGAATCGGCTTTTGAAAAAAATTCTGTGAAAATCGCAAAAATTTTGGGTATCGAAATCGGGCAAAAGTCTGCATAAAAGGGCTCTCCTGGCCAAATGGTTTAACTTTGGCCGGTCCCTGCTGTTCTGTTATGAAACTAGAATATCTTTTAAACATTCTGGAAGTGATTGCGATCGCAAAGCTCTATTAGTTGCTGTGGAATCGACTTTTAAAAATGAGAGGGCGTAAAATTCGACAAAAAAATTTGGCGACGAAATCGAGCACATGCCTTCATAAAAGGGCTCTCCTGGCCAAATGGTTTAACTTTGGCAGGTCCCTCGTGCTTTATCATGAAAGTAGACTTCGTGGGGCAGATTCTGGAAGTGATTGCGATCGCAAAGCTCTATTAGTTGCTTTGGAATCGGCTTTTGAAAAAAATTCTGTGAAAATCGCAAAAATTTTGGGTACCGAAATCGGGCAAAAGTCTGCATAAAAGGGCTCTCCTGGCCAAATGGTTTAACTTTGGCAGGTCCCTGCTGTTCTGTTATGAAACTAGAATATCTTTTGCACATTCTGGAAGTGATTGCGATCGCAAAGCTCTATTAGTTGCTGTGGAATCGACTTTTAAAAATGAGAGGGCGTAAAATTCGACAAAAAAATTTGGCGACGAAATCGAGCACATGCCTTCATAAAAGGGCTCTCCTGGCCAAATGGTTTAACTTTGGCAGGTCCCTCGTGCTTTATCATGAAAGTAGACTTCGTGGGGCAGATTCTGGAAGTGATTGCGATCGCAAAGCTCTATTATTTGCTTTGGAATCGGCTTTTGAAAAAAATTCTGTGAAAATCGCAAAAATTTTGGGTACCGAAATCGGGCAAAAGTCTGCATAAAAGGGCTCTCCTGGCCAAATGGTTTAACTTTGGCAGGTCCCTGCTGTTCTGTTATGAAACTAGAATATCTTTTGCACATTCTGGAAGTGATTGCGATCGCAAAGCTCTATTAGTTGCTGTGGAATCGACTTTTAAAAATGAGAGGGCGTAAAATTCGACACAAAAATTTGGCGACGAAATCGAGCACATGCCTTCATAAAAGGGCTCTCCTGGCCAAATGGTTTAACTTTGGCAGGTCCCTCGTGCTTTATCATGAAAGTAGACTTCGTGGGGCAGATTCTGGAAGTGATTGCGATCGCAAAGCTCTATTAGTTGCTTTGGAATCGGCTTTTGAAAAAAATTCTGTGAAAATCGCAAAAATTTTGGGTATCGAAATCGGGCAAAAGTCTGCATAAAAGGGCTCTCCTGGCCAAATGGTTTAACTTTGGCAGGTCCCTGCTGTTCTGTTATGAAACTAGAATATCTTTTGCACATTCTGGAAGTGATTGCGATCGCAAAGCTCTATTAGTTGCTGTGGAATCGACTTTTAAAAATGAGAGGGCGTAAAATTCGACAAAAAAATTTGGCGACGAAATCGAGCACATGCCTTCATAAAAGGGCTCTCCTGGCCAAATGGTTTAACTTTGGCAGGTCCCTCGTGCTTTATCATGAAAGTAGACTTCGTGGGGCAGATTCTGGAAGTGATTGCGATCGCAAAGCTCTATTAGTTGCTTTGGAATCGGCTTTTGAAAAAAATTCTGTGAATATCGCAAAAATTTTGGGTATCGAAATCGGGCAAAAGTCTGCATAAAAGGGCTCTCCTGGCCAAATGGTTTAACTTTGGCAGGTCCCTGCTGTTCTGTTATGAAACTAGAATATCTTTTGCACATTCTGGAAGTGATTGCGATCGCAAAGCTCTATTAGTTGCTGTGGAATCGACTTTTAAAAATGAGAGGGCGTAAAATTCGACAAAAAAATTTGGCGACGAAATCGAGCACATGCCTTCATAAAAGGGCTCTCCTGGCCAAATGGTTTAACTTTGGCAGGTCCCTCGTGCTTTATCATGAAAGTAGACTTCGTGGGGCAGATTCTGGAAGTGATTGCGATCGCAAAGCTCTATTAGTTGCTTTGGAATCGGCTTTTGAAAAAAATTCTGTGAAAGTCGCAAAAATTTTGGGTATCGAAATCGGGCAAAAGTCTGCATAAAAGGGCTCTCCTGGCCAAATGGTTTAACTTTGGCAGGTCCCTGCTGTTCTGTTATGAAACTAGAATATCTTTTGCACATTCTGGAAGTGATTGCGATCGCAAAGCTCTATTAGTTGCTGTGGAATCGACTTTTAAAAATGAGAGGGCGTAAAATTCGACAAAAAAATTTGGCGACGAAATCGAGCACATGCCTTCATAAAAGGGCTCTCCTGGCCAAATGGTTTAACTTTGGCAGGTCCCTCGTGCTTTATCATGAAAGTAGACTTCGTGGGGCAGATTCTGGAAGTGATTGCGATCGCAAAGCTCTATTAGTTGCTTTGGAATCGGCTTTTGAAAAAAATTCTGTGAAAATCGCAAAAATTTTGGGTATCGAAATCGGGCAAAAGTCTGCATAAAAGGGCTCTCCTGGCCAAATGGTTTAACTTTGGCAGGTCCCTGCTGTTCTGTTATGAAACTAGAATATCTTTTGCACATTCTGGAAGTGATTGCGATCGCAAAGCTCTATTAGTTGCTGTGGAATCGACTTTTAAAAATGAGAGGGCGTAAAATTCGACAAAAAAATTTGGCGACGAAATCGAGCACATGCCTTCATAAAAGGGCTCTCCTGGCCAAATGGTTTAACTTTGGCAGGTCCCTCGTGCTTTATTATGAAAGTAGACTTCGTGGGGCAGATTCTGGAAGTGATTGCGATCGCAAAGCTCTATTAGTTGCTTTGGAATCGGCTTTTGAAAAAAATTCTGTGAAAATCGCAAAAATTTTGGGTATCGAAATCGGGCAAAAGTCTGCATAAAAGGGCTCTCCTGGCCAAATGGTTTAACTTTGGCAGGTCCCTGCTGTTCTGTTATGAAACTAGAATATCTTTTGCACATTCTGGAAGTGATTGCGATCGCAAAGCTCTATTAGTTGCTGTGGAATCGACTTTTAAAAATGAGAGGGCGTAAAATTCGACAAAAAAATTTGGCGACGAAATCGAGCACATGCCTTCATAAAAGGGCTCTCCTGGCCAAATGGTTTAACTTTGGCAGGTCCCTCGTGCTTTATCATGAAAGTAGACTTCGTGGGGCAGATTCTGGAAGTGATTGCGATCGCAAAGCTCTATTAGTTGCTTTGGAATCGGCTTTTGAAAAAAATTCTGTGAAAATCGCAAAAATTTTGGGTATCGAAATCGGGCAAAAGTCTGCATAAAAGGGCTCTCCTGGCCAAATGGTTTAACTTTGGCAGGTCCCTGCTGTTCTGTTATGAAACTAGAATATCTTTTGCACATTCTGGAAGTGATTGCGATCGCAAAGCTCTATTAGTTGCTGTGGAATCGACTTTTAAAAATGAGAGGGCGTAAAATTCGACAAAAAAATTTGGCGACGAAATCGAGCACATGCCTTCATAAAAGGGCTCTCCTGGCCAAATGGTTTAACTTTGGCAGGTCCCTCGTGCTTTATCATGAAAGTAGACTTCGTGGGGCAGATTCTGGAAGTGATTGCGATCGCAAAGCTCTATTAGTTGCTTTGGAATCGGCTTTTGAAAAAAATTCTGTGAAAATCGCAAAAATTTTGGGTATCGAAATCGGGCAAAAGTCTGCATAAAAGGGCTCTCCTGGCCAAATGGTTTAACTTTGGCAGGTCCCTGCTGTTCTGTTATGAAACTAGAATATCTTTTGCACATTCTGGAAGTGATTGCGATCGCAAAGCTCTATTAGTTGCTGTGGAATCGACTTTTAAAAATGAGAGGGCGTAAAATTCGACAAAAAAATTTGGCGACGAAATCGAGCACATGCCTTCATAAAAGGGCTCTCCTGGCCAAATGGTTTAACTTTGGCAGGTCCCTCGTGCTTTATCATGAAAGTAGACTTCGTGGGGCAGATTCTGGAAGTGATTGCGATCGCAAAGCTCTATTAGTTGCTTTGGAATCGGCTTTTGAAAAAAATTCTGTGAAAATCGCAAAAATTTTGGGTATCGAAATCGGGCAAAAGTCTGCATAAAAGGGCTCTCCTGGCCAAATGGTTTAACTTTGGCAGGTCCCTGCTGTTCTGTTATGAAACTAGAATATCTTTTGCACATTCTGGAAGTGATTGCGATCGCAAAGCTCTATTAGTTGCTGTGGAATCGACTTTTAAAAATGAGAGGGCGTAAAATTCGACAAAAAAATTTGGCGACGAAATCGAGCACATGCCTTCATAAAAGGGCTCTCCTGGCCAAATGGTTTAACTTTGGCAGGTCCCTCGTGCTTTATTATGAAAGTAGACTTCGTGGGGCAGATTCTGGAAGTGATTGCGATCGCAAAGCTCTATTAGTTGCTTTGGAATCGGCTTTTGAAAAAAATTCTGTGAAAATCGCAAAAATTTTGGGTATCGAAATCGGGCAAAAGTCTGCATAAAAGGGCTCTCCTGGCCAAATGGTTTAACTTTGGCAGGTCCCTGCTGTTCTGTTATGAAACTAGAATATCTTTTGCACATTCTGGAAGTGATTGCGATCGCAAAGCTCTATTAGTTGCTGTGGAATCGACTTTTAAAAATGAGAGGGCGTAAAATTCGACAAAAAAATTTGGCGACGAAATCGAGCACATGCCTTCATAAAAGGGCTCTCCTGGCCAAATGGTTTAACTTTGGCAGGTCCCTCGTGCTTTATCATGAAAGTAGACTTCGTGGGGCAGATTCTGGAAGTGATTGCGATCGCAAAGCTCTATTAGTTGCTTTGGAATCGGCTTTTGAAAAAAATTCTGTGAAAATCGCAAAAATTTTGGGTATCGAAATCGGGCAAAAGTCTGCATAAAAGGGCTCTCCTGGCCAAATGGTTTAACTTTGGCAGGTCCCTGCTGTTCTGTTATGAAACTAGAATATCTTTTGCACATTCTGGAAGTGATTGCGATCGCAAAGCTCTATTAGTTGCTGTGGAATCGACTTTTAAAAATGAGAGGGCGTAAAATTCGACAAAAAAATTTGGCGACGAAATCGAGCACATGCCTTCATAAAAGGGCTCTCCTGGCCAAATGGTTTAACTTTGGCAGGTCCCTCGTGCTTTATCATGAAAGTAGACTTCGTGGGGCAGATTCTGGAAGTGATTGCGATCGCAAAGCTCTATTAGTTGCTTTGGAATCGGCTTTTGAAAAAAATTCTGTGAAAATCGCAAAAATTTTGGGTATCGAAATCGGGCAAAAGTCTGCATAAAAGGGCTCTCCTGGCCAAATGGTTTAACTTTGGCAGGTCCCTGCTGTTCTGTTATGAAACTAGAATATCTTTTGCACATTCTGGAAGTGATTGCGATCGCAAAGCTCTATTAGTTGCTGTGGAATCGACTTTTAAAAATGAGAGGGCGTAAAATTCGACAAAAAAATTTGGCGACGAAATCGAGCACATGCCTTCATAAAAGGGCTCTCCTGGCCAAATGGTTTAACTTTGGCAGGTCCCTCGTGCTTTATCATGAAAGTAGACTTCGTGGGGCAGATTCTGGAAGTGATTGCGATCGCAAAGCTCTATTAGTTGCTTTGGAATCGGCTTTTGAAAAAAATTCTGTGAAAATCGCAAAAATTTTGGGTATCGAAATCGGGCAAAAGTCTGCATAAAAGGGCTCTCCTGGCCAAATGGTTTAACTTTGGCAGGTCCCTGCTGTTCTGTTATGAAACTAGAATATCTTTTGCACATTCTGGAAGTGATTGCGATCGCAAAGCTCTATTAGTTGCTGTGGAATCGACTTTTAAAAATGAGAGGGCGTAAAATTCGACAAAAAAATTTGGCGACGAAATCGAGCACATGCCTTCATAAAAGGGCTCTCCTGGCCAAATGGTTTAACTTTGGCAGGTCCCTCGTGCTTTATCATGAAAGTAGACTTCGTGGGGCAGATTCTGGAAGTGATTGCGATCGCAAAGCTCTATTAGTTGCTTTGGAATCGGCTTTTGAAAAAAATTCTGTGAAAATCGCAAAAATTTTGGGTATCGAAATCGAGCAAAAGTCTGCATAAAAGGGCTCTCCTGGCCAAATGGTTTAACTTTGGCAGGTCCCTGCTGTTCTGTTATGAAACTAGAATATCTTTTGCACATTCTGGAAGTGATTGCGATCGCAAAGCTCTATTAGTTGCTGTGGAATCGACTTTTAAAAATGAGAGGGCGTAAAATTCGACAAAAAAATTTGGCGACGAAATCGAGCACATGCCTTCATAAAAGGGCTCTCCTGGCCAAATGGTTTAACTTTGGCAGGTCCCTCGTGCTTTATCATGAAAGTAGACTTCGTGGGGCAGATTCTGGAAGTGATTGCGATCGCAAAGCTCTATTAGTTGCTTTGGAATCGGCTTTTGAAAAAAATTCTGTGAAAATCGCAAAAATTTTGGGTATCGAAATCGGGCAAAAGTCTGCATAAAACGGCTCTCCTGGCCAAATGGTTTAACTTTGGCAGGTCCCTGCTGTTCTGTTATGAAACTGGAATATCTTTTGCACATTCTGGAAGTGATTGCGATCGCAAAGCTCTATTAGTTGCTGTGGAATCGACTTTTAAAAATGAGAGGGCGTGAAATTCGACAAAAAAATTTGGCGACGAAATCGAGCACATGCCTTCATAAAAGGGCTCTCCTGGCCAAATGGTTTAACTTTGGCAGGTCCCTCGTGCTTTATCATGAAAGTAGACTTCGTGGGGCAGATTCTGGAAGTGATTGCGATCGCAAAGCTCTATTAGTTGCTTTGGAATCGGCTTTTGAAAAAAATTCTGTGAAAATCGCAAAAATTTTGGGTATCGAAATCGGGCAAAAGTCTGCATAAAAGGGCTCTCCTGGCCAAATGGTTTAACTTTGGCAGGTCCCTGCTGTTCTGTTATGAAACTAGAATATCTTTTGCACATTCTGGAAGTGATTGCGATCGCAAAGCTCTATTAGTTGCTGTGGAATCGACTTTTAAAAATGAGAGGGCGTAAAATTCGACAAAAAAATTTGGCGACGAAATCGAGCACATGCCTTCATAAAAGGGCTCTCTGGGCCAAATGGTTTAACTTTGGCAGGTCCCTCGTGCTTTATCATGAAAGTAGACTTCGTGGGGCAGATTCTGGAAGTGATTGCGATCGCAAAGCTCTATTAGTTGCTTTGGAATCGGCTTTTGAAAAAAATTCTGTGAAAATCGCAAAAATTTTGGGTATCGAAATCGGGCAAAAGTCTGCATAAAAGGGCTCTCCTGGCCAAATGGTTTAACTTTGGCAGGTCCCTGCTGTTCTGTTATGAAACTAGAATATCTTTTGCACATTCTGGAAGTGATTGCGATCGCAAAGCTCTATTAGTTGCTGTGGAATCGACTTTTAAAAATGAGAGGGCGTAAAATTCGACAAAAAAATTTGGCGACGAAATCGAGCACATGCCTTCATAAAAGGGCTCTCCTGGCCAAATGGTTTAACTTTGGCAGGTCCCTCGTGCTTTATCATGAAAGTAGACTTCGTGGGGCAGATTCTGGAAGTGATTGCGATCGCAAAGCTCTATTAGTTGCTTTGGAATCGGCTTTTGAAAAAAATTCTGTGAAAATCGCAAAAATTTTGGGTATCGAAATCGGGCAAAAGTCTGCATAAAAGGGCTCTCCTGGCCAAATGGTTTAACTTTGGCAGGTCCCTGCTGTTCTGTTATGAAACTAGAATATCTTTTGCACATTCTGGAAGTGATTGCGATCGCAAAGCTCTATTAGTTGCTGTGGAATCGACTTTTAAAAATGAGAGGGCGTAAAATTCGACAAAAAAATTTGGCGACGAAATCGAGCACATGCCTTCATAAAAGGGCTCTCCTGGCCAAATGGTTTAACTTTGGCAGGTCCCTCGTGCTTTATCATGAAAGTAGACTTCGTGGGGCAGATTCTGGAAGTGATTGCGATCGCAAAGCTCTATTAGTTGCTTTGGAATCGGCTTTTGAAAAAAATTCTGTGAAAATCGCAAAAATTTTGGGTATCGAAATCGGGCAAAAGTCTGCATAAAAGGGCTCTCCTGGCCAAATGGTTTAACTTTGGCAGGTCCCTGCTGTTCTGTTATGAAACTAGAATATCTTTTGCACATTCTGGAAGTGATTGCGATCGCAAAGCTCTATTAGTTGCTGTGGAATCGACTTTTAAAAATGAGAGGGCGTAAAATTCGACAAAAAAATTTGGCGACGAAATCGAGCACATGCCTTCATAAAAGGGCTCTCCTGGCCAAATGGTTTAACTTTGGCAGGTCCCTCGTGCTTTATCATGAAAGTAGACTTCGTGGGGCAGATTCTGGAAGTGATTGCGATCGCAAAGCTCTATTAGTTGCTTTGGAATCGGCTTTTGAAAAAAATTCTGTGAAAATCGCAAAAATTTTGGGTATCGAAATCGAGCAAAAGTCTGCATAAAAGGGCTCTCCTGGCCAAATGGTTTAACTTTGGCAGGTCCCTGCTGTTCTGTTATGAAACTAGAATATCTTTTGCACATTCTGGAAGTGATTGCGATCGCAAAGCTCTATTAGTTGCTGTGGAATCGACTTTTAAAAATGAGAGGGCGTAAAATTCGACAAAAAAATTTGGCGACGAAATCGAGCACATGCCTTCATAAAAGGGCTCTCCTGGCCAAATGGTTTAACTTTGGCAGGTCCCTCGTGCTTTATCATGAAAGTAGACTTCGTGGGGCAGATTCTGGAAGTGATTGCGATCGCAAAGCTCTATTAGTTGCTTTGGAATCGGCTTTTGAAAAAAATTCTGTGAAAATCGCAAAAATTTTGGGTATCGAAATCGGGCAAAAGTCTGCATAAAACGGCTCTCCTGGCCAAATGGTTTAACTTTGGCAGGTCCCTGCTGTTCTGTTATGAAACTGGAATATCTTTTGCACATTCTGGAAGTGATTGCGATCGCAAAGCTCTATTAGTTGCTGTGGAATCGACTTTTAAAAATGAGAGGGCGTGAAATTCGACAAAAAAATTTGGCGACGAAATCGAGCACATGCCTTCATAAAAGGGCTCTCCTGGCCAAATGGTTTAACTTTGGCAGGTCCCTCGTGCTTTATCATGAAAGTAGACTTCGTGGGGCAGATTCTGGAAGTGATTGCGATCGCAAAGCTCTATTAGTTGCTTTGGAATCGGCTTTTGAAAAAAATTCTGTGAAAATCGCAAAAATTTTGGGTATCGAAATCGGGCAAAAGTCTGCATAAAAGGGCTCTCCTGGCCAAATGGTTTAACTTTGGCAGGTCCCTGCTGTTCTGTTATGAAACTAGAATATCTTTTGCACATTCTGGAAGTGATTGCGATCGCAAAGCTCTATTAGTTGCTGTGGAATCGACTTTTAAAAATGAGAGGGCGTAAAATTCGACAAAAAAATTTGGCGACGAAATCGAGCACATGCCTTCATAAAAGGGCTCTCCTGGCCAAATGGTTTAACTTTGGCAGGTCCCTCGTGCTTTATCATGAAAGTAGACTTCGTGGGGCAGATTCTGGAAGTGATTGCGATCGCAAAGCTCTATTAAATGCTTTGGAATCGGCTTTTGAAAAAAATTCTGTGAAAATCGCAAAAATTTTGGGTATCGAAATCGGGCAAAAGTCTGCATAAAAGGGCTCTCCTGGCCAAATGGTTTAACTTTGGCAGGTCCCTGCTGTTCTGTTATGAAACTAGAATATCTTTTGCACATTCTGGAAGTGATTGCGATCGCAAAGCTCTATTAGTTGCTGTGGAATCGACTTTTAAAAATGAGAGGGCGTAAAATTCGACAAAAAAATTTGGCGACGAAATCGAGCACATGCCTTCATAAAAGGGCTCTCCTGGCCAAATGGTTTAACTTTGGCAGGTCCCTCGTGCTTTATCATGAAAGTGGACTTCGTGGGGCAGATTCTGGAAGTGATTGCGATCGCAAAGCTCTATTAGTTGCTTTGGAATCGGCTTTTGAAAAAAATTCTGTGAAAATCGCAAAAATTTTGGGTATCGAAATCGGGCAAAAGTCTGCATAAAAGGGCTCTCCTGGCCAAATGGTTTAACTTTGGCAGGTCCCTGCTGTTCTGTTATGAAACTAGAATATCTTTTGCACATTCTGGAAGTGATTGCGATCGCAAAGCTCTATTAGTTGCTGTGGAATCGACTTTTAAAAATGAGAGGGCGTAAAATTCGACAAAAAAATTTGGCGCCGAAATCGAGCACATGCCTTCATAAAAGGGCTCTCCTGGCCAAATGGTTTAACTTTGGCAGGTCCCTCGTGCTTTATCATGAAAGTAGACTTCGTGGGGCAGATTCTGGAAGTGATTGCGATCGCAAAGCTCTATTAGTTGCTTTGGAATCGGCTTTTGAAAAAAATTCTGTGAAAATCGCTAAAATTTTGGGTATCGAAATCGGGCAAAAGTCTGCATAAAAGGGCTCTCCTGGCCAAATGGTTTAACTTTGGCAGGTCCCTGCTGTTCTGTTATGAAACTAGAATATCTTTTGCACATTCTGGAAGTGATTGCGATCGCAAAGCTCTATTAGTTGCTGTGGAATCGACTTTTAAAAATGAGAGGGCGTAAAATTCGACAAAAAAATTTGGCGACGAAATCGAGCACATGCCTTCATAAAAGGGCTCTCCTGGCCAAATGGTTTAACTTTGGCAGGTCCCTCGTGCTTTATCATGAAAGTAGACTTCGTGGGGCAGATTCTGGAAGTGATTGCGATCGCAAAGCTCTATTAGTTGCTTTGGAATCGGCTTTTGAAAAAAATTCTGTGAAAATCGCAAAAATTTTGGGTATCGAAATCGGGCAAAAGTCTGCATAAAAGGGCTCTCCTGGCCAAATGGTTTAACTTTGGCAGGTCCCTGCTGTTCTGTTATGAAACTAGAATATCTTTTGCACATTCTGGAAGTGATTGCGATCGCAAAGCTCTATTAGTTGCTGTGGAATCGACTTTTAAAAATGAGAGGGCGTAAAATTCGACAAAAAAATTTGGCGACGAAATCGAGCACATGCCTTCATAAAAGGGCTCTCCTGGCCAAATGGTTTAACTTTGGCAGGTCCCTCGTGCTTTATCATGAAAATAGACTTCGTGGGGCAGATTCTGGAAGTGATTGCGATCGCAAAGCTCTATTAGTTGCTTTGGAATCGGCTTTTGAAAAAAATTCTGTGAAAATCGCAAAAATTTTGGGTATCGAAATCGGGCAAAAGTCTGCATAAAAGGGCTCTCCTGGCCAAATGGTTTAACTTTGGCAGGTCCCTGCTGTTCTGTTATGAAACTAGAATATCATTTGCACATTCTGGAAGTGATTGCGATCGCAAAGCTCTATTAGTTGCTGTGGAATCGACTTATAAAAATGAGAGGGCGTAAAATTCGACAAAAAAATTTGGCGACGAAATCGAGCACATGCCTTCATAAAAGGGCTCTCCTGGCCAAATGGTTTAACTTTGGCAGGTCCCTCGTGCTTTATCATGAAAGTAGACTTCGTGGGGCAGATTCTGGAAGTGATTGCGATCGCAAAGCTCTATTAGTTGCTTTGGAATCGGCTTTTGAAAAAAATTCTGTGAAAATCGCAAAAATTTTGGGTATCGAAATCGGGCAAAAGTCTGCATAAAAGGGCTCTCCTGGCCAAATGGTTTAACTTTGGCAGGTCCCTGCTGTTCTGTTATGAAACTAGAATATCTTTTGCACATTCTGGAAGTGATTGCGATCGCAAAGCTCTATTAGTTGCTGTGGAATCGACTTTTAAAAATGAGAGGGCGTAAAATTCGACAAAAAAATTTGGCGACGAAATCGAGCACATGCCTTCATAAAAGGGCTCTCCTGGCCAAATGGTTTAACTTTGGCAGGTCCCTCGTGCTTTATCATGAAAGTAGACTTCGTGGGGCAGATTCTGGAAGTGATTGCGATCGCAAAGCTCTATTAAATGCTTTGGAATCGGCTTTTGAAAAAAATTCTGTGAAAATCGCAAAAATTTTGGGTATCGAAATCGGGCAAAAGTCTGCATAAAAGGGCTCTCCTGGCCAAATGGTTTAACTTTGGCAGGTCCCTGCTGTTCTGTTATGAAACTAGAATATCTTTTGCACATTCTGGAAGTGATTGCGATCGCAAAGCTCTATTAGTTGCTGTGGAATCGACTTTTAAAAATGAGAGGGCGTAAAATTCGACAAAAAAATTTGGCGACGAAATCGAGCACATGCCTTCATAAAAGGGCTCTCCTGGCCAAATGGTTTAACTTTGGCAGGTCCCTCGTGCTTTATCATGAAAGTGGACTTCGTGGGGCAGATTCTGGAAGTGATTGCGATCGCAAAGCTCTATTAGTTGCTTTGGAATCGGCTTTTGAAAAAAATTCTGTGAAAATCGCAAAAATTTTGGGTATCGAAATCGGGCAAAAGTCTGCATAAAAGGGCTCTCCTGGCCAAATGGTTTAACTTTGGCAGGTCCCTGCTGTTCTGTTATGAAACTAGAATATCTTTTGCACATTCTGGAAGTGATTGCGATCGCAAAGCTCTATTAGTTGCTGTGGAATCGACTTTTAAAAATGAGAGGGCGTAAAATTCGACAAAAAAATTTGGCGCCGAAATCGAGCACATGCCTTCATAAAAGGGCTCTCCTGGCCAAATGGTTTAACTTTGGCAGGTCCCTCGTGCTTTATCATGAAAGTAGACTTCGTGGGGCAGATTCTGGAAGTGATTGCGATCGCAAAGCTCTATTAGTTGCTTTGGAATCGGCTTTTGAAAAAAATTCTGTGAAAATCGCTAAAATTTTGGGTATCGAAATCGGGCAAAAGTCTGCATAAAAGGGCTCTCCTGGCCAAATGGTTTAACTTTGGCAGGTCCCTGCTGTTCTGTTATGAAACTAGAATATCTTTTGCACATTCTGGAAGTGATTGCGATCGCAAAGCTCTATTAGTTGCTGTGGAATCGACTTTTAAAAATGAGAGGGCGTAAAATTCGACAAAAAAATTTGGCGACGAAATCGAGCACATGCCTTCATAAAAGGGCTCTCCTGGCCAAATGGTTTAACTTTGGCAGGTCCCTCGTGCTTTATCATGAAAGTAGACTTCGTGGGGCAGATTCTGGAAGTGATTGCGATCGCAAAGCTCTATTAGTTGCTTTGGAATCGGCTTTTGAAAAAAATTCTGTGAAAATCGCAAAAATTTTGGGTATCGAAATCGGGCAAAAGTCTGCATAAAAGGGCTCTCCTGGCCAAATGGTTTAACTTTGGCAGGTCCCTGCTGTTCTGTTATGAAACTAGAATATCTTTTGCACATTCTGGAAGTGATTGCGATCGCAAAGCTCTATTAGTTGCTGTGGAATCGACTTTTAAAAATGAGAGGGCGTAAAATTCGACAAAAAAATTTGGCGACGAAATCGAGCACATGCCTTCATAAAAGGGCTCTCCTGGCCAAATGGTTTAACTTTGGCAGGTCCCTCGTGCTTTATCATGAAAATAGACTTCGTGGGGCAGATTCTGGAAGTGATTGCGATCGCAAAGCTCTATTAGTTGCTTTGGAATCGGCTTTTGAAAAAAATTCTGTGAAAATCGCAAAAATTTTGGGTATCGAAATCGGGCAAAAGTCTGCATAAAAGGGCTCTCCTGGCCAAATGGTTTAACTTTGGCAGGTCCCTGCTGTTCTGTTATGAAACTAGAATATCATTTGCACATTCTGGAAGTGATTGCGATCGCAAAGCTCTATTAGTTGCTGTGGAATCGACTTTTAAAAATGAGAGGGCGTAAAATTCGACAAAAAAATTTGGCGACGAAATCGAGCACATGCCTTCATAAAAGGGCTCTCCTGGCCAAATGGTTTAACTTTGGCAGGTCCCTCGTGCTTTATCATGAAAGTAGACTTCGTGGGGCAGATTCTGGAAGTGATTGCGATCGCAAAGCTCTATTAGTTGCTTTGGAATCGGCTTTTGAAAAAAATTCTGTGAAAATCACAAAAATTTTGGGTATCGAAATCGGGCAAAAGTCTGCATAAAAGGGCTCTCCTGGCCAAATGGTTTAACTTTGGCAGGTCCCTGCTGTTCTGTTATGAAACTAGAATATCTTTTGCACATTCTGGAAGTGATTGCGATCGCAAAGCTCTATTAGTTGCTGTGGAATCGACTTTTAAAAATGAGAGGGCGTAAAATTCGACAAAAAAATTTGGCGACGAAATCGAGCACATGCCTTCATAAAAGGGCTCTCCTGGCCAAATGGTTTAACTTTGGCAGGTCCCTCGTGCTTTATCATGAAAGTAGACTTCGTGGGGCAGATTCTGGAAGTGATTGCGATCGCAAAGCTCTATTAGTTGCTTTGGAATCGGCTTTTGAAAAAAATTCTGTGAAAATCGCAAAAATTTTGGGTATCGAAATCGGGCAAAAGTCTGCATAAAAGGGCTCTCCTGGCCAAATGGTTTAACTTTGGCAGGTCCCTGCTGTTCTGTTATGAAACTAGAATATCATTTGCACATTCTGGAAGTGATTGCGATCGCAAAGCTCTATTAGTTGCTGTGGAATCGACTTTTAAAAATGAGAGGGCGTAAAATTCGACAAAAAAATTTGGCGACGAAATCGAGCACATGCCTTCATAAAAGGGCTCTCCTGGCCAAATGGTTTAACTTTGGCAGGTCCCTCGTGCTTTATCATGAAAGTAGACTTCGTGGGGCAGATTCTGGAAGTGATTGCGATCGCAAAGCTCTATTAAATGCTTTGGAATCGGCTTTTGAAAAAAATTCTGTGAAAATCGCAAAAATTTTGGGTATCGAAATCGAGCAAAAGTCTGCATAAAAGGGCTCTCCTGGCCAAATGGTTTAACTTTGGCAGGTCCCTGCTGTTCTGTTATGAAACTAGAATATCTTTTGCACATTCTGGAAGTGATTGCGATCGCAAAGCTCTATTAGTTGCTGTGGAATCGACTTTTAAAAATGAGAGGGCGTAAAATTCGACAAAAAAATTTGGCGACGAAATCGAGCACATGCCTTCATAAAAGGGCTCTCCTGGCCAAATGGTTTAACTTTGGCAGGTCCCTCGTGCTTTATCATGAAAGTGGACTTCGTGGGGCAGATTCTGGAAGTGATTGCGATCGCAAAGCTCTATTAGTTGCTTTGGAATCGGCTTTTGAAAAAAATTCTGTGAAAATCGCAAAAATTTTGGGTATCGAAATCGGGCAAAAGTCTGCATAAAAGGGCTCTCCTGGCCAAATGGTTTAACTTTGGCAGGTCCCTGCTGTTCTGTTATGAAACTAGAATATCTTTTGCACATTCTGGAAGTGATTGCGATCGCAAAGCTCTATTAGTTGCTGTGGAATCGACTTTTAAAAATGAGAGGGCGTAAAATTCGACAAAAAAATTTGGCGCCGAAATCGAGCACATGCCTTCATAAAAGGGCTCTCCTGGCCAAATGGTTTAACTTTGGCAGGTCCCTCGTGCTTTATCATGAAAGTAGACTTCGTGGGGCAGATTCTGGAAGTGATTGCGATCGCAAAGCTCTATTAGTTGCTTTGGAATCGGCTTTTGAAAAAAATTCTGTGAAAATCGCTAAAATTTTGGGTATCGAAATCGGGCAAAAGTCTGCATAAAAGGGCTCTCCCTGCCAAATGGTTTAACTTTGGCAGGTCCCTGCTGTTCTGTTATGAAACTAGAATATCTTTTGCACATTCTGGAAGTGATTGCGATCGCAAAGCTCTATTAGTTGCTGTGGAATCGACTTTTAAAAATGAGAGGGCGTAAAATTCGACAAAAAAATTTGGCGACGAAATCGAGCACATGCCTTCATAAAAGGGCTCTCCTGGCCAAATGGTTTAACTTTGGCAGGTCCCTCGTGCTTTATCATGAAAGTAGACTTCGTGGGGCAGATTCTGGAAGTGATTGCGATCGCAAAGCTCTATTAGTTGCTTTGGAATCGGCTTTTGAAAAAAATTCTGTGAAAATCGCAAAAATTTTGGGTATCGAAATCGGGCAAAAGTCTGCATAAAAGGGCTCTCCTGGCCAAATGGTTTAACTTTGGCAGGTCCCTGCTGTTCTGTTATGAAACTAGAATATCATTTGCACATTCTGGAAGTGATTGCGATCGCAAAGCTCTATTAGTTGCTGTGGAATCGACTTTTAAAAATGAGAGGGCGTAAAATTCGACAAAAAAATTTGGCGACGAAATCGAGCACATGCCTTCATAAAAGGGCTCTCCTGGCCAAATGGTTTAACTTTGGCAGGTCCCTCGTGCTTTATCATGAAAGTAGACTTCGTGGGGCAGATTCTGGAAGTGATTGCGATCGCAAAGCTCTATTAGTTGCTTTGGAATCGGCTTTTGAAAAAAATTCTGTGAAAATCACAAAAATTTTGGGTATCGAAATCGGGCAAAAGTCTGCATAAAAGGGCTCTCCTGGCCAAATGGTTTAACTTTGGCAGGTCCCTGCTGTTCTGTTATGAAACTAGAATATCTTTTGCACATTCTGGAAGTGATTGCGATCGCAAAGCTCTATTAGTTGCTGTGGAATCGACTTTTAAAAATGAGAGGGCGTAAAATTCGACAAAAAAATTTGGCGACGAAATCGAGCACATGCCTTCATAAAAGGGCTCTCCTGGCCAAATGGTTTAACTTTGGCAGGTCCCTCGTGCTTTATCATGAAAGTAGACTTCGTGGGGCAGATTCTGGAAGTGATTGCGATCGCAAAGCTCTATTAGTTGCTTTGGAATCGGCTTTTGAAAAAAATTCTGTGAAAATCGCAAAAATTTTGGGTATCGAAATCGGGCAAAAGTCTGCATAAAAGGGCTCTCCTGGCCAAATGGTTTAACTTTGGCAGGTCCCTGCTGTTCTGTTATGAAACTAGAATATCATTTGCACATTCTGGAAGTGATTGCGATCGCAAAGCTCTATTAGTTGCTGTGGAATCGACTTTTAAAAATGAGAGGGCGTAAAATTCGACAAAAAAATTTGGCGACGAAATCGAGCACATGCCTTCATAAAAGGGCTCTCCTGGCCAAATGGTTTAACTTTGGCAGGTCCCTCGTGCTTTATCATGAAAGTAGACTTCGTGGGGCAGATTCTGGAAGTGATTGCGATCGCAAAGCTCTATTAGTTGCTTTGGAATCGGCTTTTGAAAAAAATTCTGTGAAAATCGCAAAAATTTTGGGTATCGAAATCGGGCAAAAGTCTGCATAAAAGGGCTCTCCTGGCCAAATGGTTTAACTTTGGCAGGTCCCTGCTGTTCTGTTATGAAACTAGAATATCTTTTGCACATTCTGGAAGTGATTGCGATCGCAAAGCTCTATTAGTTGCTGTGGAATCGACTTTTAAAAATGAGAGGGCGTAAAATTCGACAAAAAAATTTGGCGACGAAATCGAGCACATGCCTTCATAAAAGGGCTCTCCTGGCCAAATGGTTTAACTTTGGCAGGTCCCTCGTGCTTTATCATGAAAGTAGACTTCGTGGGGCAGATTCTGGAAGTGATTGTGATCGCAAAGCTCTATTAGTTGCTTTGGAATCGGCTTTTGAAAAAAATTCTGTGAAAATCGCAAAAATTTTGGGTATCGAAATCGGGCAAAAGTCTGCATAAAAGGGCTCTCCTGGCCAAATGGTTTAACTTTGGCAGGTCCCTGCTGTTCTGTTATGAAACTAGAATATCATTTGCACATTCTGGAAGTGATTGCGATCGCAAAGCTCTATTAGTTGCTGTGGAATCGACTTTTAAAAATGAGAGGGCGTTAAATTCGACAAAAAAATTTGGCGACGAAATCGAGCACATGCCTTCATAAAAGGGCTCTCCTGGCCAAATGGTTTAACTTTGGCAGGTCCCTCGTGCTTTATCATGAAAGTAGACTTCGTGGGGCAGATTCTGGAAGTGATTGCGATCGCAAAGCTCTATTAGTTGCTTTGGAATCGGCTTTTGAAAAAAATTCTGTGAAAATCGCAAAAATTTTGGGTATCGAAATCGGGCAAAAGTCTGCATAAAAGGTCTTCCTGGCCAAATGGTTTAACTTTGGCAGGTCCCTGCTGTTCTGTTATGAAACTAGAATATCTTTTGCACATTCTGGAAGTGATTGCGATCGCAAAGCTCTATTAGTTGCTGTGGAATCGACTTTTAAAAATGAGAGGGCGTAAAATTCGTCAAAAAAATTTGGCGACGAAATCGAGCACATGCCTTCATAAATTGGCTCTCCTGGCCAAATGGTTTAACTTTGGCAGGTCCCTCGTGCTTTATCATGAAAGTAGACTTCGTGGGGCAGATTCTGGAAGTGATTGCGATCGCAAAGCTCTATTAGTTGCTTTGGAATCGGCTTTTGAAAAAAATTCTGTGAAAATCGCAAAAATTTTGGGTATCGAAATCGGGCAAAAGTCTGCATAAAAGGGCTCTCCAGGCCAAATGGTTTAACTTTGGCAGGTCCCTGCTGTTCTGTTATGAAACTAGAATATCTTTTGCACATTCTGGAAGTGATTGCGATCGCAAAGCTCTATTAGTTGCTGTGGAATCGACTTTTAAAAATGAGAGGGCGTAAAATTCGACAAAAAAATTTGGCGACGAAATCGAGCACATGCCTTCATAAAAGGGCTCTCCTGGCCAAATGGTTTAACTTTGGCAGGTCCCTCGTGCTTTATCATGAAAGTAGACTTCGTGGGGCAGATTCTGGAAGTGATTGCGATCGCAAAGCTCTATTAGTTGCTTTGGAATCGGCTTTTGAAAAAAATTCTGTGAAAATCGCAAAAATTTTGGGTATCGAAATCGGGCAAAAGTCTGCATAAAAGGGCTCTCCTGGCCAAATGGTTTAACTTTGGCAGGTCCCTGCTGTTCTGTTATGAAACTAGAATATCTTTTGCACATTCTGGAAGTGATTGCGATCGCAAAGCTCTATTAGTTGCTGTGGAATCGACTTTTAAAAATGAGAGGGCGTAAAATTCGACAAAAAAATTTGGCGACGAAATCGAGCACATGCCTTCATAAAAGGGCTCTCCTGGCCAAATGGTTTAACTTTGGCAGGTCCCTCGTGCTTTATCATGAAAGTAGACTTCGTGGGGCAGATTCTGGAAGTGATTGCGATCGCAAAGCTCTATTAGTTGCTTTGGAATCGGCTTTTGAAAAAAATTCTGTGAAAATCGCAAAAATTTTGGGTATCGAAATCGGGCAAAAGTCTGCATAAAAGGTCTTCCTGGCCAAATGGTTTAACTTTGGCAGGTCCCTGCTGTTCTGTTATGAAACTAGAATATCTTTTGCACATTCTGGAAGTGATTGCGATCGCAAAGCTCTATTAGTTGCTGTGGAATCGACTTTTAAAAATGAGAGGGCGTAAAATTCGTCAAAAAAATTTGGCGACGAAATCGAGCACATGCCTTCATAAATTGGCTCTCCTGGCCAAATGGTTTAACTTTGGCAGGTCCCTCGTGCTTTATCATGAAAGTAGACTTCGTGGGGCAGATTCTGGAAGTGATTGCGATCGCAAAGCTCTATTAGTTGCTTTGGAATCGGCTTTTGAAAAAAATTCTGTGAAAATCGCAAAAATTTTGGGTATCGAAATCGGGCAAAAGTCTGCATAAAAGGGCTCTCCAGGCCAAATGGTTTAACTTTGGCAGGTCCCTGCTGTTCTGTTATGAAACTAGAATATCTTTTGCACATTCTGGAAGTGATTGCGATCGCAAAGCTCTATTAGTTGCTGTGGAATCGACTTTTAAAAATGAGAGGGCGTAAAATTCGACAAAAAAATTTGGCGACGAAATCGAGCACATGCCTTCATAAAAGGGCTCTCCTGGCCAAATGGTTTAACTTTGGCAGGTCCCTCGTGCTTTATCATGAAAGTAGACTTCGTGGGGCAGATTCTGGAAGTGATTGCGATCGCAAAGCTCTATTAGTTGCTTTGGAATCGGCTTTTGAAAAAAATTCTGTGAAAATCGCAAAAATTTTGGGTATCGAAATCGGGCAAAAGTCTGCATAAAAGGGCTCTCCTGGCCAAATGGTTTAACTTTGGCAGGTCCCTGCTGTTCTGTTATGAAACTAGAATATCTTTTGCACATTCTGGAAGTGATTGCGATCGCAAAGCTCTATTAGTTGCTGTGGAATCGACTTTTAAAAATGAGAGGGCGTAAAATTCGACAAAAAAATTTGGCGACGAAATCGAGCACATGCCTTCATAAAAGGGCTCTCCTGGCCAAATGGTTTAACTTTGGCAGGTCCCTCGTGCTTTATCATGAAAATAGACTTCGTGGGGCAGATTCTGGAAGTGATTGCGATCGCAAAGCTCTATTAGTTGCTTTGGAATCGGCTTTTGAAAAAAATTCTGTGAAAATCGCAAAAATTTTGGGTATCGAAATCGGGCAAAAGTCTGCATAAAAGGGCTCTCCTGGCCAAATGGTTTAACTTTGGCAGGTCCCTGCTGTTCTGTTATGAAACTAGAATATCATTTGCACATTCTGGAAGTGATTGCGATCGCAAAGCTCTATTAGTTGCTGTGGAATCGACTTTTAAAAATGAGAGGGCGTAAAATTCGACAAAAAAATTTGGCGACGAAATCGAGCACATGCCTTCATAAAAGGGCTCTCCTGGCCAAATGGTTTAACTTTGGCAGGTCCCTCGTGCTTTATCATGAAAGTAGACTTCGTGGGGCAGATTCTGGAAGTGATTGCGATCGCAAAGCTCTATTAGTTGCTTTGGAATCGGCTTTTGAAAAAAATTCTGTGAAAATCACAAAAATTTTGGGTATCGAAATCGGGCAAAAGTCTGCATAAAAGGGCTCTCCTGGCCAAATGGTTTAACTTTGGCAGGTCCCTGCTGTTCTGTTATGAAACTAGAATATCTTTTGCACATTCTGGAAGTGATTGCGATCGCAAAGCTCTATTAGTTGCTGTGGAATCGACTTTTAAAAATGAGAGGGCGTAAAATTCGACAAAAAAATTTGGCGACGAAATCGAGCACATGCCTTCATAAAAGGGCTCTCCTGGCCAAATGGTTTAACTTTGGCAGGTCCCTCGTGCTTTATCATGAAAGTAGACTTCGTGGGGCAGATTCTGGAAGTGATTGCGATCGCAAAGCTCTATTAGTTGCTTTGGAATCGGCTTTTGAAAAAAATTCTGTGAAAATCGCAAAAATTTTGGGTATCGAAATCGGGCAAAAGTCTGCATAAAAGGGCTCTCCTGGCCAAATGGTTTAACTTTGGCAGGTCCCTGCTGTTCTGTTATGAAACTAGAATATCATTTGCACATTCTGGAAGTGATTGCGATCGCAAAGCTCTATTAGTTGCTGTGGAATCGACTTTTAAAAATGAGAGGGCGTAAAATTCGACAAAAAAATTTGGCGACGAAATCGAGCACATGCCTTCATAAAAGGGCTCTCCTGGCCAAATGGTTTAACTTTGGCAGGTCCCTCGTGCTTTATCATGAAAGTAGACTTCGTGGGGCAGATTCTGGAAGTGATTGCGATCGCAAAGCTCTATTAAATGCTTTGGAATCGGCTTTTGAAAAAAATTCTGTGAAAATCGCAAAAATTTTGGGTATCGAAATCGAGCAAAAGTCTGCATAAAAGGGCTCTCCTGGCCAAATGGTTTAACTTTGGCAGGTCCCTGCTGTTCTGTTATGAAACTAGAATATCTTTTGCACATTCTGGAAGTGATTGCGATCGCAAAGCTCTATTAGTTGCTGTGGAATCGACTTTTAAAAATGAGAGGGCGTAAAATTCGACAAAAAAATTTGGCGACGAAATCGAGCACATGCCTTCATAAAAGGGCTCTCCTGGCCAAATGGTTTAACTTTGGCAGGTCCCTCGTGCTTTATCATGAAAGTGGACTTCGTGGGGCAGATTCTGGAAGTGATTGCGATCGCAAAGCTCTATTAGTTGCTTTGGAATCGGCTTTTGAAAAAAATTCTGTGAAAATCGCAAAAATTTTGGGTATCGAAATCGGGCAAAAGTCTGCATAAAAGGGCTCTCCTGGCCAAATGGTTTAACTTTGGCAGGTCCCTGCTGTTCTGTTATGAAACTAGAATATCTTTTGCACATTCTGGAAGTGATTGCGATCGCAAAGCTCTATTAGTTGCTGTGGAATCGACTTTTAAAAATGAGAGGGCGTAAAATTCGACAAAAAAATTTGGCGCCGAAATCGAGCACATGCCTTCATAAAAGGGCTCTCCTGGCCAAATGGTTTAACTTTGGCAGGTCCCTCGTGCTTTATCATGAAAGTAGACTTCGTGGGGCAGATTCTGGAAGTGATTGCGATCGCAAAGCTCTATTAGTTGCTTTGGAATCGGCTTTTGAAAAAAATTCTGTGAAAATCGCTAAAATTTTGGGTATCGAAATCGGGCAAAAGTCTGCATAAAAGGGCTCTCCCTGCCAAATGGTTTAACTTTGGCAGGTCCCTGCTGTTCTGTTATGAAACTAGAATATCTTTTGCACATTCTGGAAGTGATTGCGATCGCAAAGCTCTATTAGTTGCTGTGGAATCGACTTTTAAAAATGAGAGGGCGTAAAATTCGACAAAAAAATTTGGCGACGAAATCGAGCACATGCCTTCATAAAAGGGCTCTCCTGGCCAAATGGTTTAACTTTGGCAGGTCCCTCGTGCTTTATCATGAAAGTAGACTTCGTGGGGCAGATTCTGGAAGTGATTGCGATCGCAAAGCTCTATTAGTTGCTTTGGAATCGGCTTTTGAAAAAAATTCTGTGAAAATCGCAAAAATTTTGGGTATCGAAATCGGGCAAAAGTCTGCATAAAAGGGCTCTCCTGGCCAAATGGTTTAACTTTGGCAGGTCCCTGCTGTTCTGTTATGAAACTAGAATATCATTTGCACATTCTGGAAGTGATTGCGATCGCAAAGCTCTATTAGTTGCTGTGGAATCGACTTTTAAAAATGAGAGGGCGTAAAATTCGACAAAAAAATTTGGCGACGAAATCGAGCACATGCCTTCATAAAAGGGCTCTCCTGGCCAAATGGTTTAACTTTGGCAGGTCCCTCGTGCTTTATCATGAAAGTAGACTTCGTGGGGCAGATTCTGGAAGTGATTGCGATCGCAAAGCTCTATTAGTTGCTTTGGAATCGGCTTTTGAAAAAAATTCTGTGAAAATCACAAAAATTTTGGGTATCGAAATCGGGCAAAAGTCTGCATAAAAGGGCTCTCCTGGCCAAATGGTTTAACTTTGGCAGGTCCCTGCTGTTCTGTTATGAAACTAGAATATCTTTTGCACATTCTGGAAGTGATTGCGATCGCAAAGCTCTATTAGTTGCTGTGGAATCGACTTTTAAAAATGAGAGGGCGTAAAATTCGACAAAAAAATTTGGCGACGAAATCGAGCACATGCCTTCATAAAAGGGCTCTCCTGGCCAAATGGTTTAACTTTGGCAGGTCCCTCGTGCTTTATCATGAAAGTAGACTTCGTGGGGCAGATTCTGGAAGTGATTGCGATCGCAAAGCTCTATTAGTTGCTTTGGAATCGGCTTTTGAAAAAAATTCTGTGAAAATCGCAAAAATTTTGGGTATCGAAATCGGGCAAAAGTCTGCATAAAAGGGCTCTCCTGGCCAAATGGTTTAACTTTGGCAGGTCCCTGCTGTTCTGTTATGAAACTAGAATATCATTTGCACATTCTGGAAGTGATTGCGATCGCAAAGCTCTATTAGTTGCTGTGGAATCGACTTTTAAAAATGAGAGGGCGTAAAATTCGACAAAAAAATTTGGCGACGAAATCGAGCACATGCCTTCATAAAAGGGCTCTCCTGGCCAAATGGTTTAACTTTGGCAGGTCCCTCGTGCTTTATCATGAAAGTAGACTTCGTGGGGCAGATTCTGGAAGTGATTGCGATCGCAAAGCTCTATTAGTTGCTTTGGAATCGGCTTTTGAAAAAAATTCTGTGAAAATCGCAAAAATTTTGGGTATCGAAATCGGGCAAAAGTCTGCATAAAAGGGCTCTCCTGGCCAAATGGTTTAACTTTGGCAGGTCCCTGCTGTTCTGTTATGAAACTAGAATATCTTTTGCACATTCTGGAAGTGATTGCGATCGCAAAGCTCTATTAGTTGCTGTGGAATCGACTTTTAAAAATGAGAGGGCGTAAAATTCGACAAAAAAATTTGGCGACGAAATCGAGCACATGCCTTCATAAAAGGGCTCTCCTGGCCAAATGGTTTAACTTTGGCAGGTCCCTCGTGCTTTATCATGAAAGTAGACTTCGTGGGGCAGATTCTGGAAGTGATTGTGATCGCAAAGCTCTATTAGTTGCTTTGGAATCGGCTTTTGAAAAAAATTCTGTGAAAATCGCAAAAATTTTGGGTATCGAAATCGGGCAAAAGTCTGCATAAAAGGGCTCTCCTGGCCAAATGGTTTAACTTTGGCAGGTCCCTGCTGTTCTGTTATGAAACTAGAATATCATTTGCACATTCTGGAAGTGATTGCGATCGCAAAGCTCTATTAGTTGCTGTGGAATCGACTTTTAAAAATGAGAGGGCGTTAAATTCGACAAAAAAATTTGGCGACGAAATCGAGCACATGCCTTCATAAAAGGGCTCTCCTGGCCAAATGGTTTAACTTTGGCAGGTCCCTCGTGCTTTATCATGAAAGTAGACTTCGTGGGGCAGATTCTGGAAGTGATTGCGATCGCAAAGCTCTATTAGTTGCTTTGGAATCGGCTTTTGAAAAAAATTCTGTGAAAATCGCAAAAATTTTGGGTATCGAAATCGGGCAAAAGTCTGCATAAAAGGTCTTCCTGGCCAAATGGTTTAACTTTGGCAGGTCCCTGCTGTTCTGTTATGAAACTAGAATATCTTTTGCACATTCTGGAAGTGATTGCGATCGCAAAGCTCTATTAGTTGCTGTGGAATCGACTTTTAAAAATGAGAGGGCGTAAAATTCGTCAAAAAAATTTGGCGACGAAATCGAGCACATGCCTTCATAAATTGGCTCTCCTGGCCAAATGGTTTAACTTTGGCAGGTCCCTCGTGCTTTATCATGAAAGTAGACTTCGTGGGGCAGATTCTGGAAGTGATTGCGATCGCAAAGCTCTATTAGTTGCTTTGGAATCGGCTTTTGAAAAAAATTCTGTGAAAATCGCAAAAATTTTGGGTATCGAAATCGGGCAAAAGTCTGCATAAAAGGGCTCTCCAGGCCAAATGGTTTAACTTTGGCAGGTCCCTGCTGTTCTGTTATGAAACTAGAATATCTTTTGCACATTCTGGAAGTGATTGCGATCGCAAAGCTCTATTAGTTGCTGTGGAATCGACTTTTAAAAATGAGAGGGCGTAAAATTCGACAAAAAAATTTGGCGACGAAATCGAGCACATGCCTTCATAAAAGGGCTCTCCTGGCCAAATGGTTTAACTTTGGCAGGTCCCTCGTGCTTTATCATGAAAGTAGACTTCGTGGGGCAGATTCTGGAAGTGATTGCGATCGCAAAGCTCTATTAGTTGCTTTGGAATCGGCTTTTGAAAAAAATTCTGTGAAAATCGCAAAAATTTTGGGTATCGAAATCGGGCAAAAGTCTGCATAAAAGGGCTCTCCTGGCCAAATGGTTTAACTTTGGCAGGTCCCTGCTGTTCTGTTATGAAACTAGAATATCTTTTGCACATTCTGGAAGTGATTGCGATCGCAAAGCTCTATTAGTTGCTGTGGAATCGACTTTTAAAAATGAGAGGGCGTAAAATTCGACAAAAAAATTTGGCGACGAAATCGAGCACATGCCTTCATAAAAGGGCTCTCCTGGCCAAATGGTTTAACTTTGGCAGGTCCCTCGTGCTTTATCATGAAAGTAGACTTCGTGGGGCAGATTCTGGAAGTGATTGCGATCGCAAAGCTCTATTAGTTGCTTTGGAATCGGCTTTTGAAAAAAATTCTGTGAAAATCGCAAAAATTTTGGGTATCGAAATCGGGCAAAAGTCTGCATAAAAGGTCTTCCTGGCCAAATGGTTTAACTTTGGCAGGTCCCTGCTGTTCTGTTATGAAACTAGAATATCTTTTGCACATTCTGGAAGTGATTGCGATCGCAAAGCTCTATTAGTTGCTGTGGAATCGACTTTTAAAAATGAGAGGGCGTAAAATTCGTCAAAAAAATTTGGCGACGAAATCGAGCACATGCCTTCATAAATTGGCTCTCCTGGCCAAATGGTTTAACTTTGGCAGGTCCCTCGTGCTTTATCATGAAAGTAGACTTCGTGGGGCAGATTCTGGAAGTGATTGCGATCGCAAAGCTCTATTAGTTGCTTTGGAATCGGCTTTTGAAAAAAATTCTGTGAAAATCGCAAAAATTTTGGGTATCGAAATCGGGCAAAAGTCTGCATAAAAGGGCTCTCCAGGCCAAATGGTTTAACTTTGGCAGGTCCCTGCTGTTCTGTTATGAAACTAGAATATCTTTTGCACATTCTGGAAGTGATTGCGATCGCAAAGCTCTATTAGTTGCTGTGGAATCGACTTTTAAAAATGAGAGGGCGTAAAATTCGACAAAAAAGTTTGGCGACGAAATCGAGCACATGCCTTCATAAAAGGGCTCTCCTGGCCAAATGGTTTAACTTTGGCAGGTCCCTCGTGCTTTATCATGAAAGTAGACTTCGTGGGGCAGATTCTGGAAGTGATTGCGATCGCAAAGCTCTATTAGTTGCTTTGGAATCGGCTTTTGAAAAAAATTCTGTGAAAATCGCAAAAATTTTGGGTATCGAAATCGGGCAAAAGTCTGCATAAAAGGGCTCTCCTGGCCAAATGGTTTAACTTTGGCAGGTCCCTGCTGTTCTGTTATGAAACTAGAATATCTTTTGCACATTCTGGAAGTGATTGCGATCGCAAAGCTCTATTAGTTGCTGTGGAATCGACTTTTAAAAATGAGAGGGCGTAAAATTCGACAAAAAAATTTGGCGACGAAATCGAGCACATGCCTTCATAAAAGGGCTCTCCTGGCCAAATGGTTTAACTTTGGCAGGTCCCTCGTGCTTTATCATGAAAGTAGACTTCGTGGGGCAGATTCTGGAAGTGATTGCGATCGCAAAGCTCTATTAGTTGCTTTGGAATCGGCTTTTGAAAAAAATTCTGTGAAAATCGCAAAAATTTTGGGTATCGAAATCGGGCAAAAGTCTGCATAAAAGGGCTCTCCTGGCCAAATGGTTTAACTTTGGCAGGTCCCTGCTGTTCTGTTATGAAACTAGAATGTCTTTTGCACATTCTGGAAGTGATTGCGATCGCAAAGCTCTATTAGTTGCTGTGGAATCGACTTTTAAAAATGAGAGGGCGTAAAATTCGACAAAAAAATTTGGCGACGAAATCGAGCACATGCCTTCATAAAAGGGCTCTCCTGGCCAAATGGTTTAACTTTGGCAGGTCCCTCGTGCTTTATCATGAAAGTAGACTTCGTGGGGCAGATTCTGGAAGTGATTGCGATCGCAAAGCTCTATTAGTTGCTTTGGAATCGGCTTTTGAAAAAAATTCTGTGAAAATCGCAAAAATTTTGGGTATCGAAATCGGGCAAAAGTCTGCATAAAAGGGCTCTGCTGGCCAAATGGTTTAACTTTGGCAGGTCCCTGCTGTTCTGTTATGAAACTAGAATATCTTTTGCACATTCTGGAAGTGATTGCGATCGCAAAGCTCTATTAGTTGCTGTGGAATCGACTTTTAAAATTGAGAGGGCGTAAAATTCGACAAAAAAATTTGGCGACGAAATCGAGCACATGCCTTCATAAAAGGGCTCTCCTGGCCAAATGGTTTAACTTTGGCAGGTCCCTCGTGCTTTATCATGAAAGTAGACTTCGTGGGGCAGATTCTGGAAGTGATTGCGATCGCAAAGCTCTATTAGTTGCTTTGGAATCGGCTTTTGAAAAAATTCTGTGAAAATCGCAAAAATTTTGGGTATCGAAATCGGGCAAAAGTCTGCATAAAAGGGCTCTCCTGGCCAAATGGTTTAACTTTGGCAGGTCCCTGCTGTTCTGTTATGAAACTAGAATATCTTTTGCACATTCTGGAAGTGATTGCGATCGCAAAGCTCTATTAGTTGCTGTGGAATCGACTTTTAAAAATGAGAGGGCGTAAAATTCGACAAAAAAATTTGGCGACGAAATCGAGCACATGCCTTCATAAAAGGGCTCTCCTGGCGAAATGGTTTAACTTTGGCAGGTCCCTCGTGCTTTATCATGAAAGTAGACTTCGTGGGGCAGATTCTGGAAGTGATTGCGATCGCAAAGCTCTATTAGTTGCTTTGGAATCGGCTTTTGAAAAAAATTCTGTGAAAATCGCAAAAATTTTGGGTATCGAAATCGGGCAAAAGTCTGCATAAAAGGGCTCTCCTGGCCAAATGGTTTAACTTTGGCAGGTCCCTGCTGTTCTGTTATGAAACTAGAATATCTTTTGCACATTCTGGAAGTGATTGCGATCGCAAAGCTCTATTAGTTGCTGTGGAATCGACTTTTAAAAATGAGAGGGCGTAAAATTCGACAAAAAAATTTGGCGACGAAATCGAGCACATGCCTTCATAAAAGGGCTCTCCTGGCCAAATGGTTTAACTTTGGCAGGTCCCTGCTGTTCTGTTATGAAACTAGAATATCTTTTGCACATTCTGGAAGTGATTGCGATCGCAAAGCTCTATTAGTTGCTGTGGAATCGACTTTTAAAAATGAGAGGGCGTAAAATTCGACAAAAAAATTTGGCGACGAAATCGAGCACATGCCTTCATAAAAGGGCTCTCCTGGCCAAATGGTTTAACTTTGGCAGGTCCCTCGTGCTTTATCATGAAAGTAGACTTCGTGGGGCAGATTCTGGAAGTGATTGCGATCGCAAAGCTCTATTAGTTGCTTTGGAATCGGCTTTTGAAAAAAATTCTGTGAAAATCGCAAAAATTTTGGGTATCGAAATCGGGCAAAAGTCTGCATAAAAGGGCTCTCCTGGCCAAATGGTTTAACTTTGGCAGGTCCCTGCTGTTCTGTTATGAAACTAGAATATCTTTTGCACATTCTGGAAGTGATTGCGATCGCAAAGCTCTATTAGTTGCTGTGGAATCGACTTTTAAAAATGAGAGGGCGTAAAATTCGACAAAAAAATTTGGCGACGAAATCGAGCACATGCCTTCATAAAAGGGCTCTCCTGGCCAAATGGTTTAACTTTGGCAGGTCCCTCGTGCTTTATCATGAAAGTAGACTTCGTGGGGCAGATTCTGGAAGTGATTGCGATCGCAAAGCTCTATTAGTTGCTTTGGAATCGGCTTTTGAAAAAAATTCTGTGAAAATCGCAAAAATTTTGGGTACCGAAATCGGGCAAAAGTCTGCATAAAAGGGCTCTCCTGGCCAAATGGTTTAACTTTGGCAGGTCCCTGCTGTTCTGTTATGAAACTAGAATATCTTTTGCACATTCTGGAAGTGATTGCGATCGCAAAGCTCTATTAGTTGCTGTGGAATCGACTTTTAAAAATGAGAGGGCGTAAAATTCGACACAAAAATTTGGCGACGAAATCGAGCACATGCCTTCATAAAAGGGCTCTCCTGGCCAAATGGTTTAACTTTGGCAGGTCCCTCGTGCTTTATCATGAAAGTAGACTTCGTGGGGCAGATTCTGGAAGTGATTGCGATCGCAAAGCTCTATTAGTTGCTGTGGAATCGACTTTTAAAAATGAGAGGGCGTAAAATTCGACAAAAAAATTTGGCGACGAAATCGAGCACATGCCTTCATAAAAGGGCTCTCCTGGCCAAATGGTTTAACTTTGGCAGGTCCCTCGTGCTTTATCATGAAAGTAGACTTCGTGGGGCAGATTCTGGAAGTGATTGCGATCGCAAAGCTCTATTAGTTGCTTTGGAATCGGCTTTTGAAAAAAATTCTGTGAAAATCGCAAAAATTTTGGGTACCGAAATCGGGCAAAAGTCTGCATAAAAGGACTCTCCTGGCCAAATGGTTTAACTTTGGCAGGTCCCTGCTGTTCTGTTATGAAACTAGAATATCTTTTGCACATTCTGGAAGTGATTGCGATCGCAAAGCTCTATTAGTTGCTGTGGAATCGACTTTTAAAAATGAGAGGGCGTAAAATTCGACACAAAAATTTGGCGACGAAATCGAGCACATGCCTTCATAAAAGGGCTCTCCTGGCCAAATGGTTTAACTTTGGCAGGTCCCTCGTGCTTTATCATGAAAGTAGACTTCGTGGGGCAGATTCTGGAAGTGATTGCGATCGCAAAGCTCTATTAGTTGCTTTGGAATCGGCTTTTGAAAAAAATTCTGTGAAAATCGCAAAAATTTTGGGTATCGAAATCGGGCAAAAGTCTGCATAAAAGGGCTCTCCTGGCCAAATGGTTTAACTTTGGCCGGTCCCTGCTGTTCTGTTATGAAACTAGAATATCTTTTAAACATTCTGGAAGTGATTGCGATCGCAAAGCTCTATTAGTTGCTGTGGAATCGACTTTTAAAAATGAGAGGGCGTAAAATTCGACAAAAAAATTTGGCGACGAAATCGAGCACATGCCTTCATAAAAGGGCTCTCCTGGCCAAATGGTTTAACTTTGGCAGGTCCCTCGTGCTTTATCATGAAAGTAGACTTCGTGGGGCAGATTCTGGAAGTGATTGCGATCGCAAAGCTCTATTAGTTGCTTTGGAATCGGCTTTTGAAAAAAATTCTGTGAAAATCGCAAAAATTTTGGGTACCGAAATCGGGCAAAAGTCTGCATAAAAGGGCTCTCCTGGCCAAATGGTTTAACTTTGGCAGGTCCCTGCTGTTCTGTTATGAAACTAGAATATCTTTTGCACATTCTGGAAGTGATTGCGATCGCAAAGCTCTATTAGTTGCTGTGGAATCGACTTTTAAAAATGAGAGGGCGTAAAATTCGACAAAAAAATTTGGCGACGAAATCGAGCACATGCCTTCATAAAAGGGCTCTCCTGGCCAAATGGTTTAACTTTGGCAGGTCCCTCGTGCTTTATCATGAAAGTAGACTTCGTGGGGTAGATTCTGGAAGTGATTGCGATCGCAAAGCTCTATTATTTGCTTTGGAATCGGCTTTTGAAAAAAATTCTGTGAAAATCGCAAAAATTTTGGGTACCGAAATCGGGCAAAAGTCTGCATAAAAGGGCTCTCCTGGCCAAATGGTTTAACTTTGGCAGGTCCCTGCTGTTCTGTTATGAAACTAGAATATCTTTTGCACATTCTGGAAGTGATTGCGATCGCAAAGCTCTATTAGTTGCTGTGGAATCGACTTTTAAAAATGAGAGGGCGTAAAATTCGACAAAAAAATTTGGCGACGAAATCGAGCACATGCCTTCATAAAAGGGCTCTCCTGGCCAAATGGTTTAACTTTGGCAGGTCCCTCGTGCTTTATCATGAAAGTAGACTTCGTGGGGCAGATTCTGGAAGTGATTGCGATCGCAAAGCTCTATTAGTTGCTTTGGAATCGGCTTTTGAAAAAAATTCTGTGAAAATCGCAAAAATTTTGGGTATCGAAATCGGGCAAAAGTCTGCATAAAAGGGCTCTCCTGGCCAAATGGTTTAACTTTGGCAGGTCCCTGCTGTTCTGTTATGAAACTAGAATATCTTTTGCACATTCTGGAAGTGATTGCGATCGCAAAGCTCTATTAGTTGCTGTGGAATCGACTTTTAAAAATGAGAGGGCGTAAAATTCGACAAAAAAATTTGGCGACGAAATCGAGCACATGCCTTCATAAAAGGGCTCTCCTGGCCAAATGGTTTAACTTTGGCAGGTCCCTCGTGCTTTATCATGAAAGTAGACTTCGTGGGGCAGATTCTGGAAGTGATTGCGATCGCAAAGCTCTATTAGTTGCTTTGGAATCGGCTTTTGAAAAAAATTCTGTGAAAATCGCAAAAATTTTGGGTATCGAAATCGGGCAAAAGTCTGCATAAAAGGGCTCTCCTGGCCAAATGGTTTAACTTTGGCAGGTCCCTGCTGTTCTGTTATGAAACTAGAATATCTTTTGCACATTCTGGAAGTGATTGCGATCGCAAAGCTCTATTAGTTGCTGTGGAATCGACTTTTAAAAATGAGAGGGCGTAAAATTCGACAAAAAAATTTGGCGACGAAATCGAGCACATGCCTTCATAAAAGGGCTCTCCTGGCCAAATGGTTTAACTTTGGCAGGTCCCTCGTGCTTTATTATGAAAGTAGACTTCGTGGGGCAGATTCTGGAAGTGATTGCGATCGCAAAGCTCTATTAGTTGCTTTGGAATCGGCTTTTGAAAAAAATTCTGTGAAAATCGCAAAAATTTTGGGTATCGAAATCGGGCAAAAGTCTGCATAAAAGGGCTCTCCTGGCCAAATGGTTTAACTTTGGCAGGTCCCTGCTGTTCTGTTATGAAACTAGAATATCTTTTGCACATTCTGGAAGTGATTGCGATCGCAAAGCTCTATTAGTTGCTGTGGAATCGACTTTTAAAAATGAGAGGGCGTAAAATTCGACAAAAAAATTTGGCGACGAAATCGAGCACATGCCTTCATAAAAGGGCTCTCCTGGCCAAATGGTTTAACTTTGGCAGGTCCCTCGTGCTTTATCATGAAAGTAGACTTCGTGGGGCAGATTCTGGAAGTGATTGCGATCGCAAAGCTCTATTAGTTGCTTTGGAATCGGCTTTTGAAAAAAATTCTGTGAAAATCGCAAAAATTTTGGGTATCGAAATCGGGCAAAAGTCTGCATAAAAGGGCTCTCCTGGCCAAATGGTTTAACTTTGGCAGGTCCCTGCTGTTCTGTTATGAAACTAGAATATCTTTTGCACATTCTGGAAGTGATTGCGATCGCAAAGCTCTATTAGTTGCTGTGGAATCGACTTTTAAAAATGAGAGGGCGTAAAATTCGACAAAAAAATTTGGCGACGAAATCGAGCACATGCCTTCATAAAAGGGCTCTCCTGGCCAAATGGTTTAACTTTGGCAGGTCCCTCGTGCTTTATCATGAAAGTAGACTTCGTGGGGCAGATTCTGGAAGTGATTGCGATCGCAAAGCTCTATTAGTTGCTTTGGAATCGGCTTTTGAAAAAAATTCTGTGAAAATCGCAAAAATTTTGGGTATCGAAATCGGGCAAAAGTCTGCATAAAAGGGCTCTCCTGGCCAAATGGTTTAACTTTGGCAGGTCCCTGCTGTTCTGTTATGAAACTAGAATATCTTTTGCACATTCTGGAAGTGATTGCGATCGCAAAGCTCTATTAGTTGCTGTGGAATCGACTTTTAAAAATGAGAGGGCGTAAAATTCGACAAAAAAATTTGGCGACGAAATCGAGCACATGCCTTCATAAAAGGGCTCTCCTGGCCAAATGGTTTAACTTTGGCAGGTCCCTCGTGCTTTATCATGAAAGTAGACTTCGTGGGGCAGATTCTGGAAGTGATTGCGATCGCAAAGCTCTATTAGTTGCTTTGGAATCGGCTTTTGAAAAAAATTCTGTGAAAATCGCAAAAATTTTGGGTATCGAAATCGGGCAAAAGTCTGCATAAAAGGGCTCTCCTGGCCAAATGGTTTAACTTTGGCAGGTCCCTGCTGTTCTGTTATGAAACTAGAATATCTTTTGCACATTCTGGAAGTGATTGCGATCGCAAAGCTCTATTAGTTGCTGTGGAATCGACTTTTAAAAATGAGAGGGCGTAAAATTCGACAAAAAAATTTGGCGACGAAATCGAGCACATGCCTTCATAAAAGGGCTCTCCTGGCCAAATGGTTTAACTTTGGCAGGTCCCTCGTGCTTTATTATGAAAGTAGACTTCGTGGGGCAGATTCTGGAAGTGATTGCGATCGCAAAGCTCTATTAGTTGCTTTGGAATCGGCTTTTGAAAAAAATTCTGTGAAAATCGCAAAAATTTTGGGTATCGAAATCGGGCAAAAGTCTGCATAAAAGGGCTCTCCTGGCCAAATGGTTTAACTTTGGCAGGTCCCTGCTGTTCTGTTATGAAACTAGAATATCTTTTGCACATTCTGGAAGTGATTGCGATCGCAAAGCTCTATTAGTTGCTGTGGAATCGACTTTTAAAAATGAGAGGGCGTAAAATTCGACAAAAAAATTTGGCGACGAAATCGAGCACATGCCTTCATAAAAGGGCTCTCCTGGCCAAATGGTTTAACTTTGGCAGGTCCCTCGTGCTTTATCATGAAAGTAGACTTCGTGGGGCAGATTCTGGAAGTGATTGCGATCGCAAAGCTCTATTAGTTGCTTTGGAATCGGCTTTTGAAAAAAATTCTGTGAAAATCGCAAAAATTTTGGGTATCGAAATCGGGCAAAAGTCTGCATAAAAGGGCTCTCCTGGCCAAATGGTTTAACTTTGGCAGGTCCCTGCTGTTCTGTTATGAAACTAGAATATCTTTTGCACATTCTGGAAGTGATTGCGATCGCAAAGCTCTATTAGTTGCTGTGGAATCGACTTTTAAAAATGAGAGGGCGTAAAATTCGACAAAAAAATTTGGCGACGAAATCGAGCACATGCCTTCATAAAAGGGCTCTCCTGGCCAAATGGTTTAACTTTGGCAGGTCCCTCGTGCTTTATCATGAAAGTAGACTTCGTGGGGCAGATTCTGGAAGTGATTGCGATCGCAAAGCTCTATTAGTTGCTTTGGAATCGGCTTTTGAAAAAAATTCTGTGAAAATCGCAAAAATTTTGGGTATCGAAATCGGGCAAAAGTCTGCATAAAAGGGCTCTCCTGGCCAAATGGTTTAACTTTGGCAGGTCCCTGCTGTTCTGTTATGAAACTAGAATATCTTTTGCACATTCTGGAAGTGATTGCGATCGCAAAGCTCTATTAGTTGCTGTGGAATCGACTTTTAAAAATGAGAGGGCGTAAAATTCGACAAAAAAATTTGGCGACGAAATCGAGCACATGCCTTCATAAAAGGGCTCTCCTGGCCAAATGGTTTAACTTTGGCAGGTCCCTCGTGCTTTATCATGAAAGTAGACTTCGTGGGGCAGATTCTGGAAGTGATTGCGATCGCAAAGCTCTATTAGTTGCTTTGGAATCGGCTTTTGAAAAAAATTCTGTGAAAATCGCAAAAATTTTGGGTATCGAAATCGGGCAAAAGTCTGCATAAAAGGGCTCTCCTGGCCAAATGGTTTAACTTTGGCAGGTCCCTGCTGTTCTGTTATGAAACTAGAATATCTTTTGCACATTCTGGAAGTGATTGCGATCGCAAAGCTCTATTAGTTGCTGTGGAATCGACTTTTAAAAATGAGAGGGCGTAAAATTCGACAAAAAAATTTGGCGACGAAATCGAGCACATGCCTTCATAAAAGGGCTCTCCTGGCCAAATGGTTTAACTTTGGCAGGTCCCTCGTGCTTTATCATGAAAGTAGACTTCGTGGGGCAGATTCTGGAAGTGATTGCGATCGCAAAGCTCTATTAGTTGCTTTGGAATCGGCTTTTGAAAAAAATTCTGTGAAAATCGCAAAAATTTTGGGTATCGAAATCGGGCAAAAGTCTGCATAAAAGGGCTCTCCTGGCCAAATGGTTTAACTTTGGCAGGTCCCTGCTGTTCTGTTATGAAACTAGAATATCTTTTGCACATTCTGGAAGTGATTGCGATCGCAAAGCTCTATTAGTTGCTGTGGAATCGACTTTTAAAAATGAGAGGGCGTAAAATTCGACAAAAAAATTTGGCGACGAAATCGAGCACATGCCTTCATAAAAGGGCTCTCCTGGCCAAATGGTTTAACTTTGGCAGGTCCCTCGTGCTTTATCATGAAAGTAGACTTCGTGGGGCAGATTCTGGAAGTGATTGCGATCGCAAAGCTCTATTAGTTGCTTTGGAATCGGCTTTTGAAAAAAATTCTGTGAAAATCGCAAAAATTTTGGGTATCGAAATCGAGCAAAAGTCTGCATAAAAGGGCTCTCCTGGCCAAATGGTTTAACTTTGGCAGGTCCCTGCTGTTCTGTTATGAAACTAGAATATCTTTTGCACATTCTGGAAGTGATTGCGATCGCAAAGCTCTATTAGTTGCTGTGGAATCGACTTTTAAAAATGAGAGGGCGTAAAATTCGACAAAAAAATTTGGCGACGAAATCGAGCACATGCCTTCATAAAAGGGCTCTCCTGGCCAAATGGTTTAACTTTGGCAGGTCCCTCGTGCTTTATCATGAAAGTAGACTTCGTGGGGCAGATTCTGGAAGTGATTGCGATCGCAAAGCTCTATTAGTTGCTTTGGAATCGGCTTTTGAAAAAAATTCTGTGAAAATCGCAAAAATTTTGGGTATCGAAATCGGGCAAAAGTCTGCATAAAACGGCTCTCCTGGCCAAATGGTTTAACTTTGGCAGGTCCCTGCTGTTCTGTTATGAAACTGGAATATCTTTTGCACATTCTGGAAGTGATTGCGATCGCAAAGCTCTATTAGTTGCTGTGGAATCGACTTTTAAAAATGAGAGGGCGTGAAATTCGACAAAAAAATTTGGCGACGAAATCGAGCACATGCCTTCATAAAAGGGCTCTCCTGGCCAAATGGTTTAACTTTGGCAGGTCCCTCGTGCTTTATCATGAAAGTAGACTTCGTGGGGCAGATTCTGGAAGTGATTGCGATCGCAAAGCTCTATTAGTTGCTTTGGAATCGGCTTTTGAAAAAAATTCTGTGAAAATCGCAAAAATTTTGGGTATCGAAATAGGGCAAAAGTCTGCATAAAAGGGCTCTCCTGGCCAAATGGTTTAACTTTGGCAGGTCCCTGCTGTTCTGTTATGAAACTAGAATATCTTTTGCACATTCTGGAAGTGATTGCGATCGCAAAGCTCTATTAGTTGCTGTGGAATCGACTTTTAAAAATGAGAGGGCGTAAAATTCGACAAAAAAATTTGGCGACGAAATCGAGCACATGCCTTCATAAAAGGGCTCTCCTGGCCAAATGGTTTAACTTTGGCAGGTCCCTCGTGCTTTATCATGAAAGTAGACTTCGTGGGGCAGATTCTGGAAGTGATTGCGATCGCAAAGCTCTATTAAATGCTTTGGAATCGGCTTTTGAAAAAAATTCTGTGAAAATCGCAAAAATTTTGGGTATCGAAATCGGGCAAAAGTCTGCATAAAAGGGCTCTCCTGGCCAAATGGTTTAACTTTGGCAGGTCCCTGCTGTTCTGTTATGAAACTAGAATATCTTTTGCACATTCTGGAAGTGATTGCGATCGCAAAGCTCTATTAGTTGCTGTGGAATCGACTTTTAAAAATGAGAGGGCGTAAAATTCGACAAAAAAATTTGGCGACGAAATCGAGCACATGCCTTCATAAAAGGGCTCTCCTGGCCAAATGGTTTAAATTTGGCAGGTCCCTCGTGCTTTATCATGAAAGTGGACTTCGTGGGGCAGATTCTGGAAGTGATTGCGATCGCAAAGCTCTATTAGTTGCTTTGGAATCGGCTTTTGAAAAAAATTCTGTGAAAATCGCAAAAATTTTGGGTATCGAAATCGGGCAAAAGTCTGCATAAAAGGGCTCTCCTGGCCAAATGGTTTAACTTTGGCAGGTCCCTGCTGTTCTGTTATGAAACTAGAATATCTTTTGCACATTCTGGAAGTGATTGCGATCGCAAAGCTCTATTAGTTGCTGTGGAATCGACTTTTAAAAATGAGAGGGCGTAAAATTCGACAAAAAAATTTGGCGCCGAAATCGAGCACATGCCTTCATAAAAGGGCTCTCCTGGCCAAATGGTTTAACTTTGGCAGGTCCCTCGTGCTTTATCATGAAAGTAGACTTCGTGGGGCAGATTCTGGAAGTGATTGCGATCGCAAAGCTCTATTAGTTGCTTTGGAATCGGCTTTTGAAAAAAATTCTGTGAAAATCGCTAAAATTTTGGGTATCGAAATCGGGCAAAAGTCTGCATAAAAGGGCTCTCCTGGCCAAATGGTTTAACTTTGGCAGGTCCCTGCTGTTCTGTTATGAAACTAGAATATCTTTTGCACATTCTGGAAGTGATTGCGATCGCAAAGCTCTATTAGTTGCTGTGGAATCGACTTTTAAAAATGAGAGGGCGTAAAATTCGACAAAAAAATTTGGCGACGAAATCGAGCACATGCCTTCATAAAAGGGCTCTCCTGGCCAAATGGTTTAACTTTGGCAGGTCCCTCGTGCTTTATCATGAAAGTAGACTTCGTGGGGCAGATTCTGGAAGTGATTGCGATCGCAAAGCTCTATTAGTTGCTTTGGAATCGGCTTTTGAAAAAAATTCTGTGAAAATCGCAAAAATTTTGGGTATCGAAATCGGGCAAAAGTCTGCATAAAAGGGCTCTCCTGGCCAAATGGTTTAACTTTGGCAGGTCCCTGCTGTTCTGTTATGAAACTAGAATATCTTTTGCACATTCTGGAAGTGATTGCGATCGCAAAGCTCTATTAGTTGCTGTGGAATCGACTTTTAAAAATGAGAGGGCGTAAAATTCGACAAAAAAATTTGGCGACGAAATCGAGCACATGCCTTCATAAAAGGGCTCTCCTGGCCAAATGGTTTAACTTTGGCAGGTCCCTCGTGCTTTATCATGAAAATAGACTTCGTGGGGCAGATTCTGGAAGTGATTGCGATCGCAAAGCTCTATTAGTTGCTTTGGAATCGGCTTTTGAAAAAAATTCTGTGAAAATCGCAAAAATTTTGGGTATCGAAATCGGGCAAAAGTCTGCATAAAAGGGCTCTCCTGGCCAAATGGTTTAACTTTGGCAGGTCCCTGCTGTTCTGTTATGAAACTAGAATATCATTTGCACATTCTGGAAGTGATTGCGATCGCAAAGCTCTATTAGTTGCTGTGGAATCGACTTATAAAAATGAGAGGGCGTAAAATTCGACAAAAAAATTTGGCGACGAAATCGAGCACATGCCTTCATAAAAGGGCTCTCCTGGCCAAATGGTTTAACTTTGGCAGGTCCCTCGTGCTTTATCATGAAAGTAGACTTCGTGGGGCAGATTCTGGAAGTGATTGCGATCGCAAAGCTCTATTAGTTGCTTTGGAATCGGCTTTTGAAAAAAATTCTGTGAAAATCGCAAAAATTTTGGGTATCGAAATCGGGCAAAAGTCTGCATAAAAGGGCTCTCCTGGCCAAATGGTTTAACTTTGGCAGGTCCCTGCTGTTCTGTTATGAAACTAGAATATCTTTTGCACATTCTGGAAGTGATTGCGATCGCAAAGCTCTATTAGTTGCTGTGGAATCGACTTTTAAAAATGAGAGGGCGTAAAATTCGACAAAAAAATTTGGCGACGAAATCGAGCACATGCCTTCATAAAAGGGCTCTCCTGGCCAAATGGTTTAACTTTGGCAGGTCCCTCGTGCTTTATCATGAAAGTAGACTTCGTGGGGCAGATTCTGGAAGTGATTGCGATCGCAAAGCTCTATTAAATGCTTTGGAATCGGCTTTTGAAAAAAATTCTGTGAAAATCGCAAAAATTTTGGGTATCGAAATCGGGCAAAAGTCTGCATAAAAGGGCTCTCCTGGCCAAATGGTTTAACTTTGGCAGGTCCCTGCTGTTCTGTTATGAAACTAGAATATCTTTTGCACATTCTGGAAGTGATTGCGATCGCAAAGCTCTATTAGTTGCTGTGGAATCGACTTTTAAAAATGAGAGGGCGTAAAATTCGACAAAAAAATTTGGCGACGAAATCGAGCACATGCCTTCATAAAAGGGCTCTCCTGGCCAAATGGTTTAACTTTGGCAGGTCCCTCGTGCTTTATCATGAAAGTGGACTTCGTGGGGCAGATTCTGGAAGTGATTGCGATCGCAAAGCTCTATTAGTTGCTTTGGAATCGGCTTTTGAAAAAAATTCTGTGAAAATCGCAAAAATTTTGGGTATCGAAATCGGGCAAAAGTCTGCATAAAAGGGCTCTCCTGGCCAAATGGTTTAACTTTGGCAGGTCCCTGCTGTTCTGTTATGAAACTAGAATATCTTTTGCACATTCTGGAAGTGATTGCGATCGCAAAGCTCTATTAGTTGCTGTGGAATCGACTTTTAAAAATGAGAGGGCGTAAAATTCGACAAAAAAATTTGGCGCCGAAATCGAGCACATGCCTTCATAAAAGGGCTCTCCTGGCCAAATGGTTTAACTTTGGCAGGTCCCTCGTGCTTTATCATGAAAGTAGACTTCGTGGGGCAGATTCTGGAAGTGATTGCGATCGCAAAGCTCTATTAGTTGCTTTGGAATCGGCTTTTGAAAAAAATTCTGTGAAAATCGCTAAAATTTTGGGTATCGAAATCGGGCAAAAGTCTGCATAAAAGGGCTCTCCTGGCCAAATGGTTTAACTTTGGCAGGTCCCTGCTGTTCTGTTATGAAACTAGAATATCTTTTGCACATTCTGGAAGTGATTGCGATCGCAAAGCTCTATTAGTTGCTGTGGAATCGACTTTTAAAAATGAGAGGGCGTAAAATTCGACAAAAAAATTTGGCGACGAAATCGAGCACATGCCTTCATAAAAGGGCTCTCCTGGCCAAATGGTTTAACTTTGGCAGGTCCCTCGTGCTTTATCATGAAAGTAGACTTCGTGGGGCAGATTCTGGAAGTGATTGCGATCGCAAAGCTCTATTAGTTGCTTTGGAATCGGCTTTTGAAAAAAATTCTGTGAAAATCGCAAAAATTTTGGGTATCGAAATCGGGCAAAAGTCTGCATAAAAGGGCTCTCCTGGCCAAATGGTTTAACTTTGGCAGGTCCCTGCTGTTCTGTTATGAAACTAGAATATCTTTTGCACATTCTGGAAGTGATTGCGATCGCAAAGCTCTATTAGTTGCTGTGGAATCGACTTTTAAAAATGAGAGGGCGTAAAATTCGACAAAAAAATTTGGCGACGAAATCGAGCACATGCCTTCATAAAAGGGCTCTCCTGGCCAAATGGTTTAACTTTGGCAGGTCCCTCGTGCTTTATCATGAAAATAGACTTCGTGGGGCAGATTCTGGAAGTGATTGCGATCGCAAAGCTCTATTAGTTGCTTTGGAATCGGCTTTTGAAAAAAATTCTGTGAAAATCGCAAAAATTTTGGGTATCGAAATCGGGCAAAAGTCTGCATAAAAGGGCTCTCCTGGCCAAATGGTTTAACTTTGGCAGGTCCCTGCTGTTCTGTTATGAAACTAGAATATCATTTGCACATTCTGGAAGTGATTGCGATCGCAAAGCTCTATTAGTTGCTGTGGAATCGACTTTTAAAAATGAGAGGGCGTAAAATTCGACAAAAAAATTTGGCGACGAAATCGAGCACATGCCTTCATAAAAGGGCTCTCCTGGCCAAATGGTTTAACTTTGGCAGGTCCCTCGTGCTTTATCATGAAAGTAGACTTCGTGGGGCAGATTCTGGAAGTGATTGCGATCGCAAAGCTCTATTAGTTGCTTTGGAATCGGCTTTTGAAAAAAATTCTGTGAAAATCACAAAAATTTTGGGTATCGAAATCGGGCAAAAGTCTGCATAAAAGGGCTCTCCTGGCCAAATGGTTTAACTTTGGCAGGTCCCTGCTGTTCTGTTATGAAACTAGAATATCTTTTGCACATTCTGGAAGTGATTGCGATCGCAAAGCTCTATTAGTTGCTGTGGAATCGACTTTTAAAAATGAGAGGGCGTAAAATTCGACAAAAAAATTTGGCGACGAAATCGAGCACATGCCTTCATAAAAGGGCTCTCCTGGCCAAATGGTTTAACTTTGGCAGGTCCCTCGTGCTTTATCATGAAAGTAGACTTCGTGGGGCAGATTCTGGAAGTGATTGCGATCGCAAAGCTCTATTAGTTGCTTTGGAATCGGCTTTTGAAAAAAATTCTGTGAAAATCGCAAAAATTTTGGGTATCGAAATCGGGCAAAAGTCTGCATAAAAGGGCTCTCCTGGCCAAATGGTTTAACTTTGGCAGGTCCCTGCTGTTCTGTTATGAAACTAGAATATCATTTGCACATTCTGGAAGTGATTGCGATCGCAAAGCTCTATTAGTTGCTGTGGAATCGACTTTTAAAAATGAGAGGGCGTAAAATTCGACAAAAAAATTTGGCGACGAAATCGAGCACATGCCTTCATAAAAGGGCTCTCCTGGCCAAATGGTTTAACTTTGGCAGGTCCCTCGTGCTTTATCATGAAAGTAGACTTCGTGGGGCAGATTCTGGAAGTGATTGCGATCGCAAAGCTCTATTAAATGCTTTGGAATCGGCTTTTTAAAAAAATTCTGTGAAAATCGCAAAAATTTTGGGTATCGAAATCGGGCAAAAGTCTGCATAAAAGGGCTCTCCTGGCCAAATGGTTTAACTTTGGCAGGTCCCTGCTGTTCTGTTATGAAACTAGAATATCTTTTGCACATTCTGGAAGTGATTGCGATCGCAAAGCTCTATTAGTTGCTGTGGAATCGACTTTTAAAAATGAGAGGGCGTAAAATTCGACAAAAAAATTTGGCGACGAAATCGAGCACATGCCTTCATAAAAGGGCTCTCCTGGCCAAATGGTTTAACTTTGGCAGGTCCCTCGTGCTTTATCATGAAAGTGGACTTCGTGGGGCAGATTCTGGAAGTGATTGCGATCGCAAAGCTCTATTAGTTGCTTTGGAATCGGCTTTTGAAAAAAATTCTGTGAAAATCGCAAAAATTTTGGGTATCGAAATCGGGCAAAAGTCTGCATAAAAGGGCTCTCCTGGCCAAATGGTTTAACTTTGGCAGGTCCCTGCTGTTCTGTTATGAAACTAGAATATCTTTTGCACATTCTGGAAGTGATTGCGATCGCAAAGCTCTATTAGTTGCTGTGGAATCGACTTTTAAAAATGAGAGGGCGTAAAATTCGACAAAAAAATTTGGCGCCGAAATCGAGCACATGCCTTCATAAAAGGGCTCTCCTGGCCAAATGGTTTAACTTTGGCAGGTCCCTCGTGCTTTATCATGAAAGTAGACTTCGTGGGGCAGATTCTGGAAGTGATTGCGATCGCAAAGCTCTATTAGTTGCTTTGGAATCGGCTTTTGAAAAAAATTCTGTGAAAATCGCTAAAATTTTGGGTATCGAAATCGGGCAAAAGTCTGCATAAAAGGGCTCTCCCTGCCAAATGGTTTAACTTTGGCAGGTCCCTGCTGTTCTGTTATGAAACTAGAATATCTTTTGCACATTCTGGAAGTGATTGCGATCGCAAAGCTCTATTAGTTGCTGTGGAATCGACTTTTAAAAATGAGAGGGCGTAAAATTCGACAAAAAAATTTGGCGACGAAATCGAGCACATGCCTTCATAAAAGGGCTCTCCTGGCCAAATGGTTTAACTTTGGCAGGTCCCTCGTGCTTTATCATGAAAGTAGACTTCGTGGGGCAGATTCTGGAAGTGATTGCGATCGCAAAGCTCTATTAGTTGCTTTGGAATCGGCTTTTGAAAAAAATTCTGTGAAAATCGCAAAAATTTTGGGTATCGAAATCGGGCAAAAGTCTGCATAAAAGGGCTCTCCTGGCCAAATGGTTTAACTTTGGCAGGTCCCTGCTGTTCTGTTATGAAACTAGAATATCATTTGCACATTCTGGAAGTGATTGCGATCGCAAAGCTCTATTAGTTGCTGTGGAATCGACTTTTAAAAATGAGAGGGCGTAAAATTCGACAAAAAAATTTGGCGACGAAATCGAGCACATGCCTTCATAAAAGGGCTCTCCTGGCCAAATGGTTTAACTTTGGCAGGTCCCTCGTGCTTTATCATGAAAGTAGACTTCGTGGGGCAGATTCTGGAAGTGATTGCGATCGCAAAGCTCTATTAGTTGCTTTGGAATCGGCTTTTGAAAAAAATTCTGTGAAAATCACAAAAATTTTGGGTATCGAAATCGGGCAAAAGTCTGCATAAAAGGGCTCTCCTGGCCAAATGGTTTAACTTTGGCAGGTCCCTGCTGTTCTGTTATGAAACTAGAATATCTTTTGCACATTCTGGAAGTGATTGCGATCGCAAAGCTCTATTAGTTGCTGTGGAATCGACTTTTAAAAATGAGAGGGCGTAAAATTCGACAAAAAAATTTGGCGACGAAATCGAGCACATGCCTTCATAAAAGGGCTCTCCTGGCCAAATGGTTTAACTTTGGCAGGTCCCTCGTGCTTTATCATGAAAGTAGACTTCGTGGGGCAGATTCTGGAAGTGATTGCGATCGCAAAGCTCTATTAGTTGCTTTGGAATCGGCTTTTGAAAAAAATTCTGTGAAAATCGCAAAAATTTTGGGTATCGAAATCGGGCAAAAGTCTGCATAAAAGGGCTCTCCTGGCCAAATGGTTTAACTTTGGCAGGTCCCTGCTGTTCTGTTATGAAACTAGAATATCATTTGCACATTCTGGAAGTGATTGCGATCGCAAAGCTCTATTAGTTGCTGTGGAATCGACTTTTAAAAATGAGAGGGCGTAAAATTCGACAAAAAAATTTGGCGACGAAATCGAGCACATGCCTTCATAAAAGGGCTCTCCTGGCCAAATGGTTTAACTTTGGCAGGTCCCTCGTGCTTTATCATGAAAGTAGACTTCGTGGGGCAGATTCTGGAAGTGATTGCGATCGCAAAGCTCTATTAGTTGCTTTGGAATCGGCTTTTGAAAAAAATTCTGTGAAAATCGCAAAAATTTTGGGTATCGAAATCGGGCAAAAGTCTGCATAAAAGGGCTCTCCTGGCCAAATGGTTTAACTTTGGCAGGTCCCTGCTGTTCTGTTATGAAACTAGAATATCTTTTGCACATTCTGGAAGTGATTGCGATCGCAAAGCTCTATTAGTTGCTGTGGAATCGACTTTTAAAAATGAGAGGGCGTAAAATTCGACAAAAAAATTTGGCGACGAAATCGAGCACATGCCTTCATAAAAGGGCTCTCCTGGCCAAATGGTTTAACTTTGGCAGGTCCCTCGTGCTTTATCATGAAAGTAGACTTCGTGGGGCAGATTCTGGAAGTGATTGTGATCGCAAAGCTCTATTAGTTGCTTTGGAATCGGCTTTTGAAAAAAATTCTGTGAAAATCGCAAAAATTTTGGGTATCGAAATCGGGCAAAAGTCTGCATAAAAGGGCTCTCCTGGCCAAATGGTTTAACTTTGGCAGGTCCCTGCTGTTCTGTTATGAAACTAGAATATCATTTGCACATTCTGGAAGTGATTGCGATCGCAAAGCTCTATTAGTTGCTGTGGAATCGACTTTTAAAAATGAGAGGGCGTTAAATTCGACAAAAAAATTTGGCGACGAAATCGAGCACATGCCTTCATAAAAGGGCTCTCCTGGCCAAATGGTTTAACTTTGGCAGGTCCCTCGTGCTTTATCATGAAAGTAGACTTCGTGGGGCAGATTCTGGAAGTGATTGCGATCGCAAAGCTCTATTAGTTGCTTTGGAATCGGCTTTTGAAAAAAATTCTGTGAAAATCGCAAAAATTTTGGGTATCGAAATCGGGCAAAAGTCTGCATAAAAGGTCTTCCTGGCCAAATGGTTTAACTTTGGCAGGTCCCTGCTGTTCTGTTATGAAACTAGAATATCTTTTGCACATTCTGGAAGTGATTGCGATCGCAAAGCTCTATTAGTTGCTGTGGAATCGACTTTTAAAAATGAGAGGGCGTAAAATTCGTCAAAAAAATTTGGCGACGAAATCGAGCACATGCCTTCATAAATTGGCTCTCCTGGCCAAATGGTTTAACTTTGGCAGGTCCCTCGTGCTTTATCATGAAAGTAGACTTCGTGGGGCAGATTCTGGAAGTGATTGCGATCGCAAAGCTCTATTAGTTGCTTTGGAATCGGCTTTTGAAAAAAATTCTGTGAAAATCGCAAAAATTTTGGGTATCGAAATCGGGCAAAAGTCTGCATAAAAGGGCTCTCCAGGCCAAATGGTTTAACTTTGGCAGGTCCCTGCTGTTCTGTTATGAAACTAGAATATCTTTTGCACATTCTGGAAGTGATTGCGATCGCAAAGCTCTATTAGTTGCTGTGGAATCGACTTTTAAAAATGAGAGGGCGTAAAATTCGACAAAAAAATTTGGCGACGAAATCGAGCACATGCCTTCATAAAAGGGCTCTCCTGGCCAAATGGTTTAACTTTGGCAGGTCCCTCGTGCTTTATCATGAAAGTAGACTTCGTGGGGCAGATTCTGGAAGTGATTGCGATCGCAAAGCTCTATTAGTTGCTTTGGAATCGGCTTTTGAAAAAAATTCTGTGAAAATCGCAAAAATTTTGTATCGAAATCGGGCAAAAGTCTGCATAAAAGGGCTCTCCTGGCCAAATGGTTTAACTTTGGCAGGTCCCTGCTGTTCTGTTATGAAACTAGAATATCTTTTGCACATTCTGGAAGTGATTGCGATCGCAAAGCTCTATTAGTTGCTGTGGAATCGACTTTTAAAAATGAGAGGGCGTAAAATTCGACAAAAAAATTTGGCGACGAAATCGAGCACATGCCTTCATAAAAGGGCTCTCCTGGCCAAATGGTTTAACTTTGGCAGGTCCCTCGTGCTTTATCATGAAAGTAGACTTCGTGGGGCAGATTCTGGAAGTGATTGCGATCGCAAAGCTCTATTAGTTGCTTTGGAATCGGCTTTTGAAAAAAATTCTGTGAAAATCGCAAAAATTTTGGGTATCGAAATCGGGCAAAAGTCTGCATAAAAGGGCTCTCCTGGCCAAATGGTTTAACTTTGGCAGGTCCCTGCTGTTCTGTTATGAAACTAGAATGTCTTTTGCACATTCTGGAAGTGATTGCGATCGCAAAGCTCTATTAGTTGCTGTGGAATCGACTTTTAAAAATGAGAGGGCGTAAAATTCGACAAAAAAATTTGGCGACGAAATCGAGCACATGCCTTCATAAAAGGGCTCTCCTGGCCAAATGGTTTAACTTTGGCAGGTCCCTCGTGCTTTATCATGAAAGTAGACTTCGTGGGGCAGATTCTGGAAGTGATTGCGATCGCAAAGCTCTATTAGTTGCTTTGGAATCGGCTTTTGAAAAAAATTCTGTGAAAATCACAAAAATTTTGGGTATCGAAATCGGGCAAAAGTCTGCATAAAAGGGCTCTCCTGGCCAAATGGTTTAACTTTGGCAGGTCCCTGCTGTTCTGTTATGAAACTAGAATATCTTTTGCACATTCTGGAAGTGATTGCGATCGCAAAGCTCTATTAGTTGCTGTGGAATCGACTTTTAAAAATGAGAGGGCGTAAAATTCGACAAAAAAATTTGGCGACGAAATCGAGCACATGCCTTCATAAAAGGGCTCTCCTGGCCAAATGGTTTAACTTTGGCAGGTCCCTCGTGCTTTATCATGAAAGTAGACTTCGTGGGGCAGATTCTGGAAGTGATTGCGATCGCAAAGCTCTATTAGTTGCTTTGGAATCGGCTTTTGAAAAAAATTCTGTGAAAATCGCAAAAATTTTGGGTATCGAAATCGGGCAAAAGTCTGCATAAAAGGGCTCTCCTGGCCAAATGGTTTAACTTTGGCAGGTCCCTGCTGTTCTGTTATGAAACTAGAATATCATTTGCACATTCTGGAAGTGATTGCGATCGCAAAGCTCTATTAGTTGCTGTGGAATCGACTTTTAAAAATGAGAGGGCGTAAAATTCGACAAAAAAATTTGGCGACGAAATCGAGCACATGCCTTCATAAAAGGGCTCTCCTGGCCAAATGGTTTAACTTTGGCAGGTCCCTCGTGCTTTATCATGAAAGTAGACTTCGTGGGGCAGATTCTGGAAGTGATTGCGATCGCAAAGCTCTATTAGTTGCTTTGGAATCGGCTTTTGAAAAAAATTCTGTGAAAATCGCAAAAATTTTGGGTATCGAAATCGGGCAAAAGTCTGCATAAAAGGGCTCTCCTGGCCAAATGGTTTAACTTTGGCAGGTCCCTGCTGTTCTGTTATGAAACTAGAATATCTTTTGCACATTCTGGAAGTGATTGCGATCGCAAAGCTCTATTAGTTGCTGTGGAATCGACTTTTAAAAATGAGAGGGCGTAAAATTCGACAAAAAAATTTGGCGACGAAATCGAGCACATGCCTTCATAAAAGGGCTCTCCTGGCCAAATGGTTTAACTTTGGCAGGTCCCTCGTGCTTTATCATGAAAGTAGACTTCGTGGGGCAGATTCTGGAAGTGATTGTGATCGCAAAGCTCTATTAGTTGCTTTGGAATCGGCTTTTGAAAAAAATTCTGTGAAAATCGCAAAAATTTTGGGTATCGAAATCGGGCAAAAGTCTGCATAAAAGGGCTCTCCTGGCCAAATGGTTTAACTTTGGCAGGTCCCTGCTGTTCTGTTATGAAACTAGAATATCATTTGCACATTCTGGAAGTGATTGCGATCGCAAAGCTCTATTAGTTGCTGTGGAATCGACTTTTAAAAATGAGAGGGCGTTAAATTCGACAAAAAAATTTGGCGACGAAATCGAGCACATGCCTTCATAAAAGGGCTCTCCTGGCCAAATGGTTTAACTTTGGCAGGTCCCTCGTGCTTTATCATGAAAGTAGACTTCGTGGGGCAGATTCTGGAAGTGATTGCGATCGCAAAGCTCTATTAGTTGCTTTGGAATCGGCTTTTGAAAAAAATTCTGTGAAAATCGCAAAAATTTTGGGTATCGAAATCGGGCAAAAGTCTGCATAAAAGGTCTTCCTGGCCAAATGGTTTAACTTTGGCAGGTCCCTGCTGTTCTGTTATGAAACTAGAATATCTTTTGCACATTCTGGAAGTGATTGCGATCGCAAAGCTCTATTAGTTGCTGTGGAATCGACTTTTAAAAATGAGAGGGCGTAAAATTCGTCAAAAAAATTTGGCGACGAAATCGAGCACATGCCTTCATAAATTGGCTCTCCTGGCCAAATGGTTTAACTTTGGCAGGTCCCTCGTGCTTTATCATGAAAGTAGACTTCGTGGGGCAGATTCTGGAAGTGATTGCGATCGCAAAGCTCTATTAGTTGCTTTGGAATCGGCTTTTGAAAAAAATTCTGTGAAAATCGCAAAAATTTTGGGTATCGAAATCGGGCAAAAGTCTGCATAAAAGGGCTCTCCAGGCCAAATGGTTTAACTTTGGCAGGTCCCTGCTGTTCTGTTATGAAACTAGAATATCTTTTGCACATTCTGGAAGTGATTGCGATCGCAAAGCTCTATTAGTTGCTGTGGAATCGACTTTTAAAAATGAGAGGGCGTAAAATTCGACAAAAAAATTTGGCGACGAAATCGAGCACATGCCTTCATAAAAGGGCTCTCCTGGCCAAATGGTTTAACTTTGGCAGGTCCCTCGTGCTTTATCATGAAAGTAGACTTCGTGGGGCAGATTCTGGAAGTGATTGCGATCGCAAAGCTCTATTAGTTGCTTTGGAATCGGCTTTTGAAAAAAATTCTGTGAAAATCGCAAAAATTTTGTATCGAAATCGGGCAAAAGTCTGCATAAAAGGGCTCTCCTGGCCAAATGGTTTAACTTTGGCAGGTCCCTGCTGTTCTGTTATGAAACTAGAATATCTTTTGCACATTCTGGAAGTGATTGCGATCGCAAAGCTCTATTAGTTGCTGTGGAATCGACTTTTAAAAATGAGAGGGCGTAAAATTCGACAAAAAAATTTGGCGACGAAATCGAGCACATGCCTTCATAAAAGGGCTCTCCTGGCCAAATGGTTTAACTTTGGCAGGTCCCTCGTGCTTTATCATGAAAGTAGACTTCGTGGGGCAGATTCTGGAAGTGATTGCGATCGCAAAGCTCTATTAGTTGCTTTGGAATCGGCTTTTGAAAAAAATTCTGTGAAAATCGCAAAAATTTTGGGTATCGAAATCGGGCAAAAGTCTGCATAAAAGGGCTCTGCTGGCCAAATGGTTTAACTTTGGCAGGTCCCTGCTGTTCTGTTATGAAACTAGAATATCTTTTGCACATTCTGGAAGTGATTGCGATCGCAAAGCTCTATTAGTTGCTGTGGAATCGACTTTTAAAATTGAGAGGGCGTAAAATTCGACAAAAAAATTTGGCGACGAAATCGAGCACATGCCTTCATAAAAGGGCTCTCCTGGCCAAATGGTTTAACTTTGGCAGGTCCCTCGTGCTTTATCATGAAAGTAGACTTCGTGGGGCAGATTCTGGAAGTGATTGCGATCGCAAAGCTCTATTAGTTGCTTTGGAATCGGCTTTTGAAAAAAATTCTGTGAAAATCGCAAAAATTTTGGGTATCGAAATCGGGCAAAAGTCTGCATAAAAGGGCTCTCCTGGCCAAATGGTTTAACTTTGGCAGGTCCCTGCTGTTCTGTTATGAAACTAGAATATCTTTTGCACATTCTGGAAGTGATTGCGATCGCAAAGCTCTATTAGTTGCTGTGGAATCGACTTTTAAAAATGAGAGGGCGTAAAATTCGACAAAAAAATTTGGCGACGAAATCGAGCACATGCCTTCATAAAAGGGCTCTCCTGGCCAAATGGTTTAACTTTGGCAGGTCCCTCGTGCTTTATCATGAAAGTAGACTTCGTGGGGCAGATTCTGGAAGTGATTGCAATCGCAAAGCTCTATTAGTTGCTTTGGAATCGGCTTTTGAAAAAAATTCTGTGAAAATCGCAAAAAATTTGGGTATCGAAATCGGGCAAAAGTCTGCATAAAAGGGCTCTCCTGGCCAAATGGTTTAACTTTGGCAGGTCCCTGCTGTTCTGTTATGAAACTAGAATATCTTTTGCACATTCTGGAAGTGATTGCGATCGCAAAGCTCTATTAGTTGCTGTGGAATCGACTTTTAAAAATGAGAGGGCGTAAAATTCGACAAAAAAATTTGGCGACGAAATCGAGCACATGCCTTCATAAAAGGGCTCTCCTGGCCAAATGGTTTAACTTTGGCAGGTCCCTCGTGCTTTATCATGAAAGTAGACTTCGTGGGGCAGATTCTGGAAGTGATTGCGATCGCAAAGCTCTATTAGTTGCTTTGGAATCGGCTTTTGAAAAAAATTCTGTGAAAATCGCAAAAATTTTGGGTATCGAAATCGGGCAAAAGTCTGCATAAAAGGGCTCTCCTGGCCAAATGGTTTAACTTTGGCAGGTCCCTGCTGTTCTGTTATGAAACTAGAATATCTTTTGCACATTCTGGAAGTGATTGCGATCGCAAAGCTCTATTAGTTGCTGTGGAATCGACTTTTAAAAATGAGAGGGCGTAAAATTCGACAAAAAAATTTGGCGACGAAATCGAGCACATGCCTTCATAAAAGGGCTCTCCTGGCCAAATGGTTTAACTTTGGCAGGTCCCTCGTGCTTTATCATGAAAGTAGACTTCGTGGAGCAGATTCTGGAAGTGATTGCGATCGCAAAGCTCTATTAGTTGCTTTGGAATCGGCTTTTGAAAAAAATTCTGTGAAAATCGCAAAAATTTTGGGTATCGAAATCGGGCAAAAGTCTGCATAAAAGGGCTCTCCTGGCCAAATGGTTTAACTTTGGCAGGTCCCTGCTGTTCTGTTATGAAACTAGAATATCTTTTGCACATTCTGGAAGTGATTGCGATCGCAAAGCTCTATTAGTTGCTGTGGAATCGACTTTTAAAAATGAGAGGGCGTAAAATTCGACAAAAAAATTTGGCGACGAAATCGAGCACATGCCTTCATAAAAGGGCTCTCCTGGCCAAATGGTTTAACTTTGGCAGGTCCCTCGTGCTTTATCATGAAAGTAGACTTCGTGGGGCAGATTCTGGAAGTGATTGCGATCGCAAAGCTCTATTAGTTGCTTTGGAATCGGCTTTTGAAAAAAATTCTGTGAAAATCGCAAAAATTTTGGGTATCGAAATCGGGCAAAAGTCTGCATAAAAGGGCTCTCCTGGCCAAATGGTTTAACTTTGGCAGGTCCCTGCTGTTCTGTTATGAAACTAGAATGTCTTTTGCACATTCTGGAAGTGATTGCGATCGCAAAGCTCTATTAGTTGCTGTGGAATCGACTTTTAAAAATGAGAGGGCGTAAAATTCGACAAAAAAATTTGGCGACGAAATCGAGCACATGCCTTCATAAAAGGGCTCTCCTGGCCAAATGGTTTAACTTTGGCAGGTCCCTCGTGCTTTATCATGAAAGTAGACTTCGTGGGGCAGATTCTGGAAGTGATTGCGATCGCAAAGCTCTATTAGTTGCTTTGGAATCGGCTTTTGAAAAAAATTCTGTGAAAATCGCAAAAATTTTGGGTATCGAAATCGGGCAAAAGTCTGCATAAAAGGGCTCTGCTGGCCAAATGGTTTAACTTTGGCAGGTCCCTGCTGTTCTGTTATGAAACTAGAATATCTTTTGCACATTCTGGAAGTGATTGCGATCGCAAAGCTCTATTAGTTGCTGTGGAATCGACTTTTAAAATTGAGAGGGCGTAAAATTCGACAAAAAAATTTGGCGACGAAATCGAGCACATGCCTTCATAAAAGGGCTCTCCTGGCCAAATGGTTTAACTTTGGCAGGTCCCTCGTGCTTTATCATGAAAGTAGACTTCGTGGGGCAGATTCTGGAAGTGATTGCGATCGCAAAGCTCTATTAGTTGCTTTGGAATCGGCTTTTGAAAAAAATTCTGTGAAAATCGCAAAAATTTTGGGTATCGAAATCGGGCAAAAGTCTGCATAAAAGGGCTCTGCTGGCCAAATGGTTTAACTTTGGCAGGTCCCTGCTGTTCTGTTATGAAACTAGAATATCTTTTGCACATTCTGGAAGTGATTGCGATCGCAAAGCTCTATTAGTTGCTGTGGAATCGACTTTTAAAAATGAGAGGGCGTAAAATTCGACAAAAAAATTTGGCGACGAAATCGAGCACATGCCTTCATAAAAGGGCTCTCCTGGCCAAATGGTTTAACTTTGGCAGGTCCCTCGTGCTTTATCATGAAAGTAGACTTCGTGGGGCAGATTCTGGAAGTGATTGCAATCGCAAAGCTCTATTAGTTGCTTTGGAATCGGCTTTTGAAAAAAATTCTGTGAAAATCGCAAAAAATTTGGGTATCGAAATCGGGCAAAAGTCTGCATAAAAGGGCTCTCCTGGCCAAATGGTTTAACTTTGGCAGGTCCCTGCTGTTCTGTTATGAAACTAGAATATCTTTTGCACATTCTGGAAGTGATTGCGATCGCAAAGCTCTATTAGTTGCTGTGGAATCGACTTTTAAAAATGAGAGGGCGTAAAATTCGACAAAAAAATTTGGCGACGAAATCGAGCACATGCCTTCATAAAAGGGCTCTCCTGGCCAAATGGTTTAACTTTGGCAGGTCCCTCGTGCTTTATCATGAAAGTAGACTTCGTGGGGCAGATTCTGGAAGTGATTGCGATCGCAAAGCTCTATTAGTTGCTTTGGAATCGGCTTTTGAAAAAAATTCTGTGAAAATCGCAAAAATTTTGGGTATCGAAATCGGGCAAAAGTCTGCATAAAAGGGCTCTCCTGGTCAAATGGTTTAACTTTGGCAGGTCCCTGCTGTTCTGTTATGAAACTAGAATATCTTTTGCACATTCTGGAAGTGATTGCGATCGCAAAGCTCTATTAGTTGCTGTGGAATCGACTTTTAAAAATGAGAGGGCGTAAAATTCGACAAAAAAATTTGGCGACGAAATCGAGCACATGCCTTCATAAAAGGGCTCTCCTGGCCAAATGGTTTAACTTTGGCAGGTCCCTCGTGCTTTATCATGAAAGTAGACTTCGTGGGGCAGATTCTGGAAGTGATTGCGATCGCAAAGCTCTATTAGTTGCTTTGGAATCGGCTTTTGAAAAAAATTCTGTGAAAATCGCAAAAATTTTGGGTATCGAAATCGGGCAAAAGTCTGCATAAAAGGGCTCTCCTGGCCAAATGGTTTAACTTTGGCAGGTCCCTGCTGTTCTGTTATGAAACTAGAATATCTTTTGCACATTCTGGAAGTGATTGCGATCGCAAAGCTCTATTAGTTGCTGTGGAATCGACTTTTAAAAATGAGAGGGCGTAAAATTCGACAAAAAAATTTGGCGACGAAATCGAGCACATGCCTTCATAAAAGGGCTCTCCTGGCCAAATGGTTTAACTTTGGCAGGTCCCTCGTGCTTTATCATGAAAGTAGACTTCGTGGGGCAGATTCTGGAAGTGATTGCGATCGCAAAGCTCTATTAGTTGCTTTGGAATCGGCTTTTGAAAAAAATTCTGTGAAAATCGCAAAAATTTTGGGTATCGAAATCGGGCAAAAGTCTGCATAAAAGGGCTCTCCTGGCCAAATGGTTTAACTTTGGCAGGTCCCTGCTGTTCTGTTATGAAACTAGAATGTCTTTTGCACATTCTGGAAGTGATTGCGATCGCAAAGCTCTATTAGTTGCTGTGGAATCGACTTTTAAAAATGAGAGGGCGTAAAATTCGACAAAAAAATTTGGCGACGAAATCGAGCACATGCCTTCATAAAAGGGCTCTCCTGGCCAAATGGTTTAACTTTGGCAGGTCCCTCGTGCTTTATCATGAAAGTAGACTTCGTGGGGCAGATTCTGGAAGTGATTGCGATCGCAAAGCTCTATTAGTTGCTTTGGAATCGGCTTTTGAAAAAAATTCTGTGAAAATCGCAAAAATTTTGGGTATCGAAATCGGGCAAAAGTCTGCATAAAAGGGCTCTGCTGGCCAAATGGTTTAACTTTGGCAGGTCCCTGCTGTTCTGTTATGAAACTAGAATATCTTTTGCACATTCTGGAAGTGATTGCGATCGCAAAGCTCTATTAGTTGCTGTGGAATCGACTTTTAAAATTGAGAGGGCGTAAAATTCGACAAAAAAATTTGGCGACGAAATCGAGCACATGCCTTCATAAAAGGGCTCTCCTGGCCAAATGGTTTAACTTTGGCAGGTCCCTCGTGCTTTATCATGAAAGTAGACTTCGTGGGGCAGATTCTGGAAGTGATTGCGATCGCAAAGCTCTATTAGTTGCTTTGGAATCGGCTTTTGAAAAAAATTCTGTGAAAATCGCAAAAATTTTGGGTATCGAAATCGGGCAAAAGTCTGCATAAAAGGGCTCTGCTGGCCAAATGGTTTAACTTTGGCAGGTCCCTGCTGTTCTGTTATGAAACTAGAATATCTTTTGCACATTCTGGAAGTGATTGCGATCGCAAAGCTCTATTAGTTGCTGTGGAATCGACTTTTAAAAATGAGAGGGCGTAAAATTCGACAAAAAAATTTGGCGACGAAATCGAGCACATGCCTTCATAAAAGGGCTCTCCTGGCCAAATGGTTTAACTTTGGCAGGTCCCTCGTGCTTTATCATGAAAGTAGACTTCGTGGGGCAGATTCTGGAAGTGATTGCAATCGCAAAGCTCTATTAGTTGCTTTGGAATCGGCTTTTGAAAAAAATTCTGTGAAAATCGCAAAAAATTTGGGTATCGAAATCGGGCAAAAGTCTGCATAAAAGGGCTCTCCTGGCCAAATGGTTTAACTTTGGCAGGTCCCTGCTGTTCTGTTATGAAACTAGAATATCTTTTGCACATTCTGGAAGTGATTGCGATCGCAAAGCTCTATTAGTTGCTGTGGAATCGACTTTTAAAAATGAGAGGGCGTAAAATTCGACAAAAAAATTTGGCGACGAAATCGAGCACATGCCTTCATAAAAGGGCTCTCCTGGCCAAATGGTTTAACTTTGGCAGGTCCCTCGTGCTTTATCATGAAAGTAGACTTCGTGGGGCAGATTCTGGAAGTGATTGCGATCGCAAAGCTCTATTAGTTGCTTTGGAATCGGCTTTTGAAAAAAATTCTGTGAAAATCGCAAAAATTTTGGGTATCGAAATCGGGCAAAAGTCTGCATAAAAGGGCTCTCCTGGTCAAATGGTTTAACTTTGGCAGGTCCCTGCTGTTCTGTTATGAAACTAGAATATCTTTTGCACATTCTGGAAGTGATTGCGATCGCAAAGCTCTATTAGTTGCTGTGGAATCGACTTTTAAAAATGAGAGGGCGTAAAATTCGACAAAAAAATTTGGCGACGAAATCGAGCACATGCCTTCATAAAAGGGCTCTCCTGGCCAAATGGTTTAACTTTGGCAGGTCCCTCGTGCTTTATCATGAAAGTAGACTTCGTGGGGCAGATTCTGGAAGTGATTGCGATCGCAAAGCTCTATTAGTTGCTTTGGAATCGGCTTTTGAAAAAAATTCTGTGAAAATCGCAAAAATTTTGGGTATCGAAATCGGGCAAAAGTCTGCATAAAAGGGCTCTCCTGGCCAAATGGTTTAACTTTGGCAGGTCCCTGCTGTTCTGTTATGAAACTAGAATATCTTTTGCACATTCTGGAAGTGATTGCGATCGCAAAGCTCTATTAGTTGCTGTGGAATCGACTTTTAAAAATGAGAGGGCGTAAAATTCGACAAAAAAATTTGGCGACGAAATCGAGCACATGCCTTCATAAAAGGGCTCTCCTGGCCAAATGGTTTAACTTTGGCAGGTCCCTCGTGCTTTATCATGAAAGTAGACTTCGTGGGGCAGATTCTGGAAGTGATTGCGATCGCAAAGCTCTATTAGTTGCTTTGGAATCGGCTTTTGAAAAAAATTCTGTGAAAATCGCAAAAATTTTGGGTATCGAAATCGGGCAAAAGTCTGCATAAAAGGTCTTCCTGGCCAAATGGTTTAACTTTGGCAGGTCCCTGCTGTTCTGTTATGAAACTAGAATATCTTTTGCACATTCTGGAAGTGATTGCGATCGCATAGCTCTATTAGTTGCTGTGGAATCGACTTTTAAAAATGAGAGGGCGTAAAATTCGACAAAAAAATTTGGCGACGAAATCGAGCACATGCCTTCATAAAAGGGCTCTCCTGGCCAAATGGTTTAACTTTGGCAGGTCCCTCGTGCTTTATCATGAAAGTAGACTTCGTGGGGCAGATTCTGGAAGTGATTGCGATCGCAAAGCTCTATTAGTTGCTTTGGAATCGGCTTTTGAAAAAAATTCTGTGAAAATCGCAAAAATTTTGGGTATCGAAATCGGGCAAAAGTCTGCATAAAAGGGCTCTGCTGGCCAAATGGTTTAACTTTGGCAGGTCCCTGCTGTTCTGTTATGAAACTAGAATATCTTTTGCACATTCTGGAAGTGATTGCGATCGCAAAGCTCTATTAGTTGCTGTGGAATCGACTTTTAAAATTGAGAGGGCGTAAAATTCGACAAAAAAATTTGGCGACGAAATCGAGCACATGCCTTCATAAAAGGGCTCTCCTGGCCAAATGGTTTAACTTTGGCAGGTCCCTCGTGCTTTATCATGAAAGTAGACTTCGTGGGGCAGATTCTGGAAGTGATTGCGATCGCAAAGCTCTATTAGTTGCTTTGGAATCGGCTTTTGAAAAAAATTCTGTGAAAATCGCAAAAATTTTGGGTATCGAAATCGGGCAAAAGTCTGCATAAAAGGGCTCTGCTGGCCAAATGGTTTAACTTTGGCAGGTCCCTGCTGTTCTGTTATGAAACTAGAATATCTTTTGCACATTCTGGAAGTGATTGCGATCGCAAAGCTCTATTAGTTGCTGTGGAATCGACTTTTAAAAATGAGAGGGCGTAAAATTCGACAAAAAAATTTGGCGACGAAATCGAGCACATGCCTTCATAAAAGGGCTCTCCTGGCCAAATGGTTTAACTTTGGCAGGTCCCTCGTGCTTTATCATGAAAGTAGACTTCGTGGGGCAGATTCTGGAAGTGATTGCGATCGCAAAGCTCTATTAGTTGCTTTGGAATCGGCTTTTGAAAAAAATTCTGTGAAAATCGCAAAAATTTTGGGTATCGAAATCGGGCAAAAGTCTGCATAAAAGGGCTCTCCTGGCCAAATGGTTTAACTTTGGCAGGTCCCTGCTGTTCTGTTATGAAACTAGAATATCTTTTGCATATTCTGGAAGTGATTGCGATCGCAAAGCTCTATTAGTTGCTGTGGAATCGACTTTTAAAAATGAGAGGGCGTAAAATTCGACAAAAAAATTTGGCGACGAAATCGAGCACATGCCTTCATAAAAGGGCTCTCCTGGCCAAATGGTTTAACTTTGGCAGGTCCCTCGTGCTTTATCATGAAAGTAGACTTCGTGGGGCAGATTCTGGAAGTGATTGCGATCGCAAAGCTCTATTAGTTGCTTTGGAATCGGCTTTTGAAAAAAATTCTGTGAAAATCGCAAAAATTTTGGGTATCGAAATCGGGCAAAAGTCTGCATAAAAGGGCTCTCCTGGTCAAATGGTTTAACTTTGGCAGGTCCCTGCTGTTCTGTTATGAAACTAGAATATCTTTTGCACATTCTGGAAGTGATTGCGATCGCAAAGCTCTATTAGTTGCTGTGGAATCGACTTTTAAAAATGAGAGGGCGTAAAATTCGACAAAAAAATTTGGCGACGAAATCGAGCACATGCCTTCATAAAAGGGCTCTCCTGGCCAAATGGTTTAACTTTGGCAGGTCCCTCGTGCTTTATCATGAAAGTAGACTTCGTGGGGCAGATTCTGGAAGTGATTGCGATCGCAAAGCTCTATTAGTTGCTTTGGAAACGGCTTTTGAAAAAAATTCTGTGAAAATCGCAAAAATTTTGGGTATCGAAATCGGGCAAAAGTCTGCATAAAAGGGCTCTCCTGGCCAAATGGTTTAACTTTGGCAGGTCCCTGCTGTTCTGTTATGAAACTAGAATATCTTTTGCACATTCTGGAAGTGATTGCGATCGCAAAGCTCTATTAGTTGCTGTGGAATCGACTTTTAAAAATGAGAGGGCGTAAAATTCGACAAAAAAATTTGGCGACGAAATCGAGCACATGCCTTCATAAAAGGGCTCTCCTGGCGAAATGGTTTAACTTTGGCAGGTCCCTCGTGCTTTATCATGAAAGTAGACTTCGTGGGGCAGATTCTGGAAGTGATTGCGATCGCAAAGCTCTATTAGTTGCTTTGGAATCGGCTTTTGAAAAAAATTCTGTGAAAATCGCAAAAATTTTGGGTATCGAAATCGGGCAAAAGTCTGCATAAAAGGGCTCTCCTGGCCAAATGGTTTAACTTTGGCAGGTCCCTGCTGTTCTGTTATGAAACTAGAATATCTTTTGCACATTCTGGAAGTGATTGCGATCGCAAAGCTCTATTAGTTGCTGTGGAATCGACTTTTAAAAATGAGAGTGCGTAAAATTCGACAAAAAAATTTGGCGACGAAATCGAGCACATGCCTTCATAAAAGGGCTCTCCTGGCCAAATGGTTTAACTTTGGCAGGTCCCTGCTGTTCTGTTATGAAACTAGAATATCTTTTGCACATTCTGGAAGTGATTGCGATCGCAAAGCTCTATTAGTTGCTGTGGAATCGACTTTTAAAAATGAGAGGGCGTAAAATTCGACAAAAAAATTTGGCGACGAAATCGAGCACATGCCTTCATAAAAGGGCTCTCCTGGCCAAATGGTTTAACTTTGGCAGGTCCCTCGTGCTTTATCATGAAAGTAGACTTCGTGGGGCAGATTCTGGAAGTGATTGCGATCGCAAAGCTCTATTAGTTGCTTTGGAATCGGCTTTTGAAAAAAATTCTGTGAAAATCGCAAAAATTTTGGGTATCGAAATCGGGCAAAAGTCTGCATAAAAGGGCTCTCCTGGCCAAATGGTTTAACTTTGGCAGGTCCCTGCTGTTCTGTTATGAAACTAGAATATCTTTTGCACATTCTGGAAGTGATTGCGATCGCAAAGCTCTATTAGTTGCTGTGGAATCGACTTTTAAAAATGAGAGGGCGTAAAATTCGACAAAAAAATTTGGCGACGAAATCGAGCACATGCCTTCATAAAAGGGCTCTCCTGGCCAAATGGTTTAACTTTGGCAGGTCCCTCGTGCTTTATCATGAAAGTAGACTTCGTGGGGCAGATTCTGGAAGTGATTGCGATCGCAAAGCTCTATTAGTTGCTTTGGAATCGGCTTTTGAAAAAAATTCTGTAAAAATCGCAAAAATTTTGGGTATCGAAATCGGGCAAAAGTCTGCATAAAAGGGCTCTCCTGGCCAAATGGTTTAACTTTGGCAGGTCCCTGCTGTTCTGTTATGAAACTAGAATATCTTTTGCACATTCTGGAAGTGATTGCGATCGCAAAGCTCTATTAGTTGCTGTGGAATCGACTTTTAAAAATGAGAGGGCGTAAAATTCGACAAAAAAATTTGGCGACGAAATCGAGCACATGCCTTCATAAAAGGGCTCTCCTGGCGAAATGGTTTAACTTTGGCAGGTCCCTCGTGCTTTATCATGAAAGTAGACTTCGTGGGGCAGATTCTGGAAGTGATTGCGATCGCAAAGCTCTATTAGTTGCTTTGGAATCGGCTTTTGAAAAAAATTCTGTGAAAATCGCAAAAATTTTGGGTATCGAAATCGGGCAAAAGTCTGCATAAAAGGGCTCTCCTGGCCAAATGGTTTAACTTTGGCAGGTCCCTGCTGTTCTGTTATGAAACTAGAATATCTTTTGCACATTCTGGAAGTGATTGCGATCGCAAAGCTCTATTAGTTGCTGTGGAATCGACTTTTAAAAATGAGAGGGCGTAAAATTCGACAAAAAAATTTGGCGCCGAAATCGAGCACATGCCTTCATAAAAGGGCTCTCCTGGCCAAATGGTTTAACTTTGGCAGGTCCCTCGTGCTTTATCATGAAAGTAGACTTCGTGGGGCAGATTCTGGAAGTGATTGCGATCGCAAAGCTCTATTAGTTGCTTTGGAATCGGCTTTTGAAAAAAATTCTGTGAAAATCGCAAAAATTTTGGGTATCGAAATCGGGCAAAAGTCTGCATAAAAGGGCTCTGCTGGCCAAATGGTTTAACTTTGGCAGGTCCCTGCTGTTCTGTTATGAAACTAGAATATCTTTTGCACATTCTGGAAGTGATTGCGATCGCAAAGCTCTATTAGTTGCTGTGGAATCGACTTTTAAAAATGAGAGGGCGTAAAATTCGACAAAAAAATTTGGCGACGAAATCGAGCACATGCCTTCATAAAAGGGCTCTCCTGGCCAAATGGTTTAACTTTGGCAGGTCCCTCGTGCTTTATCATGAAAGTAGACTTCGTGGGGCAGATTCTGGAAGTGATTGCGATCGCAAAGCTCTATTAGTTGCTTTGGAATCGGCTTTTGAAAAAAATTCTGTGAAAATCGCAAAAATTTTGGGTATCGAAATCGGGCAAAAGTCTGCATAAAAGGGCTCTCCTGGCCAAATGGTTTAACTTTGGCAGGTCCCTGCTGTTCTGTTATGAAACTAGAATATCTTTTGCACATTCTGGAAGTGATTGCGATCGCAAAGCTCTATTAGTTGCTGTGGAATCGACTTTTAAAAATGAGAGGGCGTAAAATTCGACAAAAAAATTTGGCGACGAAATCGAGCACATGCCTTCATAAAAGGGCTCTCCTGGCCAAATGGTTTAACTTTGGCAGGTCCCTCGTGCTTTATCATGAAAGTAGACTTCGTGGGGCAGATTCTGGAAGTGATTGCGATCGCAAAGCTCTATTAGTTGCTTTGGAATCGGCTTTTGAAAAAAATTCTGTGAAAATCGCAAAAATTTTGGGTATCGAAATCGGGCAAAAGTCTGCATAAAAGGGCTCTCCTGGTCAAATGGTTTAACTTTGGCAGGTCCCTGCTGTTCTGTTATGAAACTAGAATATCTTTTGCACATTCTGGAAGTGATTGCGATCGCAAAGCTCTATTAGTTGCTGTGGAATCGACTTTTAAAAATGAGAGGGCGTAAAATTCGACAAAAAAATTTGGCGACGAAATCGAGCACATGCCTTCATAAAAGGGCTCTCCTGGCCAAATGGTTTAACTTTGGCAGGTCCCTCGTGCTTTATCATGAAAGTAGACTTCGTGGGGCAGATTCTGGAAGTGATTGCGATCGCAAAGCTCTATTAGTTGCTTTGGAAACGGCTTTTGAAAAAAATTCTGTGAAAATCGCAAAAATTTTGAGTATCGAAATCGGGCAAAAGTCTGCATAAAAGGGCTCTCCTGGCCAAATGGTTTAACTTTGGCAGGTCCCTGCTGTTCTGTTATGAAACTAGAATATCTTTTGCACATTCTGGAAGTGATTGCGATCGCAAAGCTCTATTAGTTGCTGTGGAATCGACTTTTAAAAATGAGAGGGCGTAAAATTCGACAAAAAAATTTGGCGACGAAATCGAGCACATGCCTTCATAAAAGGGCTCTCCTGGCGAAATGGTTTAACTTTGGCAGGTCCCTCGTGCTTTATCATGAAAGTAGACTTCGTGGGGCAGATTCTGGAAGTGATTGCGATCGCAAAGCTCTATTAGTTGCTTTGGAATCGGCTTTTGAAAAAAATTCTGTGAAAATCGCAAAAATTTTGGGTATCGAAATCGGGCAAAAGTCTGCATAAAAGGGCTCTCCTGGCCAAATGGTTTAACTTTGGCAGGTCCCTGCTGTTCTGTTATGAAACTAGAATATCTTTTGCACATTCTGGAAGTGATTGCGATCGCAAAGCTCTATTAGTTGCTGTGGAATCGACTTTTAAAAATGAGAGGGCGTAAAATTCGACAAAAAAATTTGGCGACGAAATCGAGCACATGCCTTCATAAAAGGGCTCTCCTGGCCAAATGGTTTAACTTTGGCAGGTCCCTGCTGTTCTGTTATGAAACTAGAATATCTTTTGCACATTCTGGAAGTGATTGCGATCGCAAAGCTCTATTAGTTGCTGTGGAATCGACTTTTAAAAATGAGAGGGCGTAAAATTCGACAAAAAAATTTGGCGACGAAATCGAGCACATGCCTTCATAAAAGGGCTCTCCTGGCCAAATGGTTTAACTTTGGCAGGTCCCTCGTGCTTTATCATGAAAGTAGACTTCGTGGGGCAGATTCTGGAAGTGATTGCGATCGCAAAGCTCTATTAGTTGCTTTGGAATCGGCTTTTGAAAAAAATTCTGTGAAAATCGCAAAAATTTTGGGTATCGAAATCGGGCAAAAGTCTGCATAAAAGGGCTCTCCTGGCCAAATGGTTTAACTTTGGCAGGTCCCTGCTGTTCTGTTATGAAACTAGAATATCTTTTGCACATTCTGGAAGTGATTGCGATCGCAAAGCTCTATTAGTTGCTGTGGAATCGACTTTTAAAAATGAGAGGGCGTAAAATTCGACAAAAAAATTTGGCGACGAAATCGAGCACATGCCTTCATAAAAGGGCTCTCCTGGCCAAATGGTTTAACTTTGGCAGGTCCCTCGTGCTTTATCATGAAAGTAGACTTCGTGGGGCAGATTCTGGAAGTGATTGCGATCGCAAAGCTCTATTAGTTGCTTTGGAATCGGCTTTTGAAAAAAATTCTGTAAAAATCGCAAAAATTTTGGGTATCGAAATCGGGCAAAAGTCTGCATAAAAGGGCTCTCCTGGCCAAATGGTTTAACTTTGGCAGGTCCCTGCTGTTCTGTTATGAAACTAGAATATCTTTTGCACATTCTGGAAGTGATTGCGATCGCAAAGCTCTATTAGTTGCTGTGGAATCGACTTTTAAAAATGAGAGGGCGTAAAATTCGACAAAAAAATTTGGCGACGAAATCGAGCACATGCCTTCATAAAAGGGCTCTCCTGGCGAAATGGTTTAACTTTGGCAGGTCCCTCGTGCTTTATCATGAAAGTAGACTTCGTGGGGCAGATTCTGGAAGTGATTGCGATCGCAAAGCTCTATTAGTTGCTTTGGAATCGGCTTTTGAAAAAAATTCTGTGAAAATCGCAAAAATTTTGGGTATCGAAATCGGGCAAAAGTCTGCATAAAAGGGCTCTCCTGGCCAAATGGTTTAACTTTGGCAGGTCCCTGCTGTTCTGTTATGAAACTAGAATATCTTTTGCACATTCTGGAAGTGATTGCGATCGCAAAGCTCTATTAGTTGCTGTGGAATCGACTTTTAAAAATGAGAGGGCGTAAAATTCGACAAAAAAATTTGGCGACGAAATCGAGCACATGCCTTCATAAAAGGGCTCTCCTGGCCAAATGGTTTAACTTTGGCAGGACCCTGCTGTTCTGTTATGAAACTAGAATATCTTTTGCACATTCTGGAAGTGATTGCGATCGCAAAGCTTTATTAGTTGCTGTGGAATCGACTTTTAAAAATGAGAGGGCGTAAAATTCGACAAAAAAATTTGGCGACGAAATCGAGCACATGCCTTCATAAAAGGGCTCTCCTGGCCAAATGGTTTAACTTTGGCAGGTCCCTCGTGCTTTATCATGAAAGTAGACTTCGTGGGGCAGATTCTGGAAGTGATTGCGATCGCAAAGCTCTATTAGTTGCTTTGGAATCGGCTTTTGAAAAAAATTCTGTGAAAATCGCAAAAATTTTGGGTATCGAAATGGGGCAAAAGTCTGCATAAAAGGGCTCTCCTGGCCAAATGGTTTAACTTTGGCAGGTCCCTGCTGTTCTGTTATGAAACTAGAATATCTTTTGCACATTCTGGAAGTTATTGCGATCGCAAAGCTCTATTAGTTGCTGTGGAATCGACTTTTAAAAATGAGAGGGCGTAAAATTCGACAAAAAAATTTGGCGACGAAATCGAGCACATGCCTTCATAAAAGGGCTCTCCTGGCCAAATGGTTTAACTTTGGCAGGTCCCTCGTGCTTTATCATGAAAGTAGACTTCGTGGGGCAGATTCTGGAAGTGATTGCGATCGCAAAGCTCTATTAGTTGCTTTGGAATCGGCTTTTGAAAAAAATTCTGTGAAAATCGCAAAAATTTTGGGTATCGAAATCGGGCAAAAGTCTGCATAAAAGGGCTCTCCTGGCCAAATGGTTTAACTTTGGCAGGTCCCTGCTGTTCTGTTATGAAACTAGAATATCTTTTGCACATTCTGGAAGTGATTGCGATCGCAAAGCTCTATTAGTTGCTGTGGAATCGACTTTTAAAAATGAGAGGGCGTAAAATTCGACAAAAAAATTTGGCGACGAAATCGAGCACATGCCTTCATAAAAGGGCTCTCCTGGCCAAATGGTTTAACTTTGGCAGGTCCCTCGTGCTTTATCATGAAAGTAGACTTCGTGGGGCAGATTCTGGAAGTGATTGCGATCGCAAAGCTCTATTAGTTGCTTTGGAATCGGCTTTTGAAAAAAATTCTGTGAAAATCGCAAAAATTTTGGGTATCGAAATCGGGCAAAAGTCTGCATAAAAGGGCTCTCCTGGCCAAATGGTTTAACTTTGGCAGGTCCCTGCTGTTCTGTTATGAAACTAGAATATCTTTTGCACATTCTGGAAGTGATTGCGATCGCAAAGCTCTATTAGTTGCTGTGGAATCGACTTTTAAAAATGAGAGGGCGTAAAATTCGACAAAAAAATTTGGCGACGAAATCGAGCACATGCCTTCATAAAAGGGCTCTCCTGGCGAAATGGTTTAACTTTGGCAGGTCCCTCGTGCTTTATCATGAAAGTAGACTTCGTGGGGCAGATTCTGGAAGTGATTGCGATCGCAAAGCTCTATTAGTTGCTTTGGAATCGGCTTTTGAAAAAAATTCTGTGAAAATCGCAAAAATTTTGGGTATCGAAATCGGGCAAAAGTCTGCATAAAAGGGCTCTCCTGGCCAAATGGTTTAACTTTGGCAGGTCCCTGCTGTTCTGTTATGAAACTAGAATATCTTTTGCACATTCTGGAAGTGATTGCGATCGCAAAGCTCTATTAGTTGCTGTGGAATCGACTTTTAAAAATGAGAGGGCGTAAAATTCGACAAAAAAATTTGGCGACGAAATCGAGCACATGCCTTCATAAAAGGGCTCTCCTGGCCAAATGGTTTAACTTTGGCAGGTCCCTGCTGTTCTGTTATGAAACTAGAATATCTTTTGCACATTCTGGAAGTGATTGCGATCGCAAAGCTCTATTAGTTGCTGTGGAATCGACTTTTAAAAATGAGAGGGCGTAAAATTCGACAAAAAAATTTGGCGACGAAATCGAGCACATGCCTTCATAAAAGGGCTCTCCTGGCCAAATGGTTTAACTTTGGCAGGTCCCTCGTGCTTTATCATGAAAGTAGACTTCGTGGGGCAGATTCTGGAAGTGATTGCGATCGCAAAGCTCTATTAGTTGCTTTGGAATCGGCTTTTGAAAAAAATTCTGTGAAAATCGCAAAAATTTTGGGTATCGAAATCGGGCAAAAGTCTGCATAAAAGGGCTCTCCTGGCCAAATGGTTTAACTTTGGCAGGTCCCTGCTGTTCTGTTATGAAACTAGAATATCTTTTGCACATTCTGGAAGTGATTGCGATCGCAAAGCTCTATTAGTTGCTGTGGAATCGACTTTTAAAAATGAGAGGGCGTAAAATTCGACAAAAAAATTTGGCGACGAAATCGAGCACATGCCTTCATAAAAGGGCTCTCCTGGCCAAATGGTTTAACTTTGGCAGGTCCCTCGTGCTTTATCATGAAAGTAGACTTCGTGGGGCAGATTCTGGAAGTGATTGCGATCGCAAAGCTCTATTAGTTGCTTTGGAATCGGCTTTTGAAAAAAATTCTGTGAAAATCGCAAAAATTTTGGGTATCGAAATCGGGCAAAAGTCTGCATAAAAGGGCTCTCCTGGCCAAATGGTTTAACTTTGGCAGGTCCCTGCTGTTCTGTTATGAAACTAGAATATCTTTTGCACATTCTGGAAGTGATTGCGATCGCAAAGCTCTATTAGTTGCTGTGGAATCGACTTTTAAAAATGAGAGGGCGTAAAATTCGACAAAAAAATTTGGCGACGAAATCGAGCACATGCCTTCATAAAAGGGCTCTCCTGGCAAAATGGTTTAACTTTGGCAGGTCCCTGCTGTTCTGTTATGAAACTAGAATATCTTTTGCAGATTCTGGAAGTGATTGCGATCGCAAAGCTCTATTAGTTGCTGTGGAATCGACTTTTAAAAATGAGAGGGCGTAAAATTCGACAAAAAAATTTGGCGACGAAATCGAGAACATGCCTTCATAAAAGGGCTCTCCTGGCCAAATGGTTTAACTTTGGCAGGTCCCTCGTGCTTTATCATGAAAGTAGACTTCGTGGGGCAGATTCTGGAAGTGATTGCGATCGCAAAGCTCTATTAGTTGCTTTGGAATCGGCTTTTGAAAAAAATTCTGTGAAAATCGCAAAAATTTTGGGTATCGAAATCGGGCAAAAGTCTGCATAAAAGGGCTCTCCTGGCCAAATGGTTTAACTTTGGCAGGTCCCTGCTGTTCTGTTATGAAACTAGAATATCTTTTGCACATTCTGGAAGTGATTGCGATCGCAAAGCTCTATTAGTTGCTGTGGAATCGACTTTTAAAAATGAGAGGGCGTAAAATTCGACAAAAAAATTTGGCGACGAAATCGAGCACATGCCTTCATAAAAGGGCTCTCCTGGCCAAATGGTTTAACTTTGGCAGGTCCCTCGTGCTTTATCATGAAAGTAGACTTCGTGGGGCAGATTCTGGAAGTGATTGCGATCGCAAAGCTCTATTAGTTGCTTTGGAATCGGCTTTTGAAAAAAATTCTGTAAAAATCGCAAAAATTTTGGGTATCGAAATCGGGCAAAAGTCTGCATAAAAGGGCTCTCCTGGCCAAATGGTTTAACTTTGGCAGGTCCCTGCTGTTCTGTTATGAAACTAGAATATCTTTTGCACATTCTGGAAGTGATTGCGATCGCAAAGCTCTTCTAGTTGCTGTGGAATCGACTTTTAAAAATGAGAGGGCGTAAAATTCGACAAAAAAATTTGGCGACGAAATCGAGCACATGCCTTCATAAAAGGGCTCTCCTGGCCAAATGGTTTAACTTTGGCAGGTCCCTCGTGCTTTATCATGAAAGTAGACTTCGTGGGGCAGATTCTGGAAGTGATTGCGATCGCAAAGCTCTATTAGTTGCTTTGGAATCGGCTTTTGAAAAAAATTCTGTGAAAATCGCAAAAATTTTGGGTATCGAAATCGGGCAAAAGTCTGCATAAAAGGGCTCTCCTGGCCAAATGGTTTAACTTTGGCAGGTCCCTGCTGTTCTGTTATGAAACTAGAATATCTTTTGCACATTCTGGAAGTGATTGCGATCGCAAAGCTCTATTAGTTGCTGTGGAATCGACTTTTAAAAATGAGAGGGCGTAAAATTCGACAAAAAAATTTGGCGACGAAATCGAGCACATGCCTTCATAAAAGGGCTCTCCTGGCCAAATGGTTTAACTTTGGCAGGTCCCTCGTGCTTTATCATGAAAGTAGACTTCGTGGGGCAGATTCTGGAAGTGATTGCGATCGCAAAGCTCTATTAGTTGCTTTGGAATCGGCTTTTGAAAAAAATTCTGTGAAAATCGCAAAAATTTTGGGTATCGAAATCGGGCAAAAGTCTGCATAAAAGGGCTCTCCTGGCCAAATGGTTTAACTTTGGCAGGTCCCTGCTGTTCTGTTATGAAACTAGAATATCTTTTGCACATTCTGGAAGTGATTGCGATCGCAAAGCTCTATTAGTTGCTGTGGAATCGACTTTTAAAAATGAGAGGGCGTAAAATTCGACAAAAAAATTTGGCGACGAAATCGAGCACATGCCTTCATAAAAGGGCTCTCCTGGCGAAATGGTTTAACTTTGGCAGGTCCCTCGTGCTTTATCATGAAAGTAGACTTCGTGGGGCAGATTCTGGAAGTGATTGCGATCGCAAAGCTCTATTAGTTGCTTTGGAATCGGCTTTTGAAAAAAATTCTGTAAAAATCGCAAAAATTTTGGGTATCGAAATCGGGCAAAAGTCTGCATAAAAGGGCTCTCCTGGCCAAATGGTTTAACTTTGGCAGGTCCCTGCTGTTCTGTTATGAAACTAGAATATCTTTTGCACATTCTGGAAGTGATTGCGATCGCAAAGCTCTTCTAGTTGCTGTGGAATCGACTTTTAAAAATGAGAGGGCGTAAAATTCGACAAAAAAATTTGGCGACGAAATCGAGCACATGCCTTCATAAAAGGGCTCTCCTGGCCAAATGGTTTAACTTTGGCAGGTCCCTCGTGCTTTATCATGAAAGTAGACTTCGTGGGGCAGATTCTGGAAGTGATTGCGATCGCAAAGCTCTATTAGTTGCTTTGGAATCGGCTTTTGAAAAAAATTCTGTGAAAATCGCAAAAATTTTGGGTATCGAAATCGGGCAAAAGTCTGCATAAAAGGGCTCTCCTGGCCAAATGGTTTAACTTTGGCAGGTCCCTGCTGTTCTGTTATGAAACTAGAATATCTTTTGCACATTCTGGAAGTGATTGCGATCGCAAAGCTCTATTAGTTGCTGTGGAATCGACTTTTAAAAATGAGAGGGCGTAAAATTCGACAAAAAAATTTGGCGACGAAATCGAGCACATGCCTTCATAAAAGGGCTCTCCTGGCCAAATGGTTTAACTTTGGCAGGTCCCTCGTGCTTTATCATGAAAGTAGACTTCGTGGGGCAGATTCTGGAAGTGATTGCGATCGCAAAGCTCTATTAGTTGCTTTGGAATCGGCTTTTGAAAAAAATTCTGTGAAAATCGCAAAAATTTTGGGTATCGAAATCGGGCAAAAGTCTGCATAAAAGGGCTCTCCTGGCCAAATGGTTTAACTTTGGCAGGTCCCTGCTGTTCTGTTATGAAACTAGAATATCTTTTGCACATTCTGGAAGTGATTGCGATCGCAAAGCTCTATTAGTTGCTGTGGAATCGACTTTTAAAAATGAGAGGGCGTAAAATTCGACAAAAAAATTTGGCGACGAAATCGAGCACATGCCTTCATAAAAGGGCTCTCCTGGCGAAATGGTTTAACTTTGGCAGGTCCCTCGTGCTTTATCATGAAAGTAGACTTCGTGGGGCAGATTCTGGAAGTGATTGCGATCGCAAAGCTCTATTAGTTGCTTTGGAATCGGCTTTTGAAAAAAATTCTGTGAAAATCGCAAAAATTTTGGGTATCGAAATCGGGCAAAAGTCTGCATAAAAGGGCTCTCCTGGCCAAATGGTTTAACTTTGGCAGGTCCCTGCTGTTCTGTTATGAAACTAGAATATCTTTTGCACATTCTGGAAGTGATTGCGATCGCAAAGCTCTATTAGTTGCTGTGGAATCGACATTTAAAAATGAGAGGGCGTAAAATTCGACAAAAAAATTTGGCGACGAAATCGAGCACATGCCTTCATAAAAGGGCTCTCCTGGCCAAATGGTTTAACTTTGGCAGGTCCCTGCTGTTCTGCTATGAAACTAGAATATCTTTTGCACATTCTGGAAGTGATTGCGATCGCAAAGCTCTATTAGTTGCTGTGGAATCGACTTTTAAAAATTAGAGGGCGTAAAATTCGACAAAAAAATTTGGCGACGAAATCGAGCACATGCCTTCATAAAAGGGCTCTCCTGGCCAAATGGTTTAACTTTGGCAGGTCCCTCGTGCTTTATCATGAAAGTAGACTTCGTGGGGCAGATTCTGGAAGTGATTGCGATCGCAAAGCTCTATTAGTTGCTTTGGAATCGGCTTTTGAAAAAAATTCTGTGAAAATCGCAAAAATTTTGGGTATCGAAATCGGGCAAAAGTCTGCATAAAAGGGCTCTCCTGGCCAAATGGTTTAACTTTGGCAGGTCCCTGCTGTTCTGTTATGAAACTAGAATATCTTTTGCACATTCTGGAAGTGATTGCGATCGCAAAGCTCTATTAGTTGCTGTGGAATCGACTTTTAAAAATGAGAGGGCGTAAAATTCGACAAAAAAATTTGGCGACGAAATCGAGCACATGCCTTCATAAAAGGGCTCTCCTGGCCAAATGGTTTAACTTTGGCAGGTCCCTCGTGCTTTATCATGAAAGTAGACTTCGTGGGGCAGATTCTGGAAGTGATTGCGATCGCAAAGCTCTATTAGTTGCTTTGGAATCGGCTTTTGAAAAAAATTCTGTGAAAATCGCAAAAATTTTGGGTACCGAAATCGGGCAAAAGTCTGCATAAAAGGGCTCTCCTGGCCAAATGGTTTAACTTTGGCAGGTCCCTGCTGTTCTGTTATGAAACTAGAATATCTTTTGCACATTCTGGAAGTGATTGCGATCGCAAAGCTCTATTAGTTGCTGTGGAATCGACTTTTAAAAATGAGAGGGCGTAAAATTCGACACAAAAATTTGGCGACGAAATCGAGCACATGCCTTCATAAAAGGGCTCTCCTGGCCAAATGGTTTAACTTTGGCAGGTCCCTCGTGCTTTATCATGAAAGTAGACTTCGTGGGGCAGATTCTGGAAGTGATTGCGATCGCAAAGCTCTATTAGTTGCTGTGGAATCGACTTTTAAAAATGAGAGGGCGTAAAATTCGACAAAAAAATTTGGCGACGAAATCGAGCACATGCCTTCATAAAAGGGCTCTCCTGGCCAAATGGTTTAACTTTGGCAGGTCCCTCGTGCTTTATCATGAAAGTAGACTTCGTGGGGCAGATTCTGGAAGTGATTGCGATCGCAAAGCTCTATTAGTTGCTTTGGAATCGGCTTTTGAAAAAAATTCTGTGAAAATCGCAAAAATTTTGGGTACCGAAATCGGGCAAAAGTCTGCATAAAAGGGCTCTCCTGGCCAAATGGTTTAACTTTGGCAGGTCCCTGCTGTTCTGTTATGAAACTAGAATATCTTTTGCACATTCTGGAAGTGATTGCGATCGCAAAGCTCTATTAGTTGCTGTGGAATCGACTTTTAAAAATGAGAGGGCGTAAAATTCGACACAAAAATTTGGCGACGAAATCGAGCACATGCCTTCATAAAAGGGCTCTCCTGGCCAAATGGTTTAACTTTGGCAGGTCCCTCGTGCTTTATCATGAAAGTAGACTTCGTGGGGCAGATTCTGGAAGTGATTGCGATCGCAAAGCTCTATTAGTTGCTTTGGAATCGGCTTTTGAAAAAAATTCTGTGAAAATCGCAAAAATTTTGGGTATCGAAATCGGGCAAAAGTCTGCATAAAAGGGCTCTCCTGGCCAAATGGTTTAACTTTGGCAGGTCCCTGCTGTTCTGTTATGAAACTAGAATATCTTTTGCACATTCTGGAAGTGATTGCGATCGCAAAGCTCTATTAGTTGCTGTGGAATCGACTTTTAAAAATGAGAGGGCGTAAAATTCGACAAAAAAATTTGGCGACGAAATCGAGCACATGCCTTCATAAAAGGGCTCTCCTGGCCAAATGGTTTAACTTTGGCAGGTCCCTCGTGCTTTATCATGAAAGTAGACTTCGTGGGGCAGATTCTGGAAGTGATTGCGATCGCAAAGCTCTATTAGTTGCTTTGGAATCGGCTTTTGAAAAAAATTCTGTGAAAATCGCAAAAATTTTGGGTATCGAAATCGGGCAAAAGTCTGCATAAAAGGGCTCTCCTGGCCAAATGGTTTAACTTTGGCAGGTCCCTGCTGTTCTGTTATGAAACTAGAATATCTTTTGCACATTCTGGAAGTGATTGCGATCGCAAAGCTCTATTAGTTGCTGTGGAATCGACTTTTAAAAATGAGAGGGCGTAAAATTCGACAAAAAAATTTGGCGACGAAATCGAGCACATGCCTTCATAAAAGGGCTCTCCTGGCCAAATGGTTTAACTTTGGCAGGTCCCTCGTGCTTTATCATGAAAGTAGACTTCGTGGGGCAGATTCTGGAAGTGATTGCGATCGCAAAGCTCTATTAGTTGCTTTGGAATCGGCTTTTGAAAAAAATTCTGTGAAAATCGCAAAAATTTTGGGTATCGAAATCGGGCAAAAGTCTGCATAAAAGGGCTCTCCTGGCCAAATGGTTTAACTTTGGCAGGTCCCTGCTGTTCTGTTATGAAACTAGAATATCTTTTGCACATTCTGGAAGTGATTGCGATCGCAAAGCTCTATTAGTTGCTGTGGAATCGACTTTTAAAAATGAGAGGGCGTAAAATTCGACAAAAAAATTTGGCGACGAAATCGAGCACATGCCTTCATAAAAGGGCTCTCCTGGCGAAATGGTTTAACTTTGGCAGGTCCCTCGTGCTTTATCATGAAAGTAGACTTCGTGGGGCAGATTCTGGAAGTGATTGCGATCGCAAAGCTCTATTAGTTGCTTTGGAATCGGCTTTTGAAAAAAATTCTGTGAAAATCGCAAAAATTTTGGGTATCGAAATCGGGCAAAAGTCTGCATAAAAGGGCTCTCCTGGCCAAATGGTTTAACTTTGGCAGGTCCCTGCTGTTCTGTTATGAAACTAGAATATCTTTTGCACATTCTGGAAGTGATTGCGATCGCAAAGCTCTATTAGTTGCTGTGGAATCGACTTTTAAAAATGAGAGGGCGTAAAATTCGACAAAAAAATTTGGCGACGAAATCGAGCACATGCCTTCATAAAAGGGCTCTCCTGGCCAAATGGTTTAACTTTGGCAGGTCCCTGCTGTTCTGTTATGAAACTAGAATATCTTTTGCACATTCTGGAAGTGATTGCGATCGCAAAGCTCTATTAGTTGCTGTGGAATCGACTTTTAAAAATGAGAGGGCGTAAAATTCGACAAAAAAATTTGGCGACGAAATCGAGCACATGCCTTCATAAAAGGGCTCTCCTGGCCAAATGGTTTAACTTTGGCAGGTCCCTCGTGCTTTATCATGAAAGTAGACTTCGTGGGGCAGATTCTGGAAGTGATTGCGATCGCAAAGCTCTATTAGTTGCTTTGGAATCGGCTTTTGAAAAAAATTCTGTGAAAATCGCAAAAATTTTGGGCATCGAAATCGGGCAAAAGTCTGCATAAAAGAGCTCTCCTGGCCAAATGGTTTAACTTTGGCAGGTCCCTGCTGTTCTGTTATGAAACTAGAATATCTTTTGCACATTCTGGAAGTGATTGCGATCGCAAAGCTCTATTAGTTGCTGTGGAATCGACTTTTAAAAATGAGAGGGCGTAAAATTCGACAAAAAAATTTGGCGACGAAATCGAGCACATGCCTTCATAAAAGGGCTCTCCTGGCCAAATGGTTTAACTTTGGCAGGTCCCTCGTGCTTTATCATGAAAGTAGACTTCGTGGGGCAGATTCTGGAAGTGATTGCGATCGCAAAGCTCTATTAGTTGCTTTGGAATCGGCTTTTGAAAAAAATTCTGTGAAAATCGCAAAAATTTTGGGTATCGAAATCGGGCAAAAGTCTGCATAAAAGGGCTCTCCTGGCCAAATGGTTTAACTTTGGCAGGTCCCTGCTGTTCTGTTATGAAACTAGAATATCTTTTGCACATTCTGGAAGTGATTGCGATCGCAAAGCTCTATTAGTTGCTGTGGAATCGACTTTTAAAAATGAGAGGGCGTAAAATTCGACAAAAAAATTTGGCGACGAAATCGAGCACATGCCTTCATAAAAGGGCTCTCCTGGCCAAATGGTTTAACTTTGGCAGGTCCCTCGTGCTTTATCATGAAAGTAGACTTCGTGGGGCAGATTCTGGAAGTGATTGCGATCGCAAAGCTCTATTAGTTGCTTTGGAATCGGCTTTTGAAAAAAATTCTGTGAAAATCGCAAAAATTTTGGGTATCGAAATCGGGCAAATGTCTGCATAAAAGGGCTCTCCTGGCCAAATGGTTTAACTTTGGCAGGTCCCTGCTGTTCTGTTATGAAACTAGAATATCTTTTGCACATTCTGGAAGTGATTGCGATCGCAAAGCTCTATTAGTTGCTGTGGAATCGACTTTTAAAAATGAGAGGGCGTAAAATTCGACAAAAAAATTTGGCGACGAAATCGAGCACATGCCTTCATAAAAGGGCTCTCCTGGCCAAATGGTTTAACTTTGGCAGGTCCCTGCTGTTCTGTTATGAAACTAGAATATCTTTTGCACATTCTGGAAGTGATTGCGATCGCAAAGCTCTATTAGTTGCTGTGGAATCGACTTTTAAAAATGAGAGGGCGTAAAATTCGACAAAAAAATTTGGCGACGAAATCGAGAACATGCCTTCATAAAAGGGCTCTCCTGGCCAAATGGTTTAACTTTGGCAGGTCCCTCGTGCTTTATCATGAAAGTAGACTTCGTGGGGCAGATTCTGGAAGTGATTGCGATCGCAAAGCTCTATTAGTTGCTTTGGAATCGGCTTTTGAAAAAAATTCTGTGAAAATCGCAAAAATTTTGGGTATCGAAATCGGGCAAAAGTCTGCATAAAAGGGCTCTCCTGGCCAAATGGTTTAACTTTGGCAGGTCCCTGCTGTTCTGTTATGAAACTAGAATATCTTTTGCACATTCTGGAAGTGATTGCGATCGCAAAGCTCTATTAGTTGCTGTGGAATCGACTTTTAAAAATGAGAGGGCGTAAAATTCGACAAAAAAATTTGGCGACGAAATCGAGCACATGCCTTCATAAAAGGGCTCTCCTGGCCAAATGGTTTAACTTTGGCAGGTCCCTCGTGCTTTATCATGAAAGTAGACTTCGTGGGGCAGATTCTGGAAGTGATTGCGATCGCAAAGCTCTATTAGTTGCTTTGGAATCGGCTTTTGAAAAAAATTCTGTAAAAATCGCAAAAATTTTGGGTATCGAAATCGGGCAAAAGTCTGCATAAAAGGGCTCTCCTGGCCAAATGGTTTAACTTTGGCAGGTCCCTGCTGTTCTGTTATGAAACTAGAATATCTTTTGCACATTCTGGAAGTGATTGCGATCGCAAAGCTCTTCTAGTTGCTGTGGAATCGACTTTTAAAAATGAGAGGGCGTAAAATTCGACAAAAAAATTTGGCGACGAAATCGAGCACATGCCTTCATAAAAGGGCTCTCCTGGCCAAATGGTTTAACTTTGGCAGGTCCCTCGTGCTTTATCATGAAAGTAGACTTCGTGGGGCAGATTCTGGAAGTGATTGCGATCGCAAAGCTCTATTAATTGCTTTGGAATCGGCTTTTGAAAAAAATTCTATGAAAATCGCAAAAATTTTGGGTATCGAAATCGGGCAAAAGTCTGCATAAAAGGGCTCTCCTGGCCAAATGGTTTAACTTTGGCAGGTCCCTGCTGTTCTGTTATGAAACTAGAATATCTTTTGCACATTCTGGAAGTGATTGCGATCGCAAAGCTCTATTAGTTGCTGTGGAATCGACTTTTAAAAATGAGAGGGCGTAAAATTCGACAAAAAAATTTGGCGACGAAATCGAGCACATGCCTTCATAAAAGGGCTCTCCTGGCCAAATGGTTTAACTTTGGCAGGTCCCTCGTGCTTTATCATGAAAGTAGACTTCGTGGGGCAGATTCTGGAAGTGATTGCGATCGCAAAGCTCTATTAGTTGCTTTGGAATCAGCTTTTGAAAAAAATTCTGTGAAAATCGCAAAAATTTTGGGTATCGAAATCGGGCAAAAGTCTGCATAAAAGGGCTCTCCTGGCCAAATGGTTTAACTTTGGCAGGTCCCTGCTGTTCTGTTATGAAACTAGAATATCTTTTGCACATTCTGGAAGTGATTGCGATCGCAAAGCTCTATTAGTTGCTGTGGAATCGACTTTTAAAAATGAGAGGGCGTAAAATTCGACAAAAAAATTTGGCGACGAAATCGAGCACATGCCTTCATAAAAGGGCTCTCCTGGCGAAATGGTTTAACTTTGGCAGGTCCCTCGTGCTTTATCATGAAAGTAGACTTCCTGGGGCAGATTCTGGAAGTGATTGCGATCGCAAAGCTCTATTAGTTGCTTTGGAATCGGCTTTTGAAAAAAATTCTGTGAAAATCGCAAAAATTTTGGGTATCGAAATCGGGCAAAAGTCTGCATAAAAGGGCTCTCCTGGCCAAATGGTTTAACTTTGGCAGGTCCCTGCTGTTCTGTTATGAAACTAGAATATCTTTTGCACATTCTGGAAGTGATTGCGATCGCAAAGCTCTATTAGTTGCTGTGGAATCGACTTTTAAAAATGAGAGGGCGTAAAATTCGACAAAAAAATTTGGCGACGAAATCGAGCACATGCCTTCATAAAAGGGCTCTCCTGGCCAAATGGTTTAACTTTGGCAGGTCCCTGCTGTTCTGTTATGAAACTAGAATATCTTTTGCACATTCTGGAAGTGATTGCGATCGCAAAGCTCTATTAGTTGCTGTGGAATCGACTTTTAAAAATTAGAGGGCGTAAAATTCGACAAAAAAATTTGGCGACGAAATCGAGCACATGCCTTCATAAAAGGGCTCTCCTGGCCAAATGGTTTAACTTTGGCAGGTCCCTCGTGCTTTATCATGAAAGTAGACTTCGTGGGGCAGATTCTGGAAGTGATTGCGATCGCAAAGCTCTATTAGTTGCTTTGGAATCGGCTTTTGAAAAAAATTCTGTGAAAATCGCAAAAATTTTGGGTATCGAAATCGGGCAAAAGTCTGCATAAAAGGGCTCTCCTGGCCAAATGGTTTAACTTTGGCAGGTCCCTGCTGTTCTGTTATGAAACTAGAATATCTTTTGCACATTCTGGAAGTGATTGCGATCGCAAAGCTCTATTAGTTGCTGTGGAATCGACTTTTAAAAATGAGAGGGCGTAAAATTCGACAAAAAAATTTGGCGACGAAATCGAGCACATGCCTTCATAAAAGGGCTCTCCTGGCCAAATGGTTTAACTTTGGCAGGTCCCTCGTGCTTTATCATGAAAGTAGACTTCGTGGGGCAGATTCTGGAAGTGATTGCGATCGCAAAGCTCTATTAGTTGCTTTGGAATCGGCTTTTGAAAAAAATTCTGTGAAAATCGCAAAAATTTTGGGTACCGAAATCGGGCAAAAGTCTGCATAAAAGGGCTCTCCTGGCCAAATGGTTTAACTTTGGCAGGTCCCTGCTGTTCTGTTATGAAACTAGAATATCTTTTGCACATTCTGGAAGTGATTGCGATCGCAAAGCTCTATTAGTTGCTGTGGAATCGACTTTTAAAAATGAGAGGGCGTAAAATTCGACACAAAAATTTGGCGACGAAATCGAGCACATGCCTTCATAAAAGGGCTCTCCTGGCCAAATGGTTTAACTTTGGCAGGTCCCTCGTGCTTTATCATGAAAGTAGACTTCGTGGGGCAGATTCTGGAAGTGATTGCGATCGCAAAGCTCTATTAGTTGCTGTGGAATCGACTTTTAAAAATGAGAGGGCGTAAAATTCGACAAAAAAATTTGGCGACGAAATCGAGCACATGCCTTCATAAAAGGGCTCTCCTGGCCAAATGGTTTAACTTTGGCAGGTCCCTCGTACTTTATCATGAAAGTAGACTTCGTGGGGCAGATTCTGGAAGTGATTGCGATCGCAAAGCTCTATTAGTTGCTTTGGAATCGGCTTTTGAAAAAAATTCTGTGAAAATCGCAAAAATTTTGGGTACCGAAATCGGGCAAAAGTCTGCATAAAAGGGCTCTCCTGGCCAAATGGTTTAACTTTGGCAGGTCCCTGCTGTTCTGTTATGAAACTATAATATCTTTTGCACATTCTGGAAGTGATTGCGATCGCAAAGCTCTATTAGTTGCTGTGGAATCGACTTTTAAAAATGAGAGGGCGTAAAATTCGACACAAAAATTTGGCGACGAAATCGAGCACATGCCTTCATAAAAGGGCTCTCCTGGCCAAATGGTTTAACTTTGGCAGGTCCCTCGTGCTTTATCATGAAAGTAGACTTCGTGGGGCAGATTCTGGAAGTGATTGCGATCGCAAAGCTCTATTAGTTGCTTTGGAATCGGCTTTTGAAAAAAATTCTGTGAAAATCGCAAAAATTTTGGGTATCGAAATCGGGCAAAAGTCTGCATAAAAGGGCTCTCCTGGCCAAATGGTTTAACTTTGGCAGGTCCCTGCTGTTCTGTTATGAAACTAGAATATCTTTTGCACATTCTGGAAGTGATTGCGATCGCAAAGCTCTATTAGTTGCTGTGGAATCGACTTTTAAAAATGAGAGGGCGTAAAATTCGACAAAAAAATTTGGCGACGAAATCGAGCACATGCCTTCATAAAAGGGCTCTCCTGGCCAAATGGTTTAACTTTGGCAGGTCCCTCGTGCTTTATCATGAAAGTAGACTTCGTGGGGCAGATTCTGGAAGTGATTGCGATCGCAAAGCTCTATTAGTTGCTTTGGAATCGGCTTTTGAAAAAAATTCTGTGAAAATCGCAAAAATTTTGGGTATCGAAATCGGGCAAAAGTCTGCATAAAAGGGCTCTCCTGGCCAAATGGTTTAACTTTGGCAGGTCCCTGCTATTCTGTTATGAAACTAGAATATCTTTTGCACATTCTGGAAGTGATTGCGATCGCAAAGCTCTATTAGTTGCTGTGGAATCGACTTTTAAAAATGAGAGGGCGTAAAATTCGACAAAAAAATTTGGCGACGAAATCGAGCACATGCCTTCATAAAAGGGCTCTCCTGGCCAAATGGTTTAACTTTGGCAGGTCCCTCGTGCTTTATCATGAAAGTAGACTTCGTGGGGCAGATTCTGGAAGTGATTGCGATCGCAAAGCTCTATTAGTTGCTTTGGAATCGGCTTTTGAAAAAAATTCTGTGAAAATCGCAAAAATTTTGGGTATCGAAATCGGGCAAAAGTCTGCATAAAAGGGCTCTCCTGGCCAAATGGTTTAACTTTGGCAGGTCCCTGCTGTTCTGTTATGAAACTAGAATATCTTTTGCACATTCTGGAAGTGATTGCGATCGCAAAGCTCTATTAGTTGCTGTGGAATCGACTTTTAAAAATGAGAGGGCGTAAAATTCGACAAAAAAATTTGGCGACGAAATCGAGCACATGCCTTCATAAAAGGGCTCTCCTGGCCAAATGGTTTAACTTTGGCAGGTCCCTGCTGTTCTGTTATGAAACTAGAATATCTTTTGCACATTCTGGAAGTGATTGCGATCGCAAAGCTCTATTAGTTGCTGTGGAATCGACTTTTAAAAATGAGAGGGCGTAAAATTCGACAAAAAAATTTGGCGACGAAATCGAGCACATGCCTTCATAAAAGGGCTCTCCTGGCCAAATGGTTTAACTTTGGCAGGTCCCTCGTGCTTTATCATGAAAGTAGACTTCGTGGGGCAGATTCTGGAAGTGATTGCGATCGCAAAGCTCTATTAGTTGCTTTGGAATCGGCTTTTGAAAAAAATTCTGTGAAAATCGCAAAAATTTTGGGTATCGAAATCGGGCAAAAGTCTGCATAAAAGGGCTCTCCTGGCCAAATGGTTTAACTTTGGCAGGTCCCTGCTGTTCTGTTATGAAACTAGAATATCTTTTGCACATTCTGGAAGTGATTGCGATCGCAAAGCTCTATTAGTTGCTGTGGAATCGACTTTTAAAAATGAGAGGGCGTAAAATTCGACAAAAAAATTTGGCGACGAAATCGAGCACATGCCTTCATAAAAGGGCTCTCCTGGCCAAATGGTTTAACTTTGGCAGGTCCCTCGTGCTTTATCATGAAAGTAGACTTCGTGGGGCAGATTCTGGAAGTGATTGCGATCGCAAAGCTCTATTAGTTGCTTTGGAATCGGCTTTTGAAAAAAATTCTGTGAAAATCGCAAAAATTTTGGGTACCGAAATCGGGCAAAAGTCTGCATAAAAGGGCTCTCCTGGCCAAATGGTTTAACTTTGGCAGGTCCCTGCTGTTCTGTTATGAAACTAGAATATCTTTTGCACATTCTGGAAGTGATTGCGATCGCAAAGCTCTATTAGTTGCTGTGGAATCGACTTTTAAAAATGAGAGGGCGTAAAATTCGACACAAAAATTTGGCGACGAAATCGAGCACATGCCTTCATAAAAGGGCTCTCCTGGCCAAATGGTTTAACTTTGGCAGGTCCCTCGTGCTTTATCATGAAAGTAGACTTCGTGGGGCAGATTCTGGAAGTGATTGCGATCGCAAAGCTCTATTAGTTGCTGTGGAATCGACTTTTAAAAATGAGAGGGCGTAAAATTCGACAAAAAAATTTGGCGACGAAATCGAGCACATGCCTTCATAAAAGGGCTCTCCTGGCCAAATGGTTTAACTTTGGCAGGTCCCTCGTGCTTTATCATGAAAGTAGACTTCGTGGGGCAGATTCTGGAAGTGATTGCGATCGCAAAGCTCTATTAGTTGCTTTGGAATCGGCTTTTGAAAAAAATTCTGTGAAAATCGCAAAAATTTTGGGTACCGAAATCGGGCAAAAGTCTGCATAAAAGGGCTCTCCTGGCCAAATGGTTTAACTTTGGCAGGTCCCTGCTGTTCTGTTATGAAACTAGAATATCTTTTGCACATTCTGGAAGTGATTGCGATCGCAAAGCTCTATTAGTTGCTGTGGAATCGACTTTTAAAAATGAGAGGGCGTAAAATTCGACACAAAAATTTGGCGACGAAATCGAGCACATGCCTTCATAAAAGGGCTCTCCTGGCCAAATGGTTTAACTTTGGCAGGTCCCTCGTGCTTTATCATGAAAGTAGACTTCGTGGGGCAGATTCTGGAAGTGATTGCGTTCGCAAAGCTCTATTAGTTGCTTTGGAATCGGCTTTTGAAAAAAATTCTGTGAAAATCGCAAAAATTTTGGGTATCGAAATCGGGCAAAAGTCTGCATAAAAGGGCTCTCCTGGCCAAATGGTTTAACTTTGGCAGGTCCCTGCTGTTCTGTTATGAAACTAGAATATCTTTTGCACATTCTGGAAGTGATTGCGATTGCAAAGCTCTATTAGTTGCTGTGGAATCGACTTTTAAAAATGAGAGGGCGTAAAATTCGACAAAAAAATTTGGCGACGAAATCGAGCACATGCCTTCATAAAAGGGCTCTCCTGGCCAAATGGTTTAACTTTGGCAGGTCCCTCGTGCTTTATCATGAAAGTAGACTTCGTGGGGCAGATTCTGGAAGTGATTGCGATCGCAAAGCTCTATTAGTTGCTTTGAAATCGGCTTTTGAAAAAAATTCTGTGAAAATCGCAAAAATTTTGGGTACCGAAATCGGGCAAAAGTCTGCATAAAAGGGCTCTCCTGGCCAAATGGTTTAACTTTGGCAGGTCCCTGCTGTTCTGTTATGAAACTAGAATATCTTTTGCACATTCTGGAAGTGATTGCGATCGCAAAGCTCTATTAGTTGCTGTGGAATCGACTTTTAAAAATGAGAGGGCGTAAAATTCGACAAAAAAATTTGGCGACGAAATCGAGCACATGCCTTCATAAAAGGGCTCTCCTGGCCAAATGGTTTAACTTTGGCAGGTCCCTCGTGCTTTATCATGAAAGTAGACTTCGTGGGGCAGATTCTGGAAGTGATTGCGATCGCAAAGCTCTATTATTTGCTTTGGAATCGGCTTTTGAAAAAAATTCTGTGAAAATCGCAAAAATTTTGGGTATCGAAATCGGGCAAAAGTCTGCATAAAAGGGCTCTCCTGGCCAAATGGTTTAACTTTGGCAGGTCCCTGCTGTTCTGTTATGAAACTAGAATATCTTTTGCACATTCTGGAAGTGATTGCGATCGCAAAGCTCTATTAGTTGCTGTGGAATCGACTTTTAAAAATGAGAGGGCGTAAAATTCGACACAAAAATTTGGCGACGAAATCGAGCACATGCCTTCATAAAAGGGCTCTCCTGGCCAAATGGTTTAACTTTGGCAGGTCCCTCGTGCTTTATCATGAAAGTAGACTTCGTGGGGCAGATTCTGGAAGTGATTGCGATCGCAAAGCTCTATTAGTTGATTTGGAATCGGCTTTTGAAAAAAATTCTGTGAAAATCGCAAAAATTTTGGGTATCGAAATCGGGCAAAAGTCTGCATAAAAGGGCTCTCCTGGCCAAATGGTTTAACTTTGGCAGGTCCCTGCTGTTCTGTTATGAAACTAGAATATCTTTTGCACATTCTGGAAGTGATTGCGATCGCAAAGCTCTATTAGTTGCTGTGGAATCGACTTTTAAAAATGAGAGGGCGTAAAATTCGACAAAAAAATTTGGCGACGAAATCGAGCACATGCCTTCATAAAAGGGCTCTCCTGGCCAAATGGTTTAACTTTGGCAGGTCCCTCGTGCTTTATCATGAAAGTAGACTTCGTGGGGCAGATTCTGGAAGTGATTGCGATCGCAAAGCTCTATTAGTTGCTTTGGAATCGGCTTTTGAAAAAAATTCTGTGAAAATCGCAAAAATTTTGGGTATCGAAATCGGGCAAAAGTCTGCATAAAAGGGCTCTCCTGGCCAAATGGTTTAACTTTGGCAGGTCCCTGCTGTTCTGTTATGAAACTAGAATATCTTTTGCACATTCTGGAAGTGATTGCGATCGCAAAGCTCTATTAGTTGCTGTGGAATCGACTTTTAAAAATGAGAGGGCGTAAAATTCGACAAAAAAATTTGGCGACGAAATTGAGCACATGCCTTCATAAAAGGGCTCTCCTGGCCAAATGGTTTAACTTTGGCAGGTCCCTCGTGCTTTATTATGAAAGTAGACTTCGTGGGGCAGATTCTGGAAGTGATTGCGATCGCAAAGCTCTATTAGTTGCTTTGGAATCGGCTTTTGAAAAAAATTCTGTGAAAATCGCAAAAATTTTGGGTATCGAAATCGGGCAAAAGTCTGCATAAAAGGGCTCTCCTGGCCAAATGGTTTAACTTTGGCAGGTCCCTGCTGTTCTGTTATGAAACTAGAATATCTTTTGCACATTCTGGAAGTGATTGCGATCGCAAAGCTCTATTAGTTGCTGTGGAATCGACTTTTAAAAATGAGAGGGCGTAAAATTCGACAAAAAAATTTGGCGACGAATTCGAACACATTCCTTCATAAAAGGGCTCTCCTGGCCAAATGGTTTAACTTTGGCAGGTCCCTCGTGCTTTATCATGAAAGTAGACTTCGTGGGGCAGATTCTGGAAGTGATTGCGATCGCAAAGCTCTATTAGTTGCTTTGGAATCGGCTTTTGAAAAAAATTCTGTGAAAATCGCAAAAATTTTGGGTATCGAAATCGGGCAAAAGTCTGCATAAAAGGGCTCTCCTGGCCAAATGGTTTAACTTTGGCAGGTCCCTGCTGTTCTGTTATGAAACTAGAATATCTTTTGCACATTCTGGAAGTGATTGCGATTGCAAAGCTCTATTAGTTGCTGTGGAATCGACTTTTAAAAATGAGAGGGCGTAAAATTCGACAAAAAAATTTGGCGACGAAATCGAGCACATGCCTTCATAAAAGGGCTCTCCTGGCCAAATGGTTTAACTTTGGCAGGTCCCTCGTGCTTTATCATGAAAGTAGACTTCGTGGGGCAGATTCTGGAAGTGATTGCGATCGCAAAGCTCTATTAGTTGCTTTGAAATCGGCTTTTGAAAAAAATTCTGTGAAAATCGCAAAAATTTTGGGTACCGAAATCGGGCAAAAGTCTGCATAAAAGGGCTCTCCTGGCCAAATGGTTTAACTTTGGCAGGTCCCTGCTGTTCTGTTATGAAACTAGAATATCTTTTGCACATTCTGGAAGTGATTGCGATCGCAAAGCTCTATTAGTTGCTGTGGAATCGACTTTTAAAAATGAGAGGGCGTAAAATTCGACAAAAAAATTTGGCGACGAAATCGAGCACATGCCTTCATAAAAGGGCTCTCCTGGCCAAATGGTTTAACTTTGGCAGGTCCCTCGTGCTTTATCATGAAAGTAGACTTCGTGGGGCAGATTCTGGAAGTGATTGCGATCGCAAAGCTCTATTATTTGCTTTGGAATCGGCTTTTGAAAAAAATTCTGTGAAAATCGCAAAAATTTTGGGTATCGAAATCGGGCAAAAGTCTGCATAAAAGGGCTCTCCTGGCCAAATGGTTTAACTTTGGCAGGTCCCTGCTGTTCTGTTATGAAACTAGAATATCTTTTGCACATTCTGGAAGTGATTGCGATCGCAAAGCTCTATTAGTTGCTGTGGAATCGACTTTTAAAAATGAGAGGGCGTAAAATTCGACAAAAAAATTTGGCGACGAATTCGAGCACATTCCTTCATAAAAGGGCTCTCCTGGCCAAATGGTTTAACTTTGGCAGGTCCCTCGTGCTTTATCATGAAAGTAGACTTCGTGGGGCAGATTCTGGAAGTGATTGCGATCGCAAAGCTCTATTAGTTGCTTTGGAATCGGCTTTTGAAAAAAATTCTGTGAAAATCGCAAAAATTTTGGGTATCGAAATCGGGCAAAAGTCTGCATAAAAGGGCTCTCCTGGCCAAATGGTTTAACTTTGGCAGGTCCCTGCTGTTCTGTTATGAAACTAGAATATCTTTTGCACATTCTGGAAGTGATTGCGATTGCAAAGCTCTATTAGTTGCTGTGGAATCGACTTTTAAAAATGAGAGGGCGTAAAATTCGACAAAAAAATTTGGCGACGAAATCGAGCACATGCCTTCATAAAAGGGCTCTCCTGGCCAAATGGTTTAACTTTGGCAGGTCCCTCGTGCTTTATTATGAAAGTAGACTTCGTGGGGCAGATTCTGGAAGTGATTGCGATCGCAAAGCTCTATTAGTTGCTTTGAAATCGGCTTTTGAAAAAAATTCTGTGAAAATCGCAAAAATTTTGGGTACCGAAATCGGGCAAAAGTCTGCATAAAAGGGCTCTCCTGGCCAAATGGTTTAACTTTGGCAGGTCCCTGCTGTTCTGTTATGAAACTAGAATATCTTTTGCACATTCTGGAAGTGATTGCGATCGCAAAGCTCTATTAGTTGCTGTGGAATCGACTTTTAAAAATGAGAGGGCGTAAAATTCGACAAAAAAATTTGGCGACGAATTCGAGCACATTCCTTCATAAAAGGGCTCTCCTGGCCAAATGGTTTAACTTTGGCAGGTCCCTCGTGCTTTATCATGAAAGTAGACTTCGTGGGGCAGATTCTGGAAGTGATTGCGATCGCAAAGCTCTATTAGTTGCTTTGGAATCGGCTTTTGAAAAAAATTCTGTGAAAATCGCAAAAATTTTGGGTATCGAAATCGGGCAAAAGTCTGCATAAAAGGGCTCTCCTGGCCAAATGGTTTAACTTTGGCAGGTCCCTGCTGTTCTGTTATGAAACTAGAATATCTTTTGCACATTCTGGAAGTGATTGCGATCGCAAAGCTCTATTAGTTGCTGTGGAATCGACTTTTAAAAATGAGAGGGCGTAAAATTCGACAAAAAAATTTGGCGACGAAATCGAGCACATGCCTTCATAAAAGGGCTCTCCTGGCCAAATGGTTTAACTTTGGCAGGTCCCTCGTGCTTTATCATGAAAGTAGACTTCGTGGGGCAGATTCTGGAAGTGATTGCGATCGCAAAGCTCTATTAGTTGCTTTGGAATCGGCTTTTGAAAAAAATTCTGTGAAAATCGCAAAAATTTTGGGTATCGAAATCGGGCAAAAGTCTGCATAAAAGGGCTCTCCTGGCCAAATGGTTTAACTTTGGCAGGTTCCTGCTGTTCTGTTATGAAACTAGAATATCTTTTGCACATTCTGGAAGTGATTGCGATCGCAAAGCTCTATTAGTTGCTGTGGAATCGACTTTTAAAAATGAGAGGGCGTAAAATTCGACAAAAAAATTTGGCGACGAAATCGAGCACATGCCTTCATAAAAGGGCTCTCCTGGCCAAATGGTTTAACTTTGGCAGGTCCCTCGTGCTTTATCATGAAAGTAGACTTCGTGGGGCAGATTCTGGAAGTGATTGCGATCGCAAAGCTCTATTAGTTGCTTTGGAATCGGCTTTTGAAAAAAATTCTGTGAAAATCGCAAAAATTTTGGGTATCGAAATCGGGCAAAAGTCTGCATAAAAGGGCTCTCCTGGCCAAATGGTTTAACTTTGGCAGGTCCCTGCTGTTCTGTTATGAAACTAGAATATCTTTTGCACATTCTGGAAGTGATTGCGATCGCAAAGCTCTATTAGTTGCTGTGGAATCGACTTTTAAAAATGAGAGGGCGTAAAATTCGACAAAAAAATTTGGCGACGAAATCGAGCACATGCCTTCATAAAAGGGCTCTCCTGGCCAAATGGTTTAACTTTGGCAGGTCCCTCGTGCTTTATCATGAAAGTAGACTTCGTGGGGCAGATTCTGGAAGTGATTGCGATCGCAAAGCTCTATTAGTTGCTTTGGAATCGGCTTTTGAAAAAAATTCTGTGAAAATCGCAAAAATTTTGGGTATCGAAATCGGGCAAAAGTCTGCATAAAAGGGCTCTCCTGGCCAAATGGTTTAACTTTGGCAGGTCCCTGCTGTTCTGTTATGAAACTAGAATATCTTTTGCACATTCTGGAAGTGATTGCGATCGCAAAGCTCTATTAGTTGCTGTGGAATCGACTTTTAAAAATGAGAGGGCGTAAAATTCGACAAAAAAATTTGGCGACGAAATCGAGCACATGCCTTCATAAAAGGGCTCTCCTGGCCAAATGGTTTAACTTTGGCAGGTCCCTCGTGCTTTATCATGAAAGTAGACTTCGTGGGGCAGATTCTGGAAGTGATTGCGATCGCAAAGCTCTATTAGTTGCTTTGGAATCGGCTTTTGAAAAAAATTCTGTGAAAATCGCAAAAATTTTGGGTATCGAAATCGGGCAAAAGTCTGCATAAAAGGGCTCTCCTGGCCAAATGGTTTAACTTTGGCAGGTCCCTGCTGTTCTGTTATGAAACTAGAATATCTTTTGCACATTCTGGAAGTGATTGCGATCGCAAAGCTCTATTAGTTGCTGTGGAATCGACTTTTAAAAATGAGAGGGCGTAAAATTCGACAAAAAAATTTGGCGACGAAATCGAGCACATGCCTTCATAAAAGGGCTCTCCTGGCCAAATGGTTTAACTTTGGCAGGTCCCTCGTGCTTTATCATGAAAGTAGACTTCGTGGGGCAGATTCTGGAAGTGATTGCGATCGCAAAGCTCTATTAAATGCTTTGGAATCGGCTTTTGAAAAAAATTCTGTGAAAATCGCAAAAATTTTGGGTATCGAAATCGGGCAAAAGTCTGCATAAAAGGGCTCTCCTGGCCAAATGGTTTAACTTTGGCAGGTCCCTGCTGTTCTGTTATGAAACTAGAATATCTTTTGCACATTCTGGAAGTGATTGCGATCGCAAAGCTCTATTAGTTGCTGTGGAATCGACTTTTAAAAATGAGAGGGCGTAAAATTCGACAAAAAAATTTGGCGACGAAATCGAGCACATGCCTTCATAAAAGGGCTCTCCTGGCCAAATGGTTTAACTTTGGCAGGTCCCTCGTGCTTTATCATGAAAGTAGACTTCGTGGGGCAGATTCTGGAAGTGATTGCGATCGCAAAGCTCTATTAGTTGCTTTGGAATCGGCTTTTGAAAAAAATTCTGTGAAAATCGCAAAAATTTTGGGTATCGAAATCGGGCAAAAGTCTGCATAAAAGGGCTCTCCTGGCCAAATGGTTTAACTTTGGCAGGTCCCTGCTGTTCTGTTATGAAACTAGAATATCTTTTGCACATTCTGGAAGTGATTGCGATCGCAAAGCTCTATTAGTTGCTGTGGAATCGACTTTTAAAAATGAGAGGGCGTAAAATTCGACAAAAAAATTTGGCGACGAAATCGAGCACATGCCTTCATAAAAGGGCTCTCCTGGCCAAATGGTTTAACTTTGGCAGGTCCCTCGTGCTTTATCATGAAAGTAGACTTCGTGGGGCAGATTCTGGAAGTGATTGCGATCGCAAAGCTCTATTAGTTGCTTTGGAATCGGCTTTTGAAAAAAATTCTGTGAAAATCGCAAAAATTTTGGGTATCGAAATCGGGCAAAAGTCTGCATAAAAGGGCTCTCCTGGCCAAATGGTTTAACTTTGGCAGGTCCCTGCTGTTCTGTTATGAAACTAGAATATCTTTTGCACATTCTGGAAGTGATTGCGATCGCAAAGCTCTATTAGTTGCTGTGGAATCGACTTTTAAAAATGAGAGGGCGTAAAATTCGACAAAAAAATTTGGCGACGAAATCGAGCACATGCCTTCATAAAAGGGCTCTCCTGGCCAAATGGTTTAACTTTGGCAGGTCCCTCGTGCTTTATCATGAAAGTAGACTTCGTGGGGCAGATTCTGGAAGTGATTGCGATCGCAAAGCTCTATTAGTTGCTTTGGAATCGGCTTTTGAAAAAAATTCTGTGAAAATCGCAAAAATTTTGGGTATCGAAATCGGGCAAAAGTCTGCATAAAAGGGCTCTCCTGGCCAAATGGTTTAACTTTGGCAGGTCCCTGCTGTTCTGTTATGAAACTAGAATATCTTTTGCACATTCTGGAAGTGATTGCGATCGCAAAGCTCTATTAGTTGCTGTGGAATCGACTTTTAAAAATGAGAGGGCGTAAAATTCGACAAAAAAATTTGGCGACGAAATCGAGCACATGCCTTCATAAAAGGGCTCTCCTGGCCAAATGGTTTAACTTTGGCAGGTCCCTCGTGCTTTATCATGAAAGTAGACTTCGTGGGGCAGATTCTGGAAGTGATTGCGATCGCAAAGCTCTATTAGTTGCTTTGGAATCGGCTTTTGAAAAAAATTCTGTGAAAATCGCAAAAATTTTGGGTATCGAAATCGGGCAAAAGTCTGCATAAAAGGGCTCTCCTGGCCAAATGGTTTAACTTTGGCAGGTCCCTGCTGTTCTGTTATGAAACTAGAATATCTTTTGCACATTCTGGAAGTGATTGCGATCGCAAAGCTCTATTAGTTGCTGTGGAATCGACTTTTAAAAATGAGAGGGCGTAAAATTCGACAAAAAAATTTGGCGACGAAATCGAGCACATGCCTTCATAAAAGGGCTCTCCTGGCCAAATGGTTTAACTTTGGCAGGTCCCTCGTGCTTTATCATGAAAGTAGACTTCGTGGGGCAGATTCTGGAAGTGATTGCGATCGCAAAGCTCTATTAGTTGCTTTGGAATCGGCTTTTGAAAAAAATTCTGTGAAAATCGCAAAAATTTTGGGTATCGAAATCGGGCAAAAGTCTGCATAAAAGGGCTCTCCTGGCCAAATGGTTTAACTTTGGCAGGTCCCTGCTGTTCTGTTATGAAACTAGAATATCTTTTGCACATTCTGGAAGTGATTGCGATCGCAAAGCTCTATTAGTTGCTGTGGAATCGACTTTTAAAAATGAGAGGGCGTAAAATTCGACAAAAAAATTTGGCGACGAAATCGAGCACATGCCTTCATAAAAGGGCTCTCCTGGCCAAATGGTTTAACTTTGGCAGGTCCCTCGTGCTTTATCATGAAAGTAGACTTCGTGGGGCAGATTCTGGAAGTGATTGCGATCGCAAAGCTCTATTAGTTGCTTTGGAATCGGCTTTTGAAAAAAATTCTGTGAAAATCGCAAAAATTTTGGGTATCGAAATCGGGCAAAAGTCTGCATAAAAGGGCTCTCCTGGCCAAATGGTTTAACTTTGGCAGGTCCCTGCTGTTCTGTTATGAAACTAGAATATCTTTTGCACATTCTGGAAGTGATTGCGATCGCAAAGCTCTATTAGTTGCTGTGGAATCGACTTTTAAAAATGAGAGGGCGTAAAATTCGACAAAAAAATTTGGCGACGAAATCGAGCACATGCCTTCATAAAAGGGCTCTCCTGGCCAAATGGTTTAACTTTGGCAGGTCCCTCGTGCTTTATCATGAAAGTAGACTTCGTGGGGCAGATTCTGGAAGTGATTGCGATCGCAAAGCTCTATTAAATGCTTTGGAATCGGCTTTTGAAAAAAATTCTGTGAAAATCGCAAAAATTTTGGGTATCGAAATCGGGCAAAAGTCTGCATAAAAGGGCTCTCCTGGCCAAATGGTTTAACTTTGGCAGGTCCCTGCTGTTCTGTTATGAAACTAGAATATCTTTTGCACATTCTGGAAGTGATTGCGATCGCAAAGCTCTATTAGTTGCTGTGGAATCGACTTTTAAAAATGAGAGGGCGTAAAATTCGACAAAAAAATTTGGCGACGAAATCGAGCACATGCCTTCATAAAAGGGCTCTCCTGGCCAAATGGTTTAACTTTGGCAGGTCCCTCGTGCTTTATCATGAAAGTGGACTTCGTGGAGCAGATTCTGGAAGTGATTGCGATCGCAAAGTTCTATTAGTTGCTTTGGAATCGGCTTTTGAAAAAAATTCTGTGAAAATCGCAAAAATTTTGGGTATCGAAATCGGGCAAAAGTCTGCATAAAAGGGCTCTCCTGGCCAAATGGTTTAACTTTGGCAGGTCCCTGCTGTTCTGTTATGAAACTAGAATATCTTTTGCACATTCTGGAAGTGATTGCGATCGCAAAGCTCTATTAGTTGCTGTGGAATCGACTTTTAAAAATGAGAGGGCGTAAAATTCGACAAAAAAATTTGGCGCCGAAATCGAGCACATGCCTTCATAAAAGGGCTCTCCTGGCCAAATGGTTTAACTTTGGCAGGTCCCTCGTGCTTTATCATGAAAGTAGACTTCGTGGGGCAGATTCTGGAAGTGATTGCGATCGCAAAGCTCTATTAGTTGCTTTGGAATCGGCTTTTGAAAAAAATTCTGTGAAAATCGCAAAAATTTTGGGTATCGAAATCGGGCAAAAGTCTGCATAAAAGGGCTCTCCTGGCCAAATGGTTTAACTTTGGCAGGTCCCTGCTGTTCTGTTATGAAACTAGAATATCTTTTGCACATTCTGGAAGTGATTGCGATCGCAAAGCTCTATTAGTTGCTGTGGAATCGACTTTTAAAAATGAGAGGGCGTAAAATTCGACAAAAAAATTTGGCGACGAAATCGAGCACATGCCTTCATAAAAGGGCTCTCCTGGCCAAATGGTTTAACTTTGGCAGGTCCCTCGTGCTTTATCATGAAAGTAGACTTCGTGGGGCAGATTCTGGAAGTGATTGCGATCGCAAAGCTCTATTAGTTGCTTTGGAATCGGCTTTTGAAAAAAATTCTGTGAAAATCGCAAAAATTTTGGGTATCGAAATCGGGCAAAAGTCTGCATAAAAGGGCTCTCCTGGCCAAATGGTTTAACTTTGGCAGGTCCCTGCTGTTCTGTTATGAAACTAGAATATCTTTTGCACATTCTGGAAGTGATTGCGATCGCAAAGCTCTATTAGTTGCTGTGGAATCGACTTTTAAAAATGAGAGGGCGTAAAATTCGACAAAAAAATTTGGCGACGAAATCGAGCACATGCCTTCATAAAAGGGCTCTCCTGGCCAAATGGTTTAACTTTGGCAGGTCCCTCGTGCTTTATCATGAAAGTAGACTTCGTGGGGCAGATTCTGGAAGTGATTGCGATCGCAAAGCTCTGTTAGTTGCTTTGGAATCGGCTTTTGAAAAAAATTCTGTGAAAATCGCAAAAATTTTGGGTATCGAAATCGGGCAAAAGTCTGCATAAAAGGGCTCTCCTGGCCAAATGGTTTAACTTTGGCAGGTCCCTGCTGTTCTGTTATGAAACTAGAATATCTTTTGCACATTCTGGAAGTGATTGCGATCGCAAAGCTCTATTAGTTGCTGTGGAATCGACTTTTAAAAATGAGAGGGCGTAAAATTCGACAAAAAAATTTGGCGACGAAATCGAGCACATGCCTTCATAAAAGGGCTCTCCTGGCCAAATGGTTTAACTTTGGCAGGTCCCTCGTGCTTTATCATGAAAGTAGACTTCGTGGGGCAGATTCTGGAAGTGATTGCGATCGCAAAGCTCTATTAGTTGCTTTGGAATCGGCTTTTGAAAAAAATTCTGTGAAAATCGCAAAAATTTTGGGTATCGAAATCGGGCAAAAGTCTGCATAAAAGGGCTCTCCTGGCCAAATGGTTTAACTTTGGCAGGTCCCTGCTGTTCTGTTATGAAACTAGAATATCTTTTGCACATTCTGGAAGTGATTGCGATCGCAAAGCTCTATTAGTTGCTGTGGAATCGACTTTTAAAAATGAGAGGGCGTAAAATTCGACAAAAAAATTTGGCGCCGAAATCGAGCACATGCCTTCATAAAAGGGCTCTCCTGGCCAAATGGTTTAACTTTGGCAGGTCCCTCGTGCTTTATCATGAAAGTAGACTTCGTGGGGCAGATTCTGGAAGTGATTGCGATCGCAAAGCTCTATTAGTTGCTTTGGAATCGGCTTTTGAAAAAAATTCTGTGAAAATCGCAAAAATTTTGGGTATCGAAATCGGGCAAAAGTCTGCATAAAAGGGCTCTCCTGGCCAAATGGTTTAACTTTGGCAGGTCCCTGCTGTTCTGTTATGAAACTAGAATATCTTTTGCACATTCTGGAAGTGATTGCGATCGCAAAGCTCTATTAGTTGCTGTGGAATCGACTTTTAAAAATGAGAGGGCGTAAAATTCGACAAAAAAATTTGGCGACGAAATCGAGCACATGCCTTCATAAAAGGGCTCTCCTGGCCAAATGGTTTAACTTTGGCAGGTCCCTCGTGCTTTATCATGAAAGTAGACTTCGTGGGGCAGATTCTGGAAGTGATTGCGATCGCAAAGCTCTATTAGTTGCTTTGGAATCGGCTTTTGAAAAAAATTCTGTGAAAATCGCAAAAATTTTGGGTATCGAAATCGGGCAAAAGTCTGCATAAAAGGGCTCTCCTGGCCAAATGGTTTAACTTTGGCAGGTCCCTGCTGTTCTGTTATGAAACTAGAATATCTTTTGCACATTCTGGAAGTGATTGCGATCGCAAAGCTCTATTAGTTGCTGTGGAATCGACTTTTAAAAATGAGAGGGCGTAAAATTCGACAAAAAAATTTGGCGACGAAATCGAGCACATGCCTTCATAAAAGGGCTCTCCTGGCCAAATGGTTTAACTTTGGCAGGTCCCTCGTGCTTTATCATGAAAGTAGACTTCGTGGGGCAGATTCTGGAAGTGATTGCGATCGCAAAGCTCTGTTAGTTGCTTTGGAATCGGCTTTTGAAAAAAATTCTGTGAAAATCGCAAAAATTTTGGGTATCGAAATCGGGCAAAAGTCTGCATAAAAGGGCTCTCCTGGCCAAATGGTTTAACTTTGGCAGGTCCCTGCTGTTCTGTTATGAAACTAGAATATCTTTTGCACATTCTGGAAGTGATTGCGATCGCAAAGCTCTATTAGTTGCTGTGGAATCGACTTTTAAAAATGAGAGGGCGTAAAATTCGACAAAAAAATTTGGCGACGAAATCGAGCACATGCCTTCATAAAAGGGCTCTCCTGGCCAAATGGTTTAACTTTGGCAGGTCCCTCGTGCTTTATCATGAAAGTAGACTTCGTGGGGCAGATTCTGGAAGTGATTGCGATCGCAAAGCTCTATTAGTTGCTTTGGAATCGGCTTTTGAAAAAAATTCTGTGAAAATCGCAAAAATTTTGGGTATCGAAATCGGGCAAAAGTCTGCATAAAAGGGCTCTCCTGGCCAAATGGTTTAACTTTGGCAGGTCCCTGCTGTTCTGTTATGAAACTAGAATATCTTTTGCACATTCTGGAAGTGATTGCGATCGCAAAGCTCTATTAGTTGCTGTGGAATCGACTTTTAAAAATGAGAGGGCGTAAAATTCGACAAAAAAATTTGGCGACGAAATCGAGCACATGCCTTCATAAAAGGGCTCTCCTGGCCAAATGGTTTAACTTTGGCAGGTCCCTCGTGCTTTATCATGAAAGTAGACTTCGTGGGGCAGATTCTGGAAGTGATTGCGATCGCAAAGCTCTATTAGTTGCTTTGGAATCGGCTTTTGAAAAAAATTCTGTGAAAATCGCAAAAATTTTGGGTATCGAAATCGGGCAAAAGTCTGCATAAAAGGGCTCTCCTGGCCAAATGGTTTAACTTTGGCAGGTCCCTGCTGTTCTGTTATGAAACTAGAATATCTTTTGCACATTCTGGAAGTGATTGCGATCGCAAAGCTCTATTAGTTGCTGTGGAATCGACTTTTAAAAATGAGAGGGCGTAAAATTCGACAAAAAAATTTGGCGACGAAATCGAGCACATGCCTTCATAAAAGGGCTCTCCTGGCCAAATGGTTTAACTTTGGCAGGTCCCTCGTGCTTTATCATGAAAGTAGACTTCGTGGGGCAGATTCTGGAAGTGATTGCGATCGCAAAGCTCTATTAGTTGCTTTGGAATCGGCTTTTGAAAAAAATTCTGTGAAAATCGCAAAAATTTTGGGTATCGAAATCGGGCAAAAGTCTGCATAAAAGGGCTCTCCTGGCCAAATGGTTTAACTTTGGCAGGTCCCTGCTGTTCTGTTATGAAACTAGAATATCTTTTGCACATTCTGGAAGTGATTGCGATCGCAAAGCTCTATTAGTTGCTGTGGAATCGACTTTTAAAAATGAGAGGGCGTAAAATTCGACAAAAAAATTTGGCGACGAAATCGAGCACATGCCTTCATAAAAGGGCTCTCCTGGCCAAATGGTTTAACTTTGGCAGGTCCCTCGTGCTTTATCATGAAAGTAGACTTCGTGGGGCAGATTCTGGAAGTGATTGCGATCGCAAAGCTCTATTAGTTGCTTTGGAATCGGCTTTTGAAAAAAATTCTGTGAAAATCGCAAAAATTTTGGGTATCGAAATCGGGCAAAAGTCTGCATAAAAGGGCTCTCCTGGCCAAATGGTTTAACTTTGGCAGGTCCCTGCTGTTCTGTTATGAAACTAGAATATCTTTTGCACATTCTGGAAGTGATTGCGATCGCAAAGCTCTATTAGTTGCTGTGGAATCGACTTTTAAAAATGAGAGGGCGTAAAATTCGACAAAAAAATTTGGCGACGAAATCGAGCACATGCCTTCATAAAAGGGCTCTCCTGGCCAAATGGTTTAACTTTGGCAGGTCCCTCGTGCTTTATCATGAAAGTAGACTTCGTGGGGCAGATTCTGGAAGTGATTGCGATCGCAAAGCTCTATTAGTTGCTTTGGAATCGGCTTTTGAAAAAAATTCTGTGAAAATCGCAAAAATTTTGGGTATCGAAATCGGGCAAAAGTCTGCATAAAAGGGCTCTCCTGGCCAAATGGTTTAACTTTGGCAGGTCCCTGCTGTTCTGTTATGAAACTAGAATATCTTTTGCACATTCTGGAAGTGATTGCGATCGCAAAGCTCTATTAGTTGCTGTGGAATCGACTTTTAAAAATGAGAGGGCGTAAAATTCGACAAAAAAATTTGGCGACGAAATCGAGCACATGCCTTCATAAAAGGGCTCTCCTGGCCAAATGGTTTAACTTTGGCAGGTCCCTCGTGCTTTATCATGAAAGTAGACTTCGTGGGGCAGATTCTGGAAGTGATTGCGATCGCAAAGCTCTATTAGTTGCTTTGGAATCGGCTTTTGAAAAAAATTCTGTGAAAATCGCAAAAATTTTGGGTATCGAAATCGGGCAAAAGTCTGCATAAAAGGGCTCTCCTGGCCAAATGGTTTAACTTTGGCAGGTCCCTGCTGTTCTGTTATGAAACTAGAATATCTTTTGCACATTCTGGAAGTGATTGCGATCGCAAAGCTCTATTAGTTGCTGTGGAATCGACTTTTAAAAATGAGAGGGCGTAAAATTCGACAAAAAAATTTGGCGACGAAATCGAGCACATGCCTTCATAAAAGGGCTCTCCTGGCCAAATGGTTTAACTTTGGCAGGTCCCTCGTGCTTTATCATGAAAGTAGACTTCGTGGGGCAGATTCTGGAAGTGATTGCGATCGCAAAGCTCTATTAGTTGCTTTGGAATCGGCTTTTGAAAAAAATTCTGTGAAAATCGCAAAAATTTTGGGTATCGAAATCGGGCAAAAGTCTGCATAAAAGGGCTCTGCTGGCCAAATGGTTTAACTTTGGCAGGTCCCTGCTGTTCTGTTATGAAACTAGAATATCTTTTGCACATTCTGGAAGTGATTGTGATCGCAAAGCTCTATTAGTTGCTGTGGAATCGACTTTTAAAAATGAGAGGGCGTAAAATTCGACAAAAAAATTTTGCGACGAAATCGAGCACATGCCTTCATAAAAGGGCTCTCCTGGCCAAATGGTTTAACTTTGGCAGGTCCCTCGTGCTTTATCATGAAAGTGGACTTCGTGGGGCAGATTCTGGAAGTGATTGCGATCGCAAAGCTCTATTAGTTGCTTTGGAATCGGCTTTTGAAAAAAATTCTGTGAAAATCGCAAAAATTTTGGGTATCGAAATCGGGCAAAAGTCTGCATAAAAGGGCTCTCCTGGCCAAATGGTTTAACTTTGGCAGGTCCCTGCTGTTCTGTTATGAAACTAGAATATCTTTTGCACATTCTGGAAGTGATTGCGATCGCAAAGCTCTATTAGTTGCTGTGGAATCGACTTTTAAAAATGAGAGTGCGTAAAATTCGACAAAAAAATTTGGCGCCGAAATCGAGCACATGCCTTCATAAAAGGGCTCTCCTGGCCAAATGGTTTAACTTTGGCAGGTCCCTCGTGCTTTATCATGAAAGTAGACTTCGTGGGGCAGATTCTGGAAGTGATTGCGATCGCAAAGCTCTATTAGTTGCTTTGGAATCGGCTTTTGAAAAAAATTCTGTGAAAATCGCAAAAATTTTGGGTATCGAAATCGGGCAAAAGTCTGCATAAAAGGGCTCTCCTGGCCAAATGGTTTAACTTTGGCAGGTCCCTGCTGTTCTGTTATGAAACTAGAATATCTTTTGCACATTCTGGAAGTGATTGCGATCGCAAAGCTCTATTAGTTGCTGTGGAATCGACTTTTAAAAATGAGAGGGCGTAAAATTCGACAAAAAAATTTGGCGACGAAATCGAGCACATGCCTTCATAAAAGGGCTCTCCTGGCCAAATGGTTTAACTTTGGCAGGTCCCTCGTGCTTTATCATGAAAGTAGACTTCGTGGGGCAGATTCTGGAAGTGATTGCGATCGCAAAGCTCTATTAGTTGCTTTGGAATCGGCTTTTGAAAAAAATTCTGTGAAAATCGCAAAAATTTTGGGTATCGAAATCGGGCAAAAGTCTGCATAAAAGGGCTCTCCTGGCCAAATGGTTTAACTTTGGCAGGTCCCTGCTGTTCTGTTATGAAACTAGAATATCTTTTGCACATTCTGGAAGTGATTGCGATCGCAAAGCTCTATTAGTTGCTGTGGAATCGACTTTTAAAAATGAGAGGGCGTAAAATTCGACAAAAAAATTTGGCGACGAAATCGAGCACATGCCTTCATAAAAGGGCTCTCCTGGCCAAATGGTTTAACTTTGGCAGGTCCCTCGTGCTTTATCATGAAAGTAGACTTCGTGGGGCAGATTCTGGAAGTGATTGCGATCGCAAAGCTCTATTAGTTGCTTTGGAATCGGCTTTTGAAAAAAATTCTGTGAAAATCGCAAAAATTTTGGGTATCGAAATCGGGCAAAAGTCTGCATAAAAGGGCTCTCCTGGCCAAATGGTTTATCTTTGGCAGGTCCCTGCTGTTCTGTTATGAAACTAGAATATCTTTTGCACATTCTGGAAGTGATTGCGATCGCAAAGCTCTATTAGTTGCTGTGGAATCGACTTTAAAAAATGAGAGGGCGTAAAATTCGACAAAAAAATTTGGCGCCGAAATCGAGCACATGCCTTCATAAAAGGGCTCTCCTGGCCAAATGGTTTAACTTTGGCAGGTCCCTCGTGCTTTATCATGAAAGTAGACTTCGTGGGGCAGATTCTGGAAGTGATTGCGATCGCAAAGCTCTATTAGTTGCTTTGGAATCGGCTTTTGAAAAAAATTCTGTGAAAATCGCAAAAATTTTGGGTATCGAAATCGGGCAAAAGTCTGCATAAAAGGGCTCTCCTGGCCAAATGGTTTAACTTTGGCAGGTCCCTGCTGTTCTGTTATGAAACTAGAATATCTTTTGCACATTCTGGAAGTGATTGCGATCGCAAAGCTCTATTAGTTGCTGTGGAATCGACTTTTAAAAATGAGAGGGCGTAAAATTCGACAAAAAAATTTGGCGACGAAATCGAGCACATGCCTTCATAAAAGGGCTCTCCTGGCCAAATGGTTTAACTTTGGCAGGTCCCTCGTGCTTTATCATGAAAGTAGACTTCGTGGGGCAGATTCTGGAAGTGATTGCGATCGCAAAGCTCTATTAGTTGCTTTGGAATCGGCTTTTGAAAAAAATTCTGTGAAAATCGCAAAAATTTTGGGTATCGAAATCGGGCAAAAGTCTGCATAAAAGGGCTCTCCTGGCCAAATGGTTTAACTTTGGCAGGTCCCTGCTGTTCTGTTATGAAACTAGAATATCTTTTGCACATTCTGGAAGTGATTGCGATCGCAAAGCTCTATTAGTTGCTGTGGAATCGACTTTTAAAAATGAGAGGGCGTAAAATTCGACAAAAAAATTTGGCGACGAAATCGAGCACATGCCTTCATAAAAGGGCTCTCCTGGCCAAATGGTTTAACTTTGGCAGGTCCCTCGTGCTTTATCATGAAAGTAGACTTCGTGGGGCAGATTCTGGAAGTGATTGCGATCGCAAAGCTCTATTAGTTGCTTTGGAATCGGCTTTTGAAAAAAATTCTGTGAAAATCGCAAAAATTTTGGGTATCGAAATCGGGCAAAAGTCTGCATAAAAGGGCTCTCCTGGCCAAATGGTTTATCTTTGGCAGGTCCCTGCTGTTCTGTTATGAAACTAGAATATCTTTTGCACATTCTGGAAGTGATTGCGATCGCAAAGCTCTATTAGTTGCTGTGGAATCGACTTTAAAAAATGAGAGGGCGTAAAATTCGACAAAAAAATTTGGCGCCGAAATCGAGCACATGCCTTCATAAAAGGGCTCTCCTGGCCAAATGGTTTAACTTTGGCAGGTCCCTCGTGCTTTATCATGAAAGTAGACTTCGTGGGGCAGATTCTGGAAGTGATTGCGATCGCAAAGCTCTATTAGTTGCTTTGGAATCGGCTTTTGAAAAAAATTCTGTGAAAATCGCAAAAATTTTGGGTATCGAAATCGGGCAAAAGTCTGCATAAAAGGGCTCTCCTGGCCAAATGGTTTAACTTTGGCAGGTCCCTGCTGTTCTGTTATGAAACTAGAATATCTTTTGCACATTCTGGAAGTGATTGCGATCGCAAAGCTCTATTAGTTGCTGTGGAATCGACTTTTAAAAATGAGAGGGCGTAAAATTCGACAAAAAAATTTGGCGACGAAATCGAGCACATGCCTTCATAAAAGGGCTCTCCTGGCCAAATGGTTTAACTTTGGCAGGTCCCTCGTGCTTTATCATGAAAGTAGACTTCGTGGGGCAGATTCTGGAAGTGATTGCGATCGCAAAGCTCTATTAGTTGCTTTGGAATCGGCTTTTGAAAAAAATTCTGTGAAAATCGCAAAAATTTTGGGTATCGAAATCGGGCAAAAGTCTGCATAAAAGGGCTCTCCTGGCCAAATGGTTTAACTTTGGCAGGTCCCTGCTGTTCTGTTATGAAACTAGAATATCTTTTGCACATTCTGGAAGTGATTGCGATCGCAAAGCTCTATTAGTTGCTGTGGAATCGACTTTTAAAAATGAGAGGGCGTAAAATTCGACAAAAAAATTTGGCGACGAAATCGAGCACATGCCTTCATAAAAGGGCTCTCCTGGCCAAATGGTTTAACTTTGGCAGGTCCCTCGTGCTTTATCATGAAAGTAGACTTCGTGGGGCAGATTCTGGAAGTGATTGCGATCGCAAAGCTCTATTAGTTGCTTTGGAATCGGCTTTTGAAAAAAATTCTGTGAAAATCGCAAAAATTTTGGGTATCGAAATCGGGCAAAAGTCTGCATAAAAGGGCTCTCCTGGCCAAATGGTTTAACTTTGGCAGGTCCCTGCTGTTCTGTTATGAAACTAGAATATCTTTTGCACATTCTGGAAGTGATTGCGATCGCAAAGCTCTATTAGTTGCTGTGGAATCGACTTTTAAAAATGAGAGGGCGTAAAATTCGACAAAAAAATTTGGCGACGAAATCGAGCACATGCCTTCATAAAAGGGCTCTCCTGGCCAAATGGTTTAACTTTGGCAGGTCCCTCGTGCTTTATCATGAAAGTAGACTTCGTGGGGCAGATTCTGGAAGTGATTGCGATCGCAAAGCTCTATTAGTTGCTTTGGAATCGGCTTTTGAAAAAAATTCTGTGAAAATCGCAAAAATTTTGGGTATCGAAATCGGGCAAAAGTCTGCATAAAAGGGCTCTCCTGGCCAAATGGTTTAACTTTGGCAGGTCCCTGCTGTTCTGTTATGAAACTAGAATATCTTTTGCACACTCTGGAAGTGATTGTGATCGCAAAGCTCTATTAGTTGCTGTGGAATCGACTTTTAAAAATGAGAGGGCGTAAAATTCGACAAAAAAATTTGGCGACGAAATCGAGCACATGCCTTCATAAAAGGGCTCTCCTGGCCAAATGGTTTAACTTTGGCAGGTCCCTCGTGCTTTATCATGAAAGTAGACTTCGTGGGGCAGATTCTGGAAGTGATTGCGATCGCAAAGCTCTATTAGTTGCTTTGGAATCGGCTTTTGAAAAAAATTCTGTGAAAATCGCAAAAATTTTGGGTATCGAAATCGGGCAAAAGTCTGCATAAAAGGGCTCTCCTGGCCAAATGGTTTAACTTTGGCAGGTCCCTGCTGTTCTGTTATGAAACTAGAATATCTTTTGCACATTCTGGAAGTGATTGCGATCGCAAAGCTCTATTAGTTGCTGTGGAATCGACTTTTAAAAATGAGAGGGCGTAAAATTCGACAAAAAAATTTGGCGACGAAATCGAGCACATGCCTTCATAAAAGGGCTCTCCTGGCCAAATGGTTTAACTTTGGCAGGTCCCTCGTGCTTTATCATGAAAGTAGACTTCGTGGGGCAGATTCTGGAAGTGATTGCGATCGCAAAGCTCTATTAGTTGCTTTGGAATCGGCTTTTGAAAAAAATTCTGTGAAAATCGCAAAAATTTTGGGTATCGAAATCGGGCAAAAGTCTGCATAAAAGGGCTCTCCTGGCCAAATGGTTTAACTTTGGCAGGTCCCTGCTGTTCTGTTATGAAACTAGAATATCTTTTGCACATTCTGGAAGTGATTGCGATCGCAAAGCTCTATTAGTTGCTGTGGAATCGACTTTTAAATATGAGAGGGCGTAAAATTCGACAAAAAAATTTGGCGACGAAATCGAGCACATGCCTTCATAAAAGGGCTCTCCTGGCCAAATGGTTTAACTTTGGCAGGTCCCTCGTGCTTTATCATGAAAGTAGACTTCGTGGGGCAGATTCTGGAAGTGATTGCGATCGCAAAGCTCTATTAGTTGCTTTGGAATCGGCTTTTGAAAAAAATTCAGTGAAAATCGCAAAAATTTTGGGTATCGAAATCGGGCAAAAGTCTGCATAAAAGGGCTCTCCTGGCCAAATGGTTTAACTTTGGCAGGTCCCTGCTGTTCTGTTATGAAACTAGAATATCTTTTGCACATTCTGGAAGTGATTGCGATCGCAAAGCTCTATTAGTTGCTGTGGAATCGACTTTTAAAAATGAGAGGGCGTAAAATTCGACAAAAAAATTTGGCGACGAAATCGAGCACATGCCTTCATAAAAGGGCTCTCCTGGCCAAATGGTTAACTTTGGCAGGTCCCTCGTGCTTTATCATGAAAGTAGACTTCGTGGGGCAGATTCTGGAAGTGATTGCGATCGCAAAGCTCTATTAGTTGCTTTGGAATCGGCTTTTGAAAAAAATTCTGTGAAAATCGCAAAAATTTTGGGTATCGAAATCGGGCAAAAGTCTGCATAAAAGGGCTCTGCTGGCCAAATGGTTTAACTTTGGCAGGTCCCTGCTGTTCTGTTATGAAACTAGAATATCTTTTGCACATTCTGGAAGTGATTGCGATCGCAAAGCTCTATTAGTTGCTGTGGAATCGACTTTTAAAAATGAGAGGGCGTAAAATTCGACAAAAAAATTTGGCGACGAAATCGAGCACATGCCTTCATAAAAGGGCTCTCCTGGCCAAATGGTTTAACTTTGGCAGGTCCCTCGTGCTTTATCATGAAAGTAGACTTCGTGGGGCAGATTCTGGAAGTGATTGCGATCGCAAAGCTCTATTAGTTGCTTTGGAATCGGCTTTTGAAAAAAATTCTGTGAAAATCGCAAAAATTTTGGGTATCGAAATCGGGCAAAAGTCTGCATAAAAGGGCTCTCCTGGCCAAATGGTTTAACTTTGGCAGGTCCCTGCTGTTCTGTTATGAAACTAGAATATCTTTTGCACATTCTGGAAGTGATTGCGATCGCAAAGCTCTATTAGTTGCTGTGGAATCGACTTTTAAAAATGAGAGGGCGTAAAATTCGACAAAAAAATTTGGCGACGAAATCGAGCACATGCCTTCATAAAAGGGCTCTCCTGGCCAAATGGTTTAACTTTGGCAGGTCCCTCGTGCTTTATCATGAAAGTAGACTTCGTGGGGCAGATTCTGGAAGTGATTGCGATCGCAAAGCTCTATTAGTTGCTTTGGAATCGGCTTTTGAAAAAAATTCTGTGAAAATCGCAAAAATTTTGGGTATCGAAATCGGGCAAAAGTCTGCATAAAAGGGCTCTCCTGGCCAAATGGTTTAACTTTGGCAGGTCCCTGCTGTTCTGTTATGAAACTAGAATATCTTTTGCACATTCTGGAAGTGATTGCGATCGCAAAGCTCTATTAGTTGCTGTGGAATCGACTTTTAAAAATGAGAGGGCGTAAAATTCGACAAAAAAATTTGGCGACGAAATCGAGCACATGCCTTCATAAAAGGGCTCTCCTGGCCAAATGGTTTAACTTTGGCAGGTCCCTCGTGCTTTATCATGAAAGTAGACTTCGTGGGGCAGATTCTGGAAGTGATTGCGATCGCAAAGCTCTATTAGTTGCTTTGGAATCGGCTTTTGAAAAAAATTCTGTGAAAATCGCAAAAATTTTGGGTATCGAAATCGGGCAAAAGTCTGCATAAAAGGGCTCTCCTGGCCAAATGGTTTAACTTTGGCAGGTCCCTGCTGTTCTGTTATGAAACTAGAATATCTTTTGCACATTCTGGAAGTGATTGCGATCGCAAAGCTCTATTAGTTGCTGTGGAATCGACTTTTAAAAATGAGAGGGCGTAAAATTCGACAAAAAAATTTGGCGACGAAATCGAGCACATGCCTTCATAAAAGGGGTCTCCTGGCCAAATGGTTTAACTTTGGCAGGTCCCTCGTGCTTTATCATGAAAGTAGACTTCGTGGGGCAGATTCTGGAAGTGATTGCGATCGCAAAGCTCTATTAGTTGCTTTGGAATCGGCTTTTGAAAAAAATTCTGTGAAAATCGCAAAAATTTTGGGTATCGAAATCGGGCAAAAGTCTGCATAAAAGGGCTCTCCTGGCCAAATGGTTTAACTTTGGCAGGTCCCTGCTGTTCTGTTATGAAACTAGAATATCTTTTGCACATTCTGGAAGTGATTGCGATCGCAAAGCTCTATTAGTTGCTGTGGAATCGACTTTTAAAAATGAGAGGGCGTAAAATTCGACAAAAAAATTTGGCGACGAAATCGAGCACATGCCTTCATAAAAGGGCTCTCCTGGCCAAATGGTTTAACTTTGGCAGGTCCCTCGTGCTTTATCATGTAAGTAGACTTCGTGGGGCAGATTCTGGAAGTGATTGCGATCGCAAAGCTCTATTAGTTGCTTTGGAATCGGCTTTTGAAAAAAATTCTGTGAAAATCGCAAAAATTTTGGGTATCGAAATAGGGCAAAAGTCTGCATAAAAGGGCTCTCCTGGCCAAATGGTTTAACTTTGGCAGGTCCCTGCTGTTCTGTTATGAAACTAGAATATCTTTTGCACATTCTGGAAGTGATTGCGATCGCAAAGCTCTATTAGTTGCTGTGGAATCGACTTTTAAAAATGAGAGGGCGTAAAATTCGACAAAAAAATTTGGCGACGAAATCGAGCACATGCCTTCATAAAAGGGCTCTCCTGGCCAAATGGTTTAACTTTGGCAGGTCCCTCGTGCTTTATCATGAAAGTAGACTTCGTGGGGCAGATTCTGGAAGTGATTGCGATCGCAAAGCTCTATTAGTTGCTTTGGAATCGGCTTTGAAAAAAATTCTGTGAAAATCGCAAAAATTTTGGGTATCGAAATCGGGCAAAAGTCTGCATAAAAGGGCTCTCCTGGCCAAATGGTTTAACTTTGGCAGGTCCCTGCTGTTCTGTTATGAAACTAGAATATCTTTTGCACATTCTGGAAGTGATTGCGATCGCAAAGCTCTATTAGTTGCTGTGGAATCGACTTTTAAAAATGAGAGGGCGTAAAATTCGACAAAAAAATTTGGCGACGAAATCGAGCACATGCCTTCATAAAAGGGCTCTCCTGGCCAAATGGTTTAACTTTGGCAGGTCCCTCGTGCTTTATCATGAAAGTAGACTTCGTGGGGCAGATTCTGGAAGTGATTGCGATCGCAAAGCTCTATTAGTTGCTTTGGAATCGGCTTTTGAAAAAAATTCTGTGAAAATCGCAAAAATTTTGGGTATCGAAATCGGGCAAAAGTCTGCATAAAAGGGCTCTCCTGGCCAAATGGTTTAACTTTGGCAGGTCCCTGCTGTTCTGTTATGAAACTAGAATATCTTTTGCACATTCTGGAAGTGATTGCGATCGCAAAGCTCTATTAGTTGCTGTGGAATCGACTTTTAAAAATGAGAGGGCGTAAAATTCGACAAAAAAATTTGGCGACGAAATCGAGCACATGCCTTCATAAAAGGGCTCTCCTGGCCAAATGGTTTAACTTTGGCAGGTCCCTCGTGCTTTATCATGAAAGTAGACTTCGTGGGGCAGATTCTGGAAGTGATTGCGATCGCAAAGCTCTATTAGTTGCTTTGGAATCGGCTTTTGAAAAAAATTCTGTGAAAATCGCAAAAATTTTGGGTATCGAAATCGGGCAAAAGTCTGCATAAAAGGGCTCTCCTGGCCAAATGGTTTAACTTTGGCAGGTCCCTGCTGTTCTGTTATGAAACTAGAATATCTTTTGCACATTCTGGAAGTGATTGCGATCGCAAAGCTCTATTAGTTGCTGTGGAATCGACTTTTAAAAATGAGAGGGCGTAAAATTCGACAAAAAAATTTGGCGACGAAATCGAGCACATGCCTTCATAAAAGGGCTCTCCTGGCCAAATGGTTTAACTTTGGCAGGTCCCTCGTGCTTTATCATGAAAGTAGACTTCGTGGGGCAGATTCTGGAAGTGATTGCGATCGCAAAGCTCTATTAGTTGCTTTGGAATCGGCTTTTGAAAAAAATTCTGTGAAAATCGCAAAAATTTTGGGTATCGAAATCGGGCAAAAGTCTGCATAAAAGGGCTCTCCTGGCCAAATGGTTTAACTTTGGCAGGTCCCTGCTGTTCTGTTATGAAACTAGAATATCTTTTGCACATTCTGGAAGTGATTGCGATCGCAAAGCTCTATTAGTTGCTCTGGAATCGACTTTTAAAAATGAGAGGGCGTAAAATTCGACAAAAAAATTTGGCGACGAAATCGAGCACATGCCTTCATAAAAGGGTTCTCCTGGCCAAATGGTTTAACTTTGGCAGGTTCCTCGTGCTTTATCATGAAAGTAGACTTCGTGGGGCAGATTCTGGAAGTGATTGCGATCGCAAAGCTCTATTAGTTGCTTTGGAATCGGCTTTTGAAAAAAATTCTGTGAAAATCGCAAAAATTTTGGGTATCGAAATCGGGCAAAAGTCTGCATAAAAGGGCTCTCCTGGCCAAATGGTTTAACTTTGGCAGGTCCCTGCTGTTCTGTTATGAAACTAGAATATCTTTTGCACATTCTGGAAGTGATTGCGATCGCAAAGCTCTATTAGTTGCTGTGGAATCGACTTTTAAAAATGAGAGGGCGTAAAATTCGACAAAAAAATTTGGCGACGAAATCGAGCACATGCCTTCATAAAAGGGCTCTCCTGGCCAAATGGTTTAACTTTGGCAGGTCCCTCGTGCTTTATCATGAAAGTAGACTTCGTGGGGCAGATTCTGGAAGTGATTGCGATCGCAAAGCTCTATTAGTTGCTTTGGAATCGGCTTTTGAAAAAAATTCTGTGAAAATCGCAAAAATTTTGGGTATCGAAATCGGGCAAAAGTCTGCATAAAAGGGCTCTCCTGGCCAAATGGTTTAACTTTGGCAGGTCCCTGCTGTTCTGTTATGAAACTAGAATATCTTTTGCACATTCTGGAAGTGATTGCGATCGCAAAGCTCTATTAGTTGCTGTGGAATCGACTTTTAAAAATGAGAGGGCGTAAAATTCGACAAAAAAATTTGGCGACGAAATCGAGCACATGCCTTCATAAAAGGGCTCTCCTGGCCAAATGGTTTAACTTTGGCAGGTCCCTCGTGCTTTATCATGAAAGTAGACTTCGTGGGGCAGATTCTGGAAGTGATTGCGATCGCAAAGCTCTATTAGTTGCTTTGGAATCGGCTTTTGAAAAAAATTCTGTGAAAATCGCAAAAATTTTGGGTATCGAAATCGGGCAAAAGTCTGCATAAAAGGGCTCTCCTGGCCAAATGGTTTAACTTTGGCAGGTCCCTGCTGTTCTGTTATGAAACTAGAATATCTTTTGCACATTCTGGAAGTGATTGCGATCGCAAAGCTCTATTAGTTGCTCTGGAATCGACTTTTAAAAATGAGAGGGCGTAAAATTCGACAAAAAAATTTGGCGACGAAATCGAGCACATGCCTTCATAAAAGGGTTCTCCTGGCCAAATGGTTTAACTTTGGCAGGTTCCTCGTGCTTTATCATGAAAGTAGACTTCGTGGGGCAGATTCTGGAAGTGATTGCGATCGCAAAGCTCTATTAGTTGCTTTGGAATCGGCTTTTGAAAAAAATTCTGTGAAAATCGCAAAAATTTTGGGTATCGAAATCGGGCAAAAGTCTGCATAAAAGGGCTCTCCTGGCCAAATGGTTTAACTTTGGCAGGTCCCTGCTGTTCTGTTATGAAACTAGAATATCTTTTGCACATTCTGGAAGTGATTGCGATCGCAAAGCTCTATTAGTTGCTGTGGAATCGACTTTTAAAAATGAGAGGGCGTAAAATTCGACAAAAAAATTTGGCGACGAAATCGAGCACATGCCTTCATAAAAGGGCTCTCCTGGCCAAATGGTTTAACTTTGGCAGGTCCCTCGTGCTTTATCATGAAAGTAGACTTCGTGGGGCAGATTCTGGAAGTGATTGCGATCGCAAAGCTCTATTAGTTGCTTTGGAATCGGCTTTTGAAAAAAATTCTGTGAAAATCGCAAAAATTTTGGGTATCGAAATCGGGCAAAAGTCTGCATAAAAGGGCTCTCCTGGCCAAATGGTTTAACTTTGGCAGGTCCCTGCTGTTCTGTTATGAAACTAGAATATCTTTTGCACATTCTGGAAGTGACTGCGATCGCAAAGCTCTATTAGTTGCTGTGGAATCGACTTTTAAAAATGAGAGGGCGTAAAATTCGACAAAAAAATTTTGCGACGAAATCGAGCACATGCCTTCATAAAAGGGCTCTCCTGGCCAAATGGTTTAACTTTGGCAGGTCCCTCGTGCTTTATCATGAAAGTAGACTTCGTGGGGCAGATTCTGGAAGTGATTGCGATAGCAAAGCTCTATTAGTTGCTTTGGAATCGGCTTTTGAAAAAAATTCTGTGAAAATCGCAAAAATTTTGGGTATCGAAATCGGGCAAAAGTCTGCATAAAAGGGCTCTCCTGGCCAAATGGTTTAACTTTGGCAGGTCCCTGCTGTTCTGTTATGAAACTAGAATATCTTTTGCACATTCTGGAAGTGATTGCGATCGCAAAGCTCTATTAGTTGCTGTGGAATCGACTTTTAAAAATGAGAGGGCGTAAAATTCGACAAAAAAATTTGGCGACGAAATCGAGCACATGCCTTCATAAAAGGGCTCTCCTGGCCAAATGGTTTAACTTTGGCAGGTCCCTCGTGCTTTATCATGAAAGTAGACTTCGTGGGGCAGATTCTGGAAGTGATTGCGATCGCAAAGCTCTATTAGTTGCTTTGGAATCGGCTTTTGAAAAAAATTCTGTGAAAATCGCAAAAATTTTGGGTATCGAAATCGGGCAAAAGTCTGCATAAAAGGGCTCTCCTGGCCAAATGGTTTAACTTTGGCAGGTCCCTGCTGTTCTGTTATGAAACTAGAATATCTTTTGCACATTCTGGAAGTGATTGCGATCGCAAAGCTCTATTAGTTGCTGTGGAATCGACTTTTAAAAATGAGAGGGCGTAAAATTCGACAAAAAAATTTGGCGACGAAATCGAGCACATGCCTTCATAAAAGGGCTCTCCTGGCCAAATGGTTTAACTTTGGCAGGTCCCTCGTGCTTTATCATGAAAGTAGACTTCGTGGGGCAGATTCTGGAAGTGATTGCGATCGCAAAGCTCTATTAGTTGCTTTGGAATCGGCTTTTGAAAAAAATTCTGTGAAAATCGCAAAAATTTTGGGTATCGAAATCGGGCAAAAGTCTGCATAAAAGGGCTCTCCTGGCCAAATGGTTTAACTTTGGCAGGTCCCTGCTGTTCTGTTATGAAACTAGAATATCTTTTGCACATTCTGGAAGTGATTGCGATCGCAAAGCTCTATTAGTTGCTGTGGAATCGACTTTTAAAAATGAGAGGGCGTAAAATTCGACAAAAAAATTTGGCGACGAAATCGAGCACATGCCTTCATAAAAGGGCTCTCCTGGCCAAATGGTTTAACTTTGGCAGGTCCCTCGTGCTTTATCATGAAAGTAGACTTCGTGGGGCAGATTCTGGAAGTGATTGCGATCGCAAAGCTCTATTAGTTGCTTTGGAATCGGCTTTTGAAAAAAATTCTGTGAAAATCGCAAAAATTTTGGGTATCGAAATCGGGCAAAAGTCTGCATAAAAGGGCTCTCCTGGCCAAATGGTTTAACTTTGGCAGGTCCCTGCTGTTCTGTTATGAAACTAGAATATCTTTTGCACATTCTGGAAGTGATTGCGATCGCAAAGCTCTATTAGTTGCTGTGGAATCGACTTTTAAAAATGAGAGGGCGTAAAATTCGACAAAAAAATTTGGCGACGAAATCGAGCACATGCCTTCATAAAAGGGCTCTCCTGGCCAAATGGTTTAACTTTGGCAGGTCCCTCGTGCTTTATCATGAAAGTAGACTTCGTGGGGCAGATTCTGGAAGTGATTGCGATCGCAAAGCTCTATTAGTTGCTTTGGAATCGGCTTTTGAAAAAAATTCTGTGAAAATCGCAAAAATTTTGGGTATCGAAATCGGGCAAAAGTCTGCATAAAAGGGCTCTCCTGGCCAAATGGTTTAACTTTGGCAGGTCCCTGCTGTTCTGTTATGAAACTAGAATATCTTTTGCACATTCTGGAAGTGATTGCGATCGCAAAGCTCTATTAGTTGCTGTGGAATCGACTTTTAAAAATGAGAGGGCGTAAAATTCGACAAAAAAATTTGGCGACGAAATCGAGCACATGCCTTCATAAAAGGGCTCTCCTGGCCAAATGGTTTAACTTTGGCAGGTCCCTCGTGCTTTATCATGAAAGTAGACTTCGTGGGGCAGATTCTGGAAGTGAATGCGATCGCAAAGCTCTATTAGTTGCTTTGGAATCAGCTTTTGAAAAAAATTCTGTGAAAATCGCAAAAATTTTGGGTATCGAAATCGGGCAAAAGTCTGCATAAAAGGGCTCTCCTGGCCAAATGGTTTAACTTTGGCAGGTCCCTGCTGTTCTGTTATGAAACTAGAATATCTTTTGCAAATTCTGGAAGTGATTGCGATCGCAAAGCTCTATTAGTTGCTGTGGAATCGACTTTTAAAAATGAGAGGGCGTAAAATTCGACAAAAAAATTTGGCGACGAAATCGAGCACATGCCTTCATAAAAGGGCTCTCCTGGCCAAATGGTTTAACTTTGGCAGGTCCCTCGTGCTTTATCATGAAAGTAGACTTCGTGGGGCAGATTCTGGAAGTGATTGCGATCGCAAAGCTCTATTAGTTGCTTTGGAATCGGCTTTTGAAAAAAATTCTGTGAAAATCGCAAAAATTTTGGGTATCGAAATCGGGCAAAAGTCTGCATAAAAGGGCTCTCCTGGCCAAATGGTTTAACTTTGGCAGGTCCCTGCTGTTCTGTTATGAAACTAGAATATCTTTTGCACATTCTGGAAGTGATTGCGATCGCAAAGCTCTATTAGTTGCTGTGGAATCGACTTTTAAAAATGAGAGGGCGTAAAATTCGACAAAAAAATTTGGTGACGAAATCGAGCACATGCCTTCATAAAAGGGCTCTCCTGGCCAAATGGTTTAACTTTGGCAGGTCCCTCGTGCTTTATCATGAAAGTAGACTTCGTGGGGCAGATTCTGGAAGTGATTGCGATCGCAAAGCTCTATTAGTTGCTTTGGAATCGGCTTTTGAAAAAAATTCTGTGAAAATCGCAAAAATTTTGGGTATCGAAATCGGGCAAAAGTCTGCATAAAAGGGCTCTCCTGGCCAAATGGTTTAACTTTGGCAGGTCCCTGCTGTTCTGTTATGAAACTAGAATATCTTTTGCACATTCTGGAAGTGATTGCGATCGCAAAGCTCTATTAGTTGCTGTGGAATCGACTTTTAAAAATGAGAGGGCGTAAAATTCGACAAAAAAATTTGGCGACGAAATCGAGCACATGCCTTCATAAAAGGGCTCTCCTGGCCAAATGGTTTAACTTTGGCAGGTCCCTCGTGCTTTATCATGAAAGTAGACTTCGTGGGGCAGATTCTGGAAGTGATTGCGATCGCAAAGCTCTATTAGTTGCTTTGGAATCGGCTTTTGAAAAAAATTCTGTGAAAATCGCAAAAATTTTGGGTATCGAAATCGGGCAAAAGTCTGCATAAAAGGGCTCTCCTGGCCAAATGGTTTAACTTTGGCAGGTCCCTGCTGTTCTGTTATGAAACTAGAATATCTTTTGCACATTCTGGAAGTGATTGCGATCGCAAAGCTCTATTAGTTGCTGTGGAATCGACTTTTAAAAATGAGAGGGCGTAAAATTCGACAAAAAAATTTGGCGACGAAATCGAGCACATGCCTTCATAAAAGGGCTCTCCTGGCCAAATGGTTTAACTTTGGCAGGTCCCTCGTGCTTTATCATGAAAGTAGACTTCGTGGGGCAGATTCTGGAAGTGATTGCGATCGCAAAGCTCTATTAGTTGCTTTGGAATCGGCTTTTGAAAAAAATTCTGTGAAAATCGCAAAAATTTTGGGTATCGAAATCGGGCAAAAGTCTGCATAAAAGGGCTCTCCTGGCCAAATGGTTTAACTTTGGCAGGTCCCTGCTGTTCTGTTATGAAACTAGAATATCTTTTGCACATTCTGGAAGTGATTGCGATCGCAAAGCTCTATTAGTTGCTCTGGAATCGACTTTTAAAAATGAGAGGGCGTAAAATTCGACAAAAAAATTTGGCGACGAAATCGAGCACATGCCTTCATAAAAGGGTTCTCCTGGCCAAATGGTTTAACTTTGGCAGGTTCCTCGTGCTTTATCATGAAAGTAGACTTCGTGGGGCAGATTCTGGAAGTGATTGCGATCGCAAAGCTCTATTAGTTGCTTTGGAATCGGCTTTTGAAAAAAATTCTGTGAAAATCGCAAAAATTTTGGGTATCGAAATCGGGCAAAAGTCTGCATAAAAGGGCTCTCCTGGCCAAATGGTTTAACTTTGGCAGGTCCCTGCTGTTCTGTTATGAAACTAGAATATCTTTTGCACATTCTGGAAGTGATTGCGATCGCAAAGCTCTATTAGTTGCTGTGGAATCGACTTTTAAAAATGAGAGGGCGTAAAATTCGACAAAAAAATTTGGCGACGAAATCGAGCACATGCCTTCATAAAAGGGCTCTCCTGGCCAAATGGTTTAACTTTGGCAGGTCCCTCGTGCTTTATCATGAAAGTAGACTTCGTGGGGCAGATTCTGGAAGTGATTGCGATCGCAAAGCTCTATTAGTTGCTTTGGAATCGGCTTTTGAAAAAAATTCTGTGAAAATCGCAAAAATTTTGGGTATCGAAATCGGGCAAAAGTCTGCATAAAAGGGCTCTCCTGGCCAAATGGTTTAACTTTGGCAGGTCCCTGCTGTTCTGTTATGAAACTAGAATATCTTTTGCACATTCTGGAAGTGACTGCGATCGCAAAGCTCTATTAGTTGCTGTGGAATCGACTTTTAAAAATGAGAGGGCGTAAAATTCGACAAAAAAATTTGGCGACGAAATCGAGCACATGCCTTCATAAAAGGGCTCTCCTGGCCAAAAGGTTTAACTTTGGCAGGTCCCTCGTGCTTTATCATGAAAGTAGACTTCGTGGGGCAGATTCTGGAAGTGATTGCGATAGCAAAGCTCTATTAGTTGCTTTGGAATCGGCTTTTGAAAAAAATTCTGTGAAAATCGCAAAAATTTTGGGTATCGAAATCGGGCAAAAGTCTGCATAAAAGGGCTCTCCTGGCCAAATGGTTTAACTTTGGCAGGTCCCTGCTGTTCTGTTATGAAACTAGAATATCTTTTGCACATTCTGGAAGTGATTGCGATCGCAAAGCTCTATTAGTTGCTGTGGAATCGACTTTTAAAAATGAGAGGGCGTAAAATTCGACAAAAAAATTTGGCGACGAAATCGAGCACATGCCTTCATAAAAGGGCTCTCCTGGCCAAATGGTTTAACTTTGGCAGGTCCCTCGTGCTTTATCATGAAAGTAGACTTCGTGGGGCAGATTCTGGAAGTGATTGCGATCGCAAAGCTCTATTAGTTGCTTTGGAATCGGCTTTTGAAAAAAATTCTGTGAAAATCGCAAAAATTTTGGGTATCGAAATCGGGCAAAAGTCTGCATAAAAGGGCTCTCCTGGCCAAATGGTTTAACTTTGGCAGGTCCCTGCTGTTCTGTTATGAAACTAGAATATCTTTTGCACATTCTGGAAGTGATTGCGATCGCAAAGCTCTATTAGTTGCTGTGGAATCGACTTTTAAAAATGAGAGGGCGTAAAATTCGACAAAAAAATTTGGCGACGAAATCGAGCACATGCCTTCATAAAAGGGCTCTCCTGGCCAAATGGTTTAACTTTGGCAGGTCCCTCGTGCTTTATCATGAAAGTAGACTTCGTGGGGCAGATTCTGGAAGTGATTGCGATCGCAAAGCTCTATTAGTTGCTTTGGAATCGGCTTTTGAAAAAAATTCTGTGAAAATCGCAAAAATTTTGGGTATCGAAATCGGGCAAAAGTCTGCATAAAAGGGCTCTCCTGGCCAAATGGTTTAACTTTGGCAGGTCCCTGCTGTTCTGTTATGAAACTAGAATATCTTTTGCACATTCTGGAAGTGATTGCGATCGCAAAGCTCTATTAGTTGCTGTGGAATCGACTTTTAAAAATGAGAGGGCGTAAAATTCGACAAAAAAATTTGGCGACGAAATCGAGCACATGCCTTCATAAAAGGGCTCTCCTGGCCAAATGGTTTAACTTTGGCAGGTCCCTCGTGCTTTATCATGAAAGTAGACTTCGTGGGGCAGATTCTGGAAGTGATTGCGATCGCAAAGCTCTATTAGTTGCTTTGGAATCGGCTTTTGAAAAAAATTCTGTGAAAATAGCAAAAATTTTGGGTATCGAAATCGGGCAAAAGTCTGCATAAAAGGGCTCTCCTGGCCAAATGGTTTAACTTTGGCAGGTCCCTGCTGTTCTGTTATGAAACTAGAATATCTTTTGCACATTCTGGAAGTGATTGCGATCGCAAAGCTCTATTAGTTGCTGTGGAATCGACTTTTAAAAATGAGAGGGCGTAAAATTCGACAAAAAAATTTGGCGACGAAATCGAGCACATGCCTTCATAAAAGGGCTCTCCTGGCCAAATGGTTTAACTTTGGCAGGTCCCTCGTGCTTTATCATGAAAGTAGACTTCGTGGGGCAGATTCTGGAAGTGATTGCGATCGCAAAGCTCTATTAGTTGCTTTGGAATCGGCTTTTGAAAAAAATTCTGTGAAAATCGCAAAAATTTTGGGTATCGAAATCGGGCAAAAGTCTGCATAAAAGGGCTCTCCTGGCCAAATGGTTTAACTTTGGCAGGTCCCTGCTGTTCTGTTATGAAACTAGAATATCTTTTGCACATTCTGGAAGTGATTGCGATCGCAAAGCTCTATTAGTTGCTGTGGAATCGACTTTTAAAAATGAGAGGGCGTAAAATTCGACAAAAAAATTTGGCGACGAAATCGAGCACATGCCTTCATAAAAGGGCTCTCCTGGCCAAATGGTTTAACTTTGGCATGTCCCTCGTGCTTTATCATGAAAGTAGACTTCGTGGGGCAGATTCTGGAAGTGAATGCGATCGCAAAGCTCTATTAGTTGCTTTGGAATCGGCTTTTGAAAAAAATTCTGTGAAAATCGCAAAAATTTTGGGTATCGAAATCGGGCAAAAGTCTGCATAAAAGGGCTCTCCTGGCCAAATGGTTTAACTTTGGCAGGTCCCTGCTGTTCTGTTATGAAACTAGAATATCTTTTGCAAATTCTGGAAGTGATTGCGATCGCAAAGCTCTATTAGTTGCTGTGGAATCGACTTTTAAAAATGAGAGGGCGTAAAATTCGACAAAAAAATTTGGCGACGAAATCGAGCACATGCCTTCATAAAAGGGCTCTCCTGGCCAAATGGTTTAACTTTGGCAGGTCCCTCGTGCTTTATCATGAAAGTAGACTTCGTGGGGCAGATTCTGGAAGTGATTGCGATCGCAAAGCTCTATTAGTTGCTTTGGAATCGGCTTTTGAAAAAAATTCTGTGAAAATCGCAAAAATTTTGGGTATCGAAATCGGGCAAAAGTCTGCATAAAAGGGCTCTCCTGGCCAAATGGTTTAACTTTGGCAGGTCCCTGCTGTTCTGTTATGAAACTAGAATATCTTTTGCACATTCTGGAAGTGATTGCGATCGCAAAGCTCTATTAGTTGCTGTGGAATCGACTTTTAAAAATGAGAGGGCGTAAAATTCGACAAAAAAATTTGGTGACGAAATCGAGCACATGCCTTCATAAAAGGGCTCTCCTGGCCAAATGGTTTAACTTTGGCAGGTCCCTCGTGCTTTATCATGAAAGTAGACTTCGTGGGGCAGATTCTGGAAGTGATTGCGATCGCAAAGCTCTATTAGTTGCTTTGGAATCGGCTTTTGAAAAAAATTCTGTGAAAATCGCAAAAATTTTGGGTATCGAAATCGGGCAAAAGTCTGCATAAAAGGGCTCTCCTGGCCAAATGGTTTAACTTTGGCAGGTCCCTGCTGTTCTGTTATGAAACTAGAATATCTTTTGCACATTCTGGAAGTGATTGCGATCGCAAAGCTCTATTAGTTGCTGTGGAATCGACTTTTAAAAATGAGAGGGCGTAAAATTCGACAAAAAAATTTGGCGACGAAATCGAGCACATGCCTTCATAAAAGGGCTCTCCTGGCCAAATGGTTTAACTTTGGCAGGTCCCTCGTGCTTTATCATGAAAGTAGACTTCGTGGGGCAGATTCTGGAAGTGATTGCGATTGCAAAGCTCTATTAGTTGCTTTGGAATCGGCTTTTGAAAAAAATTCTGTGAAAATCGCAAAAATTTTGGGTATCGAAATCGAGCAAAAGTCTGCATAAAAGGGCTCTCCTGGCCAAATGGTTTAACTTTGGCAGGTCCCTGCTGTTCTGTTATGAAACTAGAATATCTTTTGCACATTCTGGAAGTGATTGCGATCGCAAAGCTCTATTAGTTGCTGTGGAATCGACTTTTAAAAATGAGAGGGCGTAAAATTCGACAAAAAAATTTGGCGACAAAATCGAGCACATGCCTTCATAAAAGGGCTCTCCTGGCCAAATGGTTTAACTTTGGCAGGTCCCTCGTGCTTTATCATGAAAGTAGACTTCGTGGGGCAGATTCTGGAAGTGATTGCGATCGCAAAGCTCTATTAGTTGCTTTGGAATCGGCTTTTGAAAAAAATTCTGTGAAAATCGCAAAAATTTTGGGTATCGTAATCGGGCAAAAGTCTGCATAAAAGGGCTCTCCTGGCCAAATGGTTTAACTTTGGCAGGTCCCTGCTGTTATGTTATGAAACTAGAATATCTTTTGCAAATTCTGGAAGTGATTGCGATCGCAAAGCTCTATTAGTTGCTGTGGAATCGACTTTTAAAAATGAGAGGGCGTAAAATTCGACAAAAAAATTTGGCGACGAAATCGAGCACATGCCTTCATAAAAGGGCTCTCCTGGCCAAATGGTTTAACTTTGGCAGGTCCCTCGTGCTTTATCATGAAAGTAGACTTCGTGGGGCAGATTCTGGAAGTGATTGCGATCGCAAAGCTCTATTAGTTGCTTTGGAATCGGCTTTTGAAAAAAATTCTGTGAAAATCGCAAAAATTTTGGGTATCGAAATCGGGCAAAAGTCTGCATAAAAGGGCTCTCCTGGCCAAATGGTTTAACTTTGGCAGGTCCCTGCTGTTCTGTTATGAAACTAGAATATCTTTTGAACATTCTGGAAGTGATTGCGATCGCAAAGCTCTATTAGTTGCTGTGGAATCGACTTTTAAAAATGAGAGGGCGTAAAATTCGACAAAAAAATTTGGCGACGAAATCGAGCACATGCCTTCATAAAAGGGCTCTCCTGGCCAAATGGTTTAACTTTGGCAGGTCCCTCGTGCTTTATCATGAAAGTAGACTTCGTGGGGCAGATTCTGGAAGTGATTGCGATCGCAAAGCTCTATTAGTTGCTTTGGAATCGGCTTTTGAAAAAAATTCTGTGAAAATCGCAAAAATTTTGGGTATCGAAATCGGGCAAAAGTCTGCATAAAAGGGCTCTCCTGGCCAAATGGTTTAACTTTGGCAGGTCCCTGCTGTTCTGTTATGAAACTAGAATATCTTTTGCACATTCTGGAAGTGATTGCGATCGCAAAGCTCTATTAGTTGCTGTGGAATCGACTTTTAAAAATGAGAGGGCGTAAAATTCGACAAAAAAATTTGGCGACGAAATCGAGCACATGCCTTCATAAAAGGGCTCTCCTGGCCAAATGGTTTAACTTTGGCAGATCCCTCGTGCTTTATCATGAAAGTAGACTTCGTGGGGCAGATTCTGGAAGTGATTGCGATCGCAAAGCTCTATTAGTTGCTTTGGAATCGGCTTTTGAAAAAAATTCTGTGAAAATCGCAAAAATTTTGGGTATCGAAATCGGGCAAAAGTCTGCATAAAAGGGCTCTCCTGGCCAAATGGTTTAACTTTGGCAGGTCCCTGCTGTTCTGTTATGAAACTAGAATATCTTTTGCACATTCTGGAAGTGATTGCGATCGCAAAGCTCTATTAGTTGCTGTGGAATCGACTTTTAAAAATGAGAGGGCGTAAAATTCGACAAAAAAATTTGGCGACGAAATCGAGCACATGCCTTCATAAAAGGGCTCTCCTGGCCAAATGGTTTAACTTTGGCAGGTCCCTCGTGCTTTATCATGAAAGTAGACTTCGTGGGGCAGATTCTGGAAGTGATTGCGATCGCAAAGCTCTATTAGTTGCTTTGGAATCGGCTTTTGAAAAAAATTCTGGAAAATCGCAAAAATTTTGGGTATCGAAATCGGGCAAAAGTCTGCATAAAAGGGCTCTCCTGGCCAAATGGTTTAACTTTGGCAGGTCCCTGCTGTTCTGTTATGAAACTAGAATATCTTTTGCACATTCTGGAAGTGATAGCGATCGCAAAGCTCTATTAGTTGCTGTGGAATCGACTTTTAAAAATGAGAGGGCGTAAAATTCGACAAAAAAATTTGGCGACGAAATCGAGCACATGCCTTCATAAAAGGGCTCTCCTGGCCAAATGGTTTAACTTTGGCAGGTCCCTCGTGCTTTATCATGAAAGTAGACTTCGTGGGGCAGATTCTGGAAGTGATTGCGATCGCAAAGCTCTATTAGTTGCTTTGGAATCGGCTTTTGAAAAAAATTCTGTGAAAATCGCAAAAATTTTGGGTATCGAAATCGGGCAAAAGTCTGCATAAAAGGGCTCTCCTGGCCAAATGGTTTAACTTTGGCAGGTCCCTGCTGTTCTGTTATGAAACTAGAATATCTTTTGCACATTCTGGAAGTGATTGCGATCGCAAAGCTCTATTAGTTGCTCTGGAATCGACTTTTAAAAATGAGAGGGCGTAAAATTCGACAAAAAAATTTGGCGACGAAATCGAGCACATGCCTTCATAAAAGGGTTCTCCTGGCCAAATGGTTTAACTTTGGCAGGTTCCTCGTGCTTTATCATGAAAGTAGACTTCGTGGGGCAGATTCTGGAAGTGATTGCGATCGCAAAGCTCTATTAGTTGCTTTGGAATCGGCTTTTGAAAAAAATTCTGTGAAAATCGCAAAAATTTTGGGTATCGAAATCGGGCAAAAGTCTGCATAAAAGGGCTCTCCTGGCCAAATGGTTTAACTTTGGCAGGTCCCTGCTGTTCTGTTATGAAACTAGAATATCTTTTGCACATTCTGGAAGTGATTGCGATCGCAAAGCTCTATTAGTTGCTGTGGAATCGACTTTTAAAAATGAGAGGGCGTAAAATTCGACAAAAAAATTTGGCGACGAAATCGAGCACATGCCTTCATAAAAGGGCTCTCCTGGCCAAATGGTTTAACTTTGGCAGGTCCCTCGTGCTTTATCATGAAAGTAGACTTCGTGGGGCAGATTCTGGAAGTGATTGCGATCGCAAAGCTCTATTAGTTGCTTTGGAATCGGCTTTTGAAAAAAATTCTGTGAAAATCGCAAAAATTTTGGGTATCGAAATCGGGCAAAAGTCTGCATAAAAGGGCTCTCCTGGCCAAATGGTTTAACTTTGGCAGGTCCCTGCTGTTCTGTTATGAAACTAGAATATCTTTTGCACATTCTGGAAGTGATTGCGATCGCAAAGCTCTATTAGTTGCTGTGGAATCGACTTTTAAAAATGAGAGGGCGTAAAATTCGACAAAAAAATTTGGCGACGAAATCGAGCACATGCCTTCATAAAAGGGCTCTCCTGGCCAAATGGTTTAACTTTGGCAGGTCCCTCGTGCTTTATCATGAAAGTAGACTTCGTGGGGCAGATTCTGGAAGTGATTGCGATCGCAAAGCTCTATTAGTTGCTTTGGAATCGGCTTTTGAAAAAAATTCTGTGAAAATCGCAAAAATTTTGGGTATCGAAATCGGGCAAAAGTCTGCATAAAAGGGCTCTCCTGGCCAAATGGTTTAACTTTGGCAGGTCCCTGCTGTTCTGTTATGAAACTAGAATATCTTTTGCACATTCTGGAAGTGATTGCGATCGCAAAGCTCTATTAGTTGCTCTGGAATCGACTTTTAAAAATGAGAGGGCGTAAAATTCGACAAAAAAATTTGGCGACGAAATCGAGCACATGCCTTCATAAAAGGGTTCTCCTGGCCAAATGGTTTAACTTTGGCAGGTTCCTCGTGCTTTATCATGAAAGTAGACTTCGTGGGGCAGATTCTGGAAGTGATTGCGATCGCAAAGCTCTATTAGTTGCTTTGGAATCGGCTTTTGAAAAAAATTCTGTGAAAATCGCAAAAATTTTGGGTATCGAAATCGGGCAAAAGTCTGCATAAAAGGGCTCTCCTGGCCAAATGGTTTAACTTTGGCAGGTCCCTGCTGTTCTGTTATGAAACTAGAATATCTTTTGCACATTCTGGAAGTGATTGCGATCGCAAAGCTCTATTAGTTGCTGTGGAATCGACTTTTAAAAATGAGAGGGCGTAAAATTCGACAAAAAAATTTGGCGACGAAATCGAGCACATGCCTTCATAAAAGGGCTCTCCTGGCCAAATGGTTTAACTTTGGCAGGTCCCTCGTGCTTTATCATGAAAGTAGACTTCGTGGGGCAGATTCTGGAAGTGATTGCGATCGCAAAGCTCTATTAGTTGCTTTGGAATCGGCTTTTGAAAAAAATTCTGTGAAAATCGCAAAAATATGGGTATCGAAATCGGGCAAAAGTCTGCATAAAAGGGCTCTCCTGGCCAAATGGTTTAACTTTGGCAGGTCCCTGCTGTTCTGTTATGAAACTAGAATATCTTTTGCACATTCTGGAAGTGATTGCGATCGCAAAGCTCTATTAGTTGCTGTGGAATCGACTTTTAAAAATGAGAGGGCGTAAAATTCGACAAAAAAATTTGGCGACGAAATCGAGCACATTCCTTCATAAAAGGGCTCTCCTGGCCAAATGGTTTAACTTTGGCAGGTCCCTCGTGCTTTATCATGAAAGTAGACTTCGTGGGGCAGATTCTGGAAGTGATTGCGATCGCAAAGCTCTATTAGTTGCTTTGGAATCGGCTTTTGAAAAAAATTCTGTGAAAATCGCAAAAATTTTGGGTATCGAAATCGGGCAAAAGTCTGCATAAAAGGGCTCTCCTGGCCAAATGGTTTAACTTTGGCAGGTCCCTGCTGTTCTGTTATGAAACTAGAATATCTTTTGCACATTCTGGAAGTGATTGCGATCGCAAAGCTCTATTAGTTGCTGTGGAATCGACTTTTAAAAATGAGAGGGCGTAAAATTCGACAAAAAAATTTGGCGACGAAATCGAGCACATGCCTTCATAAAAGGGCTCTCCTGGCCAAATGGTTTAACTTTGGCAGGTCCCTCGTGCTTTATCATGAAAGTAGACTTCGTGGGGCAGATTCTGGAAGTGAATGCGATCGCAAAGCTCTATTAGTTGCTTTGGAATCGGCTTTTGAAAAAAATTCTGTGAAAATCGCAAAAATTTTGGGTATCGAAATCGGGCAAAAGTCTGCATAAAAGGGCTCTCCTGGCCAAATGGTTTAACTTTGGCAGGTCCCTGCTGTTCTGTTATGAAACTAGAATATCTTTTGCAAATTCTGGAAGTGATTGCGATCGCAAAGCTCTATTAGTTGCTGTGGAATCGACTTTTAAAAATGAGAGGGCGTAAAATTCGACAAAAAAATTTGGCGACGAAATCGAGCACATGCCTTCATAAAAGGGCTCTCCTGGCCAAATGGTTTAACTTTGGCAGGTCCCTCGTGCTTTATCATGAAAGTAGACTTCGTGGGGCAGATTCTGGAAGTGATTGCGATCGCAAAGCTCTATTAGTTGCTTTGGAATCGGCTTTTGAAAAAAATTCTGTGAAAATCGCAAAAATTTTGGGTATCGAAATCGGGCAAAAGTCTGCATAAAAGGGCTCTCCTGGCCAAATGGTTTAACTTTGGCAGGTCCCTGCTGTTCTGTTATGAAACTAGAATATCTTTTGCACATTCTGGAAGTGATTGCGATCGCAAAGCTCTATTAGTTGCTGTGGAATCGACTTTTAAAAATGAGAGGGCGTAAAATTCGACAAAAAAATTTGGTGACGAAATCGAGCACATGCCTTCATAAAAGGGCTCTCCTGGCCAAATGGTTTAACTTTGGCAGGTCCCTCGTGCTTTATCATGAAAGTAGACTTCGTGGGGCAGATTCTGGAAGTGATTGCGATCGCAAAGCTCTATTAGTTGCTTTGGAATCGGCTTTTGAAAAAAATTCTGTGAAAATCGCAAAAATTTTGGGTATCGAAATCGGGCAAAAGTCTGCATAAAAGGGCTCTCCTGGCCAAATGGTTTAACTTTGGCAGGTCCCTGCTGTTCTGTTATGAAACTAGAATATCTTTTGCACATTCTGGAAGTGATTGCGATCGCAAAGCTCTATTAGTTGCTGTGGAATCGACTTTTAAAAATGAGAGGGCGTAAAATTCGACAAAAAAATTTGGCGACGAAATCGAGCACATGCCTTCATAAAAGGGCTCTCCTGGCCAAATGGTTTAACTTTGGCAGGTCCCTCGTGCTTTATCATGAAAGTAGACTTCGTGGGGCAGATTCTGGAAGTGATTGCGATCGCAAAGCTCTATTAGTTGCTTTGGAATCGGCTTTTGAAAAAAATTCTGTGAAAATCGCAAAAATTTTGGGTATCGAAATCGGGCAAAAGTCTGCATAAAAGGGCTCTCCTGGCCAAATGGTTTAACTTTGGCAGGTCCCTGCTGTTCTGTTATGAAACTAGAATATCTTTTGCACATTCTGGAAGTGATTGCGATCGCAAAGCTCTATTAGTTGCTGTGGAATCGACTTTTAAAAATGAGAGGGCGTAAAATTCGACAAAAAAATTTGGCGACGAAATCGAGCACATGCCTTCATAAAAGGGCTCTCCTGGCCAAATGGTTTAACTTTGGCAGGTCCCTCGTGCTTTATCATGAAAGTAGACTTCGTGGGGCAGATTCTGGAAGTGATTGCGATCGCAAAGCTCTATTAGTTGCTTTGGAATCGGCTTTTGAAAAAGATTCTGTGAAAATCGCAAAAATTTTGGGTATCGAAATCGGGCAAAAGTCTGCATAAAAGGGCTCTCCTGGCCAAATGGTTTAACTTTGGCAGGTCCCTGCTGTTCTGTTATGAAACTAGAATATCTTTTGCACATTCTGGAAGTGATTGCGATCGCAAAGCTCTATTAGTTGCTGTGGAATCGACTTTTAAAAATGAGAGGGCGTAAAATTCGACAAAAAAATTTGGCGACGAAATCGAGCACATGCCTTCATAAAAGGGCTCTCCTGGCCAAATGGTTTAACTTTGGCAGGTCCCTCGTGCTTTATCATGAAAGTAGAATTCGTGGGGCAGATTCTGGAAGTGATTGCGATCGCAAAGCTCTATTAGTTGCTTTGGAATCGGCTTTTGAAAAAAATTCTGTGAAAATCGCAAAAATTTTGGGTATCGAAATCGGGCAAAAGTCTGCATAAAAGGGCTCTCCTGGCCAAATGGTTTAACTTTGGCAGGTCCCTGCTGTTCTGTTATGAAACTAGAATATCTTTTGCACATTCTGGAAGTGATTGCGATCGCAAAGCTCTATTAGTTGCTGTGGAATCGACTTTTAAAAATGAGAGGGCGTAAAATTCGACAAAAAAATTTGGCGACGAAATCGAGCACATGCCTTCATAAAAGGGCTCTCCTGGCCAAATGGTTTAACTTTGGCAGGTCCCTCGTGCTTTATCATGAAAGTAGACTTCGTGGGGCAGATTCTGGAAGTGATTGCGATCGCAAAGCTCTATTAGTTGCTTTGGAATCGGCTTTTGAAAAAAATTCTGTGAAAATCGCAAAAATTTTGGGTATCGAAATCGGGCAAAAGTCTGCATAAAAGGGCTCTCCTGGCCAAATGGTTTAACTTTGGCAGGTCCCTGCTGTTCTGTTATGAAACTAGAATATCTTTTGCACATTCTGGAAGTGATTGCGATCGCAAAGCTCTATTAGTTGCTGTGGAATCGACTTTTAAAAATGAGAGGGCGTAAAATTCGACAAAAAAATTTGGCGACGAAATCGAGCACATGCCTTCATAAAAGGGCTCTCCTGGCCAAATGGTTTAACTTTGGCAGGTCCCTCGTGCTTTATCATGAAAGTAGACTTCGTGGGGCAGATTCTGGAAGTGATTGCGATCGCAAAGCTCTATTAGTTGCTTTGGAATCGGCTTTTGAAAAAAATTCTGTGAAAATCGCAAAAATTTTGGGTATCGAAATCGGGCAAAAGTCTGCATAAAAGGGCTCTCCTGGCCAAATGGTTTAACTTTGGCAGGTCCCTGCTGTTCTGTTATGAAACTAGAATATCTTTTGCACATTCTGGAAGTGATTGCGATCGCAAAGCTCTATTAGTTGCTGTGGAATCGACTTTTAAAAATGAGAGGGCGTAAAATTCGACAAAAAAATTTGGCGACGAAATCGAGCACATGCCTTCATAAAAGGGCTCTCCTGGCCAAATGGTTTAACTTTGGCAGGTCCCTCGTGCTTTATCATGAAAGTAGACTTCGTGGGGCAGATTCTGGAAGTGATTGCGATCGCAAAGCTCTATTAGTTGCTTTGGAATCGGCTTTTGAAAAAAATTCTGTGAAAATCGCAAAAATTTTGGGTATCGAAATCGGGCAAAAGTCTGCATAAAAGGGCTCTCCTGGCCAAATGGTTTAACTTTGGCAGGTCCCTGCTGTTCTGTTATGAAACTAGAATATCTTTTGCACATTCTGGAAGTGATTGCGATCGCAAAGCTCTATTAGTTGCTGTGGAATCGACTTTTAAAAATGAGAGGGCGTAAAATTCGACAAAAAAATTTGGCGACGAAATCGAGCACATGCCTTCATAAAAGGGCTCTCCTGGCCAAATGGTTTAACTTTGGCAGGTCCCTCGTGCTTTATCATGAAAGTAGACTTCGTGGGGCAGATTCTGGAAGTGATTGCGATCGCAAAGCTCTATTAGTTGCTTTGGAATCGGCTTTTGAAAAAAATTCTGTGAAAATCGCAAAAATTTTGGGTATCGAAATCGGGCAAAAGTCTGCATAAAAGGGCTCTCCTGGCCAAATGGTTTAACTTTGGCAGGTCCCTGCTGTTCTGTTATGAAACTAGAATATCTTTTGCACATTCTGGAAGTGATTGCGATCGCAAAGCTCTATTAGTTGCTGTGGAATCGACTTTTAAAAATGAGAGGGCGTAAAATTCGACAAAAAAATTTGGCGACGAAATCGAGCACATGCCTTCATAAAAGGGCTCTCCTGGCCAAATGGTTTAACTTTGGCAGGTCCCTCGTGCTTTATCATGAAAGTAGACTTCGTGGGGCAGATTCTGGAAGTGATTGCGATCGCAAAGCTCTATTAGTTGCTTTGGAATCGGCTTTTGAAAAAAATTCTGTGAAAATCGCAAAAATTTTGGGTATCGAAATCGGGCAAAAGTCTGCATAAAAGGGCTCTCCTGGCCAAATGGTTTAACTTTGGCAGGTCCCTGCTGTTCTGGTATGAAACTAGAATATCTTTTGCACATTCTGGAAGTGATTGCGATCGCAAAGCTCTATTAGTTGCTGTGGAATCGACTTTAAAAAATGAGAGGGCGTAAAATTCGACAAAAAAATTTGGCGCCGAAATCGAGCACATGCCTTCATAAAAGGGCTCTCCTGGCCAAATGGTTTAACTTTGGCAGGTCCCTCGTGCTTTATCATGAAAGTAGACTTCGTGGGGCAGATTCTGGAAGTGATTGCGATCGCAAAGCTCTATTAGTTGCTTTGGAATCGGCTTTTGAAAAAAATTCTGTGAAAATCGCAAAAATTTTGGGTATCGAAATCGGGCAAAAGTCTGCATAAAAGGGCTCTCCTGGCCAAATGGTTTAACTTTGGCAGGTCCCTGCTGTTCTGTTATGAAACTAGAATATCTTTTGCACATTCTGGAAGTGATTGCGATCGCAAAGCTCTATTAGTTGCTGTGGAATCGACTTTTAAAAATGAGAGGGCGTAAAATTCGACAAAAAAATTTGGCGACGAAATCGAGCACATGCCTTCATAAAAGGGCTCTCCTGGCCAAATGGTTTAACTTTGGCAGGTCCCTCGTGCTTTATCATGAAAGTAGACTTCGTGGGGCAGATTCTGGAAGTGATTGCGATCGCAAAGCTCTATTAGTTGCTTTGGAATCGGCTTTTGAAAAAAATTCTGTGAAAATCGCAAAAATTTTGAGTATCGAAATCGGGCAAAAGTCTGCATAAAAGGGCTCTCCTGGCCAAATGGTTTAACTTTGGCAGGTCCCTGCTGTTCTGTTATGAAACTAGAATATCTTTTGCACATTCTGGAAGTGATTGCGATCGCAAAGCTCTATTAGTTGCTGTGGAATCGACTTTTAAAAATGAGAGGGCGTAAAATTCGACAAAAAAATTTGGCGACGAAATCGAGCACATGCCTTCATAAAAGGGCTCTCCTGGCCAAATGGTTTAACTTTGGCAGGTCCCTGCTGTTCTGTTATGAAACTAGAATATCTTTTGCACATTCTGGAAGTGATTGCGATCGCAAAGCTCTATTAGTTGCTGTGGAATCGACTTTTAAAAATGAGAGGGCGTAAAATTCGACAAAAAAATTTGGCGACGAAATCGAGCACATGCCTTCATAAAAGGGCTCTCCTGGCCAAATGGTTTAACTTTGGCAGGTCCCTCGTGCTTTATCATGAAAGTAGACTTCGTGGGGCAGATTCTGGAAGTGATTGCGATCGCAAAGCTCTATTAGTTGCTTTGGAATCGGCTTTTGAAAAAAATTCTGTGAAAATCGCAAAAATTTTGGGTATCGAAATCGGGCAAAAGTCTGCATAAAAGGGCTCTCCTGGCCAAATGGTTTAACTTTGGCAGGTCCCTGCTGTTCTGTTATGAAACTAGAATATCTTTTGCACATTCTGGAAGTGATTGCGATCGCAAAGCTCTATTAGTTGCTGTGGAATCGACTTTTAAAAATGAGAGGGCGTAAAATTCGACAAAAAAATTTGGTGACGAAATCGAGCACATGCCTTCATAAAAGGGCTCTCCTGGCCAAATGGTTTAACTTTGGCAGGTCCCTCGTGCTTTATCATGAAAGTAGACTTCGTGGGGCAGATTCTGGAAGTGATTGCGATCGCAAAGCTCTATTAGTTGCTTTGGAATCGGCTTTTGAAAAAAATTCTGTGAAAATCGCAAAAATTTTGGGTATCGAAATCGGGCAAAAGTCTGCATAAAAGGGCTCTCCTGGCCAAATGGTTTAACTTTGGCAGGTCCCTGCTGTTCTGTTATGAAACTAGAATATCTTTTGCACATTCTGGAAGTGATTGCGATCGCAAAGCTCTATTAGTTGCTGTGGAATCGACTTTTAAAAATGAGAGGGCGTAAAATTCGACAAAAAAATTTGGCGACGAAATCGAGCACATGCCTTCATAAAAGGGCTCTCCTGGCCAAATGGTTTAACTTTGGCAGGTCCCTCGTGCTTTATCATGAAAGTAGACTTCGTGGGGCAGATTCTGGAAGTGATTGCGATCGCAAAGCTCTATTAGTTGCTTTGGAATCGGCTTTTGAAAAAAATTCTGTGAAAATCGCAAAAATTTTGGGTATCGAAATCGGGCAAAAGTCTGCATAAAAGGGCTCTCCTGGCCAAATGGTTTAACTTTGGCAGGTCCCTGCTGTTCTGTTATGAAACTAGAATATCTTTTGCACATTCTGGAAGTGATTGCGATCGCAAAGCTCTATTAGTTGCTGTGGAATCGACTTTTAAAAATGAGAGGGCGTAAAATTCGACAAAAAAATTTGGCGACGAAATCGAGCACATGCCTTCATAAAAGGGCTCTCCTGGCCAAATGGTTTAACTTTGGCAGGTCCCTCGTGCTTTATCATGAAAGTAGACTTCGTGGGGCAGATTCTGGAAGTGATTGCGATCGCAAAGCTCTATTAGTTGCTTTGGAATCGGCTTTTGAAAAAGATTCTGTGAAAATCGCAAAAATTTTGGGTATCGAAATCGGGCAAAAGTCTGCATAAAAGGGCTCTCCTGGCCAAATGGTTTAACTTTGGCAGGTCCCTGCTGTTCTGTTATGAAACTAGAATATCTTTTGCACATTCTGGAAGTGATTGCGATCGCAAAGCTCTATTAGTTGCTGTGGAATCGACTTTTAAAAATGAGAGGGCGTAAAATTCGACAAAAAAATTTGGCGACGAAATCGAGCACATGCCTTCATAAAAGGGCTCTCCTGGCCAAATGGTTTAACTTTGGCAGGTCCCTCGTGCTTTATCATGAAAGTAGAATTCGTGGGGCAGATTCTGGAAGTGATTGCGATCGCAAAGCTCTATTAGTTGCTTTGGAATCGGCTTTTGAAAAAAATTCTGTGAAAATCGCAAAAATTTTGGGTATCGAAATCGGGCAAAAGTCTGCATAAAAGGGCTCTCCTGGCCAAATGGTTTAACTTTGGCAGGTCCCTGCTGTTCTGTTATGAAACTAGAATATCTTTTGCACATTCTGGAAGTGATTGCGATCGCAAAGCTCTATTAGTTGCTGTGGAATCGACTTTTAAAAATGAGAGGGCGTAAAATTCGACAAAAAAATTTGGCGACGAAATCGAGCACATGCCTTCATAAAAGGGCTCTCCTGGCCAAATGGTTTAACTTTGGCAGGTCCCTCGTGCTTTATCATGAAAGTAGACTTCGTGGGGCAGATTCTGGAAGTGATTGCGATCGCAAAGCTCTATTAGTTGCTTTGGAATCGGCTTTTGAAAAAAATTCTGTGAAAATCGCAAAAATTTTGGGTATCGAAATCGGGCAAAAGTCTGCATAAAAGGGCTCTCCTGGCCAAATGGTTTAACTTTGGCAGGTCCCTGCTGTTCTGTTATGAAACTAGAATATCTTTTGCACATTCTGGAAGTGATTGCGATCGCAAAGCTCTATTAGTTGCTGTGGAATCGACTTTTAAAAATGAGAGGGCGTAAAATTCGACAAAAAAATTTGGCGACGAAATCGAGCACATGCCTTCATAAAAGGGCTCTCCTGGCCAAATGGTTTAACTTTGGCAGGTCCCTCGTGCTTTATCATGAAAGTAGACTTCGTGGGGCAGATTCTGGAAGTGATTGCGATCGCAAAGCTCTATTAGTTGCTTTGGAATCGGCTTTTGAAAAAAATTCTGTGAAAATCGCAAAAATTTTGGGTATCGAAATCGGGCAAAAGTCTGCATAAAAGGGCTCTCCTGGCCAAATGGTTTAACTTTGGCAGGTCCCTGCTGTTCTGTTATGAAACTAGAATATCTTTTGCACATTCTGGAAGTGATTGCGATCGCAAAGCTCTATTAGTTGCTGTGGAATCGACTTTTAAAAATGAGAGGGCGTAAAATTCGACAAAAAAATTTGGCGACGAAATCGAGCACATGCCTTCATAAAAGGGCTCTCCTGGCCAAATGGTTTAACTTTGGCAGGTCCCTCGTGCTTTATCATGAAAGTAGACTTCGTGGGGCAGATTCTGGAAGTGATTGCGATCGCAAAGCTCTATTAGTTGCTTTGGAATCGGCTTTTGAAAAAAATTCTGTGAAAATCGCAAAAATTTTGGGTATCGAAATCGGGCAAAAGTCTGCATAAAAGGGCTCTCCTGGCCAAATGGTTTAACTTTGGCAGGTCCCTGCTGTTCTGTTATGAAACTAGAATATCTTTTGCACATTCTGGAAGTGATTGCGATCGCAAAGCTCTATTAGTTGCTGTGGAATCGACTTTTAAAAATGAGAGGGCGTAAAATTCGACAAAAAAATTTGGCGACGAAATCGAGCACATGCCTTCATAAAAGGGCTCTCCTGGCCAAATGGTTTAACTTTGGCAGGTCCCTCGTGCTTTATCATGAAAGTAGACTTCGTGGGGCAGATTCTGGAAGTGATTGCGATCGCAAAGCTCTATTAGTTGCTTTGGAATCGGCTTTTGAAAAAAATTCTGTGAAAATCGCAAAAATTTTGGGTATCGAAATCGGGCAAAAGTCTGCATAAAAGGGCTCTCCTGGCCAAATGGTTTAACTTTGGCAGGTCCCTGCTGTTCTGTTATGAAACTAGAATATCTTTTGCACATTCTGGAAGTGATTGCGATCGCAAAGCTCTATTAGTTGCTGTGGAATCGACTTTTAAAAATGAGAGGGCGTAAAATTCGACAAAAAAATTTGGCGACGAAATCGAGCACATGCCTTCATAAAAGGGCTCTCCTGGCCAAATGGTTTAACTTTGGCAGGTCCCTCGTGCTTTATCATGAAAGTAGACTTCGTGGGGCAGATTCTGGAAGTGATTGCGATCGCAAAGCTCTATTAGTTGCTTTGGAATCGGCTTTTGAAAAAAATTCTGTGAAAATCGCAAAAATTTTGGGTATCGAAATCGGGCAAAAGTCTGCATAAAAGGGCTCTCCTGGCCAAATGGTTTAACTTTGGCAGGTCCCTGCTGTTCTGGTATGAAACTAGAATATCTTTTGCACATTCTGGAAGTGATTGCGATCGCAAAGCTCTATTAGTTGCTGTGGAATCGACTTTAAAAAATGAGAGGGCGTAAAATTCGACAAAAAAATTTGGCGCCGAAATCGAGCACATGCCTTCATAAAAGGGCTCTCCTGGCCAAATGGTTTAACTTTGGCAGGTCCCTCGTGCTTTATCATGAAAGTAGACTTCGTGGGGCAGATTCTGGAAGTGATTGCGATCGCAAAGCTCTATTAGTTGCTTTGGAATCGGCTTTTGAAAAAAATTCTGTGAAAATCGCAAAAATTTTGGGTATCGAAATCGGGCAAAAGTCTGCATAAAAGGGCTCTCCTGGCCAAATGGTTTAACTTTGGCAGGTCCCTGCTGTTCTGTTATGAAACTAGAATATCTTTTGCACATTCTGGAAGTGATTGCGATCGCAAAGCTCTATTAGTTGCTGTGGAATCGACTTTTAAAAATGAGAGGGCGTAAAATTCGACAAAAAAATTTGGCGACGAAATCGAGCACATGCCTTCATAAAAGGGCTCTCCTGGCCAAATGGTTTAACTTTGGCAGGTCCCTCGTGCTTTATCATGAAAGTAGACTTCGTGGGGCAGATTCTGGAAGTGATTGCGATCGCAAAGCTCTATTAGTTGCTTTGGAATCGGCTTTTGAAAAAAATTCTGTGAAAATCGCAAAAATTTTGAGTATCGAAATCGGGCAAAAGTCTGCATAAAAGGGCTCTCCTGGCCAAATGGTTTAACTTTGGCAGGTCCCTGCTGTTCTGTTATGAAACTAGAATATCTTTTGCACATTCTGGAAGTGATTGCGATCGCAAAGCTCTATTAGTTGCTGTGGAATCGACTTTTAAAAATGAGAGGGCGTAAAATTCGACAAAAAAATTTGGCGACGAAATCGAGCACATGCCTTCATAAAAGGGCTCTCCTGGCCAAATGGTTTAACTTTGGCAGGTCCCTGCTGTTCTGTTATGAAACTAGAATATCTTTTGCACATTCTGGAAGTGATTGCGATCGCAAAGCTCTATTAGTTGCTGTGGAATCGACTTTTAAAAATGAGAGGGCGTAAAATTCGACAAAAAAATTTGGCGACGAAATCGAGCACATGCCTTCATAAAAGGGCTCTCCTGGCCAAATGGTTTAACTTTGGCAGGTCCCTCGTGCTTTATCATGAAAGTAGACTTCGTGGGGCAGATTCTGGAAGTGATTGCGATCGCAAAGCTCTATTAGTTGCTTTGGAATCGGCTTTTGAAAAAAATTCTGTGAAAATCGCAAAAATTTTGGGTATCGAAATCGGGCAAAAGTCTGCATAAAAGGGCTCTCCTGGCCAAATGGTTTAACTTTGGCAGGTCCCTGCTGTTCTGTTATGAAACTAGAATATCTTTTGCACATTCTGGAAGTGATTGCGATCGCAAAGCTCTATTAGTTGCTGTGGAATCGACTTTTAAAAATGAGAGGGCGTAAAATTCGACAAAAAAATTTGGCGACGAAATCGAGCACATGCCTTCATAAAAGGGCTCTCCTGGCCAAATGGTTTAACTTTGGCAGGTCCCTCGTGCTTTATCATGAAAGTAGACTTCGTGGGGCAGATTTTGGAAGTGATTGCGATCGCAAAGCTCTATTAGTTGCTTTGGAATCGGCTTTTGAAAAAAATTCTGTGAAAATCGCAAAAATTTTGGGTATCGAAATCGGGCAAAAGTCTGCATAAAAGGGCTCTCCTGGCCAAATGGTTTAACTTTGGCAGGTCCCTGCTGTTCTGTTATGAAACTAGAATATCTTTTGCACATTCTGGAAGTGATTGCGATCGCAAAGCTCTATTAGTTGCTGTGGAATCGACTTTTAAAAATGAGAGGGCGTAAAATTCGACAAAAAAATTTGGCGACGAAATCGAGCACATGCCTTCATAAAAGGGCTCTCCTGGCCAAATGGTTTAACTTTGGCAGGTCCCTCGTGCTTTATCATGAAAGTAGACTTCGTGGGGCAGATTCTGGAAGTTATTGCGATCGCAAAGCTCTATTAGTTGCTTTGGAATCGGCTTTTGAAAAAAATTCTGTGAAAATCGCAAAAATTTTGGGTATCGAAATCGGGCAAAAGTCTGCATAAAAGGGCTCTCCTGGCCAAATGGTTTAACTTTGGCAGGTCCCTGCTGTTCTGTTATGAAACTAGAATATCTTTTGCACATTCTGGAAGTGATTGCGATCGCAAAGCTCTATTAGTTGCTGTGGAATCGACTTTAAAAAATGAGAGGGCGTAAAATTCGACAAAAAAATTTGGCGCCGAAATCGAGCACATGCCTTCATAAAAGGGCTCTCCTGGCCAAATGGTTTAACTTTGGCAGGTCCCTCGTGCTTTATCATGAAAGTAGACTTCGTGGGGCAGATTCTGGAAGTGATTGCGATCGCAAAGCTCTATTAGTTGCTTTGGAATCGGCTTTTGAAAAAAATTCTGTGAAAATCGCAAAAATTTTGGGTATCGAAATCGGGCAAAAGTCTGCATAAAAGGGCTCTCCTGGCCAAATGGTTTAACTTTGGCAGGTCCCTGCTGTTCTGTTATGAAACTAGAATATCTTTTGCACATTCTGGAAGTGATTGCGATCGCAAAGCTCTATTAGTTGCTGTGGAATCGACTTTTAAAAATGAGAGGGCGTAAAATTCGACAAAAAAATTTGGCGACGAAATCGAGCACATGCCTTCATAAAAGGGCTCTCCTGGCCAAATGGTTTAACTTTGGCAGGTCCCTCGTGCTTTATCATGAAAGTAGACTTCGTGGGGCAGATTCTGGAAGTGATTGCGATCGCAAAGCTCTATTAGTTGCTTTGGAATCGGCTTTTGAAAAAAATTCTGTGAAAATCGCAAAAATTTTGGGTATCGAAATCGGGCAAAAGTCTGCATAAAAGGGCTCTCCTGGCCAAATGGTTTAACTTTGGCAGGTCCCTGCTGTTCTGTTATGAAACTAGAATATCTTTTGCACATTCTGGAAGTGATTGCGATCGCAAAGCTCTATTAGTTGCTGTGGAATCGACTTTTAAAAATGAGAGGGCGTAAAATTCGACAAAAAAATTTGGCGACGAAATCGAGCACATGCCTTCATAAAAGGGCTCTCCTGGCCAAATGGTTTAACTTTGGCAGGTCCCTCGTGCTTTATCATGAAAGTAGACTTCGTGGGGCAGATTCTGGAAGTGATTGCGATCGCAAAGCTCTATTAGTTGCTTTGGAATCGGCTTTTGAAAAAAATTCTGTGAAAATCGCAAAAATTTTGGGTATCGAAATCGGGCAAAAGTCTGCATAAAAGGGCTCTCCTGGCCAAATGGTTTAACTTTGGCAGGTCCCTGCTGTTCTGTTATGAAACTAGAATATCTTTTGCACATTCTGGAAGTGATTGCGATCGCAAAGCTCTATTAGTTGCTGTGGAATCGACTTTTAAAAATGAGAGGGCGTAAAATTCGACAAAAAAATTTGGCGACGAAATCGAGCACATGCCTTCATAAAAGGGCTCTCCTGGCCAAATGGTTTAACTTTGGCAGGTCCCTCGTGCTTTATCATGAAAGTAGACTTCGTGGGGCAGATTCTGGAAGTGATTGCGATCGCAAAGCTCTATTAGTTGCTTTGGAATCGGCTTTTGAAAAAGATTCTGTGAAAATCGCAAAAATTTTGGGTATCGAAATCGGGCAAAAGTCTGCATAAAAGGGCTCTCCTGGCCAAATGGTTTAACTTTGGCAGGTCCCTGCTGTTCTGTTATGAAACTAGAATATCTTTTGCACATTCTGGAAGTGATTGCGATCGCAAAGCTCTATTAGTTGCTGTGGAATCGACTTTTAAAAATGAGAGGGCGTAAAATTCGACAAAAAAATTTGGCGACGAAATCGAGCACATGCCTTCATAAAAGGGCTCTCCTGGCCAAATGGTTTAACTTTGGCAGGTCCCTCGTGCTTTATCATGAAAGTAGACTTCGTGGGGCAGATTCTGGAAGTGATTGCGATCGCAAAGCTCTATTAGTTGCTTTGGAATCGGCTTTTGAAAAAAATTCTGTGAAAATCGCAAAAATTTTGGGTATCGAAATCGGGCAAAAGTCTGCATAAAAGGGCTCTCCTGGCCAAATGGTTTAACTTTGGCAGGTCCCTGCTGTTCTGTTATGAAACTAGAATATCTTTTGCACATTCTGGAAGTGATTGCGATCGCAAAGCTCTATTAGTTGCTGTGGAATCGACTTTTAAAAATGAGAGGGCGTAAAATTCGACAAAAAAATTTGGCGACGAAATCGAGCACATGCCTTCATAAAAGGGCTCTCCTGGCCAAATGGTTTAACTTTGGCAGGTCCCTCGTGCTTTATCATGAAAGTAGACTTCGTGGGGCAGATTCTGGAAGTGATTGCGATCGCAAAGCTCTATTAGTTGCTTTGGAATCGGCTTTTGAAAAAAATTCTGTGAAAATCGCAAAAATTTTGGGTATCGAAATCGGGCAAAAGTCTGCATAAAAGGGCTCTCCTGGCCAAATGGTTTAACTTTGGCAGGTCCCTGCTGTTCTGTTATGAAACTAGAATATCTTTTGCACATTCTGGAAGTGATTGCGATCGCAAAGCTCTATTAGTTGCTGTGGAATCGACTTTTAAAAATGAGAGGGCGTAAAATTCGACAAAAAAATTTGGCGACGAAATCGAGCACATGCCTTCATAAAAGGGCTCTCCTGGCCAAATGGTTTAACTTTGGCAGGTCCCTCGTGCTTTATCATGAAAGTAGACTTCGTGGGGCAGATTCTGGAAGTGATTGCGATCGCAAAGCTCTATTAGTTGCTTTGGAATCGGCTTTTGAAAAAAATTCTGTGAAAATCGCAAAAATTTTGGGTATCGAAATCGGGCAAAAGTCTGCATAAAAGGGCTCTCCTGGCCAAATGGTTTAACTTTGGCAGGTCCCTGCTGTTCTGTTATGAAACTAGAATATCTTTTGCACATTCTGGAAGTGATTGCGATCGCAAAGCTCTATTAGTTGCTGTGGAATCGACTTTTAAAAATGAGAGGGCGTAAAATTCGACAAAAAAATTTGGCGACGAAATCGAGCACATGCCTTCATAAAAGGGCTCTCCTGGCCAAATGGTTTAACTTTGGCAGGTCCCTCGTGCTTTATCATGAAAGTAGACTTCGTGGGGCAGATTCTGGAAGTGATTGCGATCGCAAAGCTCTATTAGTTGCTTTGGAATCGGCTTTTGAAAAAAATTCTGTGAAAATCGCAAAAATTTTGGGTATCGAAATCGGGCAAAAGTCTGCATAAAAGGGCTCTCCTGGCCAAATGGTTTAACTTTGGCAGGTCCCTGCTGTTCTGTTATGAAACTAGAATATCTTTTGCACATTCTGGAAGTGATTGCGATCGCAAAGCTCTATTAGTTGCTGTGGAATCGACTTTTAAAAATGAGAGGGCGTAAAATTCGACAAAAAAATTTGGCGACGAAATCGAGCACATACCTTCATAAAAGGGCTCTCCTGGCCAAATGGTTTAACTTTGGCAGGTCCCTCGTGCTTTATCATGAAAGTAGACTTCGTGGGGCAGATTCTGGAAGTGATTGCGATCGCAAAGCTCTATTAGTTGCTTTGGAATCGGCTTTTGAAAAAAATTCTGTGAAAATCGCAAAAATTTTGGGTATCGAAATCGGGCAAAAGTCTGCATAAAAGGGCTCTCCTGGCCAAATGGTTTAACTTTGGCAGGTCCCTGCTGTTCTGTTATGAAACTAGAATATCTTTTGCACATTCTGGAAGTGATTGCGATCGCAAAGCTCTATTAGTTGCTGTGGAATCGACTTTTAAAAATGAGAGGGCGTAAAATTCGACAAAAAAATTTGGCGACGAAATCGAGCACATGCCTTCATAAAAGGGCTCTCCTGGCCAAATGGTTTAACTTTGGCAGGTCCCTCGTGCTTTATCATGAAAGTAGACTTCGTGGGGCAGATTCTGGAAGTGATTGCGATCGCAAAGCTCTATTAGTTGCTTTGGAATCGGCTTTTGAAAAAGATTCTGTGAAAATCGCAAAAATTTTGGGTATCGAAATCGGGCAAAAGTCTGCATAAAAGGGCTCTCCTGGCCAAATGGTTTAACTTTGGCAGGTCCCTGCTGTTCTGTTATGAAACTAGAATATCTTTTGCACATTCTGGAAGTGATTGCGATCGCAAAGCTCTATTAGTTGCTGTGGAATCGACTTTTAAAAATGAGAGGGCGTAAAATTCGACAAAAAAATTTGGCGACGAAATCGAGCACATGCCTTCATAAAAGGGCTCTCCTGGCCAAATGGTTTAACTTTGGCAGGTCCCTCGTGCTTTATCATGAAAGTAGACTTCGTGGGGCAGATTCTGGAAGTGATTGCGATCGCAAAGCTCTATTAGTTGCTTTGGAATCGGCTTTTGAAAAAAATTCTGTGAAAATCGCAAAAATTTTGGGTATCGAAATCGGGCAAAAGTCTGCATAAAAGGGCTCTCCTGGCCAAATGGTTTAACTTTGGCAGGTCCCTGCTGTTCTGTTATGAAACTAGAATATCTTTTGCACATTCTGGAAGTGATTGCGATCGCAAAGCTCTATTAGTTGCTGTGGAATCGACTTTTAAAAATGAGAGGGCGTAAAATTCGACAAAAAAATTTGGCGACGAAATCGAGCACATGCCTTCATAAAAGGGCTCTCCTGGCCAAATGGTTTAACTTTGGCAGGTCCCTCGTGCTTTATCATGAAAGTAGACTTCGTGGGGCAGATTCTGGAAGTGATTGCGATCGCAAAGCTCTATTAGTTGCTTTGGAATCGGCTTTTGAAAAAAATTCTGTGAAAATCGCAAAAATTTTGGGTATCGAAATCGGGCAAAAGTCTGCATAAAAGGGCTCACCTGGCCAAATGGTTTAACTTTGGCAGGTCCCTGCTGTTCTGTTATGAAACTAGAATATCTTTTGCACATTCTGGAAGTGATTGCGATCGCAAAGCTCTATTAGTTGCTGTGGAATCGACTTTTAAAAATGAGAGGGCGTAAAATTCGACAAAAAAATTTGGCGACGAAATCGAGCACATGCCTTCATAAAAGGGTTCTCCTGGCCAAATGGTTTAACTTTGGCAGGTCCCTCGTGCTTTATCATGAAAGTAGACTTCGTGGGGCAGATTCTGGAAGTGATTGCGATCGCAAAGCTCTATTAGTTGCTTTGGAATCGGCTTTTGAAAAAAATTCTGTGAAAATCGCAAAAATTTTGGGTATCGAAATCGGGCAAAAGTCTGCATAAAAGGGCTCTCCTGGCCAAATGGTTTAACTTTGGCAGGTCCCTGCTGTTCTGTTATGAAACTAGAAAATCTTTTGCACATTCTGGAAGTGATTGCGATCGCAAAGCTCTATTAGTTGCTGTGGAATCGACTTTTAAAAATGAGAGGGCGTAAAATTCGACAAAAAAATTTGGCGACGAAATCGAGCACATGCCTTCATAAAAGGGCTCTCCTGGCCAAATGGTTTAACTTTGGCAGGTCCCTCGTGCTTTATCATGAAAGTAGACTTCGTGGGGCAGATTCTGGAAGTGATTGCGATCGCAAAGCTCTATTAGTTGCTTTGGAATCGGCTTTTGAAAAAAATTCTGTGAAAATCGCAAAAATTTTGGGTATCGAAATCGGGCAAAAGTCTGCATAAAAGGGCTCTCCTGGCCAAATGGTTTAACTTTGGCAGGTCCCTGCTGTTCTGTTATGAAACTAGAAAATCTTTTGCACATTCTGGAAGTGATGGCGATCGCAAAGCTCTATTAGTTGCTGTGGAATCGACTTTTAAAAATGAGAGGGCGTAAAATTCGACAAAAAAATTTGGCGACGAAATCGAGCACATGCCTTCATAAAAGGGCTCTCCTGGCCAAATGGTTTAACTTTGGCAGGTCCCTCGTGCTTTATCATGAAAGTAGACTTCGTGGGGCAGATTCTGGAAGTGATTGCGATCGCAAAGCTCTATTAGTTGCTTTGGAATCGGCTTTTGAAAAAAATTCTGTGAAAATCGCAAAAATTTTGGGTATCGAAATCGGGCAAAAGTCTGCTTAAAAGGGCTCTCCTGGCCAAATGGTTTAACTTTGGCAGGTCCCTGCTGTTCTGTTATGAAACTAGAATATCTTTTGCACATTCTGGAAGTGATTGCGATCGCAAAGCTCTATTAGTTGCTGTGGAATCGACTTTAAAAAATGAGAGGGCGTAAAATTCGACAAAAAAATTTGGCGCCGAAATCGAGCACATGCCTTCATAAAAGGGCTCTCCTGGCCAAATGGTTTAACTTTGGCAGGTCCCTCGTGCTTTATCATGAAAGTAGACTTCGTGGGGCAGATTCTGGAAGTGATTGCGATCGCAAAGCTCTATTAGTTGCTTTGGAATCGGCTTTTGAAAAAAATTCTGTGAAAATCGCAAAAATTTTGGGTATCGAAATCGGGCAAAAGTCTGCATAAAAGGGCTCTCCTGGCCAAATGGTTTAACTTTGGCAGGTCCCTGCTGTTCTGTTATGAAACTAGAATATCTTTTGCACATTCTGGAAGTGATTGCGATCGCAAAGCTCTATTAGTTGCTGTGGAATCGACTTTTAAAAATGAGAGGGCGTAAAATTCGACAAAAAAATTTGGCGACGAAATCGAGCACATGCCTTCATAAAAGGGCTCTCCTGGCCAAATGGTTTAACTTTGGCAGGTCCCTCGTGCTTTATCATGAAAGTAGACTTCGTGGGGCAGATTCTGGAAGTGATTGCGATCGCAAAGCTCTATTAGTTGCTTTGGAATCGGCTTTTGAAAAAAATTCTGTGAAAATCGCAAAAATTTTGGGTATCGAAATCGGGCAAAAGTCTGCATAAAAGGGCTCTCCTGGCCAAATGGTTTAACTTTGGCAGGTCCCTGCTGTTCTGTTATGAAACTAGAATATCTTTTGCACATTCTGGAAGTGATTGCGATCGCAAAGCTCTATTAGTTGCTGTGGAATCGACTTTTAAAAATGAGAGGGCGTAAAATTCGACAAAAAAATTTGGCGACGAAATCGAGCACATGCCTTCATAAAAGGGCTCTCCTGGCCAAATGGTTTAACTTTGGCAGGTCCCTGCTGTTCTGTTATGAAACTAGAATATCTTTTGCACATTCTGGAAGTGATTGCGATCGCAAAGCTCTATTAGTTGCTGTGGAATCGACTTTTAAAAATGAGAGGGCGTAAAATTCGACAAAAAAATTTGGCGACGAAATCGAGCACATGCCTTCATAAAAGGGCTCTCCTGGCCAAATGGTTTAACTTTGGCAGGTCCCTCGTGCTTTATCATGAAAGTAGACTTCGTGGGGCAGATTCTGGAAGTGATTGCGATCGCAAAGCTCTATTAGTTGCTTTGGAATCGGCTTTTGAAAAAAATTCTGTGAAAATCGCAAAAATTTTGGGTATCGAAATCGGGCAAAAGTCTGCATAAAAGGGCTCTCCTGGCCAAATGGTTTAACTTTGGCAGGTCCCTGCTGTTCTGTTATGAAACTAGAATATCTTTTGCACATTCTGGAAGTGATTGCGATCGCAAAGCTCTATTAGTTGCTGTGGAATCGACTTTTAAAAATGAGAGGGCGTAAAATTCGACAAAAAAATTTGGCGACGAAATCGAGCACATGCCTTCATAAAAGGGCTCTCCTGGCCAAATGGTTTAACTTTGGCAGGTCCCTCGTGCTTTATCATGAAAGTAGACTTCGTGGGGCAGATTTTGGAAGTGATTGCGATCGCAAAGCTCTATTAGTTGCTTTGGAATCGGCTTTTGAAAAAAATTCTGTGAAAATCGCAAAAATTTTGGGTATCGAAATCGGGCAAAAGTCTGCATAAAAGGGCTCTCCTGGCCAAATGGTTTAACTTTGGCAGGTCCCTGCTGTTCTGTTATGAAACTAGAATATCTTTTGCACATTCTGGAAGTGATTGCGATCGCAAAGCTCTATTAGTTGCTGTGGAATCGACTTTTAAAAATGAGAGGGCGTAAAATTCGACAAAAAAATTTGGCGACGAAATCGAGCACATGCCTTCATAAAAGGGCTCTCCTGGCCAAATGGTTTAACTTTGGCAGGTCCCTCGTGCTTTATCATGAAAGTAGACTTCGTGGGGCAGATTCTGGAAGTGATTGCGATCGCAAAGCTCTATTAGTTGCTTTGGAATCGGCTTTTGAAAAAAATTCTGTGAAAATCGCAAAAATTTTGGGTATCGAAATCGGGCAAAAGTCTGCATAAAAGGGCTCTCCTGGCCAAATGGTTTAACTTTGGCAGGTCCCTGCTGTTCTGTTATGAAACTAGAATATCTTTTGCACATTCTGGAAGTGATTGCGATCGCAAAGCTCTATTAGTTGCTGTGGAATCGACTTTAAAAAATGAGAGGGCGTAAAATTCGACAAAAAAATTTGGCGCCGAAATCGAGCACATGCCTTCATAAAAGGGCTCTCCTGGCCAAATGGTTTAACTTTGGCAGGTCCCTCGTGCTTTATCATGAAAGTAGACTTCGTGGGGCAGATTCTGGAAGTGATTGCGATCGCAAAGCTCTATTAGTTGCTTTGGAATCGGCTTTTGAAAAAAATTCTGTGAAAATCGCAAAAATTTTGGGTATCGAAATCGGGCAAAAGTCTGCATAAAAGGGCTCTCCTGGCCAAATGGTTTAACTTTGGCAGGTCCCTGCTGTTCTGTTATGAAACTAGAATATCTTTTGCACATTCTGGAAGTGATTGCGATCGCAAAGCTCTATTAGTTGCTGTGGAATCGACTTTTAAAAATGAGAGGGCGTAAAATTCGACAAAAAAATTTGGCGACGAAATCGAGCACATGCCTTCATAAAAGGGCTCTCTTGGCCAAATGGTTTAACTTTGGCAGGTCCCTCGTGCTTTATCATGAAAGTAGACTTCGTGGGGCAGATTCTGGAAGTGATTGCGATCGCAAAGCTCTATTAGTTGCTTTGGAATCGGCTTTTGAAAAAAATTCTGTGAAAATCGCAAAAATTTTGGGTATCGAAATCGGGCAAAAGTCTGCATAAAAGGGCTCTCCTGGCCAAATGGTTTAACTTTGGCAGGTCCCTGCTGTTCTGTTATGAAACTAGAATATCTTTTGCACATTCTGGAAGTGATTGCGATCGCAAAGCTCTATTAGTTGCTGTGGAATCGACTTTTAAAAATGAGAGGGCGTAAAATTCGACAAAAAAATTTGGCGACGAAATCGAGCACATGCCTTCATAAAAGGGCTCTCCTGGCCAAATGGTTTAACTTTGGCAGGTCCCTCGTGCTTTATCATGAAAGTAGACTTCGTGGGGCAGATTCTGGAAGTGATTGCGATCGCAAAGCTCTATTAGTTGCTTTGGAATCGGCTTTTGAAAAAAATTCTGTGAAAATCGCAAAAATTTTGGGTATCGAAATCGGGCAAAAGTCTGCATAAAAGGGCTCTCCTGGCCAAATGGTTTAACTTTGGCAGGTCCCTGCTGTTCTGTTATGAAACTAGAATATCTTTTGCACATTCTGGAAGTGATTGCGATCGCAAAGCTCTATTAGTTGCTGTGGAATCGACTTTTAAAAATGAGAGGGCGTAAAATTCGACAAAAAAATTTGGCGACGAAATCGAGCACATGCCTTCATAAAAGGGCTCTCCTGGCCAAATGGTTTAACTTTGGCAGGTCCCTCGTGCTTTATCATGAAAGTAGACTTCGTGGGGCAGATTCTGGAAGTGATTGCGATCGCAAAGCTCTATTAGTTGCTTTGGAATCGGCTTTTGAAAAAAATTCTGTGAAAATCGCAAAAATTTTGGGTATCGAAATCGGGCAAAAGTCTGCATAAAAGGGCTCTCCTGGCCAAATGGTTTAACTTTGGCAGGTCCCTGCTGTTCTGTTATGAAACTAGAATATCTTTTGCACATTCTGGAAGTGATTGCGATCGCAAAGCTCTATTAGTTGCTGTGGAATCGACTTTTAAAAATGAGAGGGCGTAAAATTCGACAAAAAAATTTGGCGACGAAATCGAGCACATGCCTTCATAAAAGGGCTCTCCTGGCCAAATGGTTTAACTTTGGCAGGTCCCTCGTGCTTTATCATGAAAGTAGACTTCGTGGGGCAGATTCTGGAAGTGATTGCGATCGCAAAGCTCTATTAGTTGCTTTGGAATCGGCTTTTGAAAAAAATTCTGTGAAAATCGCAAAAATTTTGGGTATCGAAATCGGGCAAAAGTCTGCATAAAAGGGCTCTCCTGGCCAAATGGTTTAACTTTGGCAGGTCCCTGCTGTTCTGTTATGAAACTAGAATATCTTTTGCACATTCTGGAAGTGATTGCGATCGCAAAGCTCTATTAGTTGCTGTGGAATCGACTTTTAAAAATGAGAGGGCGTAAAATTCGACAAAAAAATTTGGCGACGAAATCGAGCACATGCCTTCATAAAAGGGCTCTCCTGGCCAAATGGTTTAACTTTGGCAGGTCCCTCGTGCTTTATCATGTAAGTAGACTTCGTGGGGCAGATTCTGGAAGTGATTGCGATCGCAAAGCTCTATTAGTTGCTTTGGAATCGGCTTTTGAAAAAAATTCTGTGAAAATCGCAAACATTTTGGGTATCGAAATCGGGCAAAAGTCTGCATAAAAGGGCTCTCCTGGCCAAATGGTTTAACTTTGGCAGGTCCCTGCTGTTCTGTTATGAAACTAGAATATCTTTTGCACATTCTGGAAGTGATTGCGATCGCAAAGCTCTATTAGTTGCTGTGGAATCGACTTTTAAAAATGAGAGGGCGTAAAATTCGACAAAAAAATTTGGCGACGAAATCGAGCACATGCCTTCATAAAAGGGCTCTCCTGGCCAAATGGTTTAACTTTGGCAGGTCCCTCGTGCTTTATCATGAAAGTAGACTTCGTGGGGCAGATTCTGGAAGTGATTGCGATCGCAAAGCTCTATTAGTTGCTTTGGAATCGGCTTTTGAAAAAAATTCTGTGAAAATCGCAAAAATTTTGGGTATCGAAATCGGGCAAAAGTCTGCATAAAAGGGCTCTCCTGGCCAAATGGTTTAACTTTGGCAGGTCCCTGCTGTTCTGTTATGAAACTAGAATATCTTTTGCACATTCTGGAAGTGATTGCGATCGCAAAGCTCTATTAGTTGCTGTGGAATCGACTTTTAAAAATGAGAGGGCGTAAAATTCGACAAAAAAATTTGGCGACGAAATCGAGCACATGCCTTCATAAAAGGGCTCTCCTGGCCAAATGGTTTAACTTTGGCAGGTCCCTCGTGCTTTATCATGAAAGTAGACTTCGTGGGGCAGATTCTGGAAGTGATTGCGATCGCAAAGCTCTATTAGTTGCTTTGGAATCGGCTTTTGAAAAAAATTCTGTGAAAATCGCAAAAATTTTGGGTATCGAAATCGGGCAAAAGTCTGCATAAAAGGGCTCTCCTGGCCAAATGGTTTAACTTTGGCAGGTCCCTGCTGTTCTGTTATGAAACTAGAATATCTTTTGCACATTCTGGAAGTGATTGCGATCGCAAAGCTCTATTAGTTGCTGTGGAATCGACTTTTAAAAATGAGAGGGCGTAAAATTCGACAAAAAAATTTGGCGACGAAATCGAGCACATGCCTTCATAAAAGGGCTCTCCTGGCCAAATGGTTTAACTTTGGCAGGTCCCTCGTGCTTTATCATGAAAGTAGACTTCGTGGGGCAGATTCTGGAAGTGATTGCGATCGCAAAGCTGTATTAGTTGCTTTGGAATCGGCTTTTGAAAAAAATTCTGTGAAAATCGCAAAAATTTTGGGTATCGAAATCGGGCAAAAGTCTGCATAAAAGGGCTCTCCTGGCCAAATGGTTTAACTTTGGCAGGTCCCTGCTGTTCTGTTATGAAACTAGAATATCTTTTGCACATTCTGGAAGTGATTGCGATCGCAAAGCTCTATTAGTTGCTGTGGAATCGACTTTTAAAAATGAGAGGGCGTAAAATTCGACAAAAAAATTTGGCGACGAAATCGAGCACATGCCTTCATAAAAGGGCTCTCCTGGCCAAATGGTTTAACTTTGGCAGGTCCCTCGTGCTTTATCATGAAAGTAGACTTCGTGGGGCAGATTCTGGAAGTGATTGCGATCGCAAAGCTCTATTAGTTGCTTTGGAATCGGATTTTGAAAAAAATTCTGTGAAAATCGCAAAAATTTTGGGTATCGAAATCGGGCAAAAGTCTGCATAAAAGGGCTCTCCTGGCCAAATGGTTTAACTTTGGCAGGTCCCTGCTGTTCTGTTATGAAACTAGAATATCTTTTGCACATTCTGGAAGTGATTGCGATCGCAAAGCTCTATTAGTTGCTGTGGAATCGACTTTTAAAAATGAGAGGGCGTAAAATTCGACAAAAAAATTTGGCGACGAAATCGAGCACATGCCTTCATAAAAGGGCTCTCCTGGCCAAATGGTTTAACTTTGGCAGGTCCCTCGTGCTTTATCATGAAAGTAGACTTCGTGGGGCAGATTCTGGAAGTGATTGCGATCGCAAAGCTCTATTAGTTGCTTTGGAATCGGCTTTTGAAAAAAATTCTGTGAAAATCGCAAAAATTTTGGGTATCGAAATCGGGCAAAAGTCTGCAATAAAAGGGCTCTCCTGGCCAAATGGTTTAACTTTGGCAGGTCCCTGCTGTTCTGTTATGAAACTAGAATATCTTTTGCACATTCTGGAAGTGATTGCGATCGCAAAGCTCTATTAGTTGCTGTGGAATCGACTTTTAAAAATGAGAGGGCGTAAAATTCGACAAAAAAATTTGGCGACGAAATCGAGCACATGCCTTCATAAAAGGGCTCTCCTGGCCAAATGGTTTAACTTTGGCAAGTCCCTCGTGCTTTATCATGAAAGTAGACTTCGTGGGGCAGATTCTGGAAGTGATTGCGATCGCAAAGCTCTATTAGTTGCTTTGGAATCGGCTTTTGAAAAAAATTCTGTGAAAATCGCAAAAATTTTGGGTATCGAAATCGGGCAAAAGTCTGCATAAAAGGGCTCTCCTGGCCAAATGGTTTAACTTTGGCAGGTCCCTGCTGTTCTGTTATGAAACTAGAATATCTTTTGCACATTCTGGAAGTGATTGCGATCGCAAAGCTCTATTAGTTGCTGTGGAATCGACTTTTAAAAATGAGAGGGCGTAAAATTCGACAAAAAAATTTGGCGACGAAATCGAGCACATGCTTTCATAAAAGGGCTCTCCTGGCCAAATGGTTTAACTTTGGCAGGTCCCTCGTGCTTTATCATGAAAGTAGACTTCGTGGGGCAGATTCTGGAAGTGATTGCGATCGCAAAGCTCTATTAGTTGCTTTGGAATCGGCTTTTGAAAAAAATTCTGTGAAAATCGCAAAAATTTTGGGTATCGAAATCGGGCAAAAGTCTGCATAAAAGGGCTCTCCTGGCCAAATGGTTTAACTTTGGCAGGTCCCTGCTGTTCTGTTATGAATCTAGAATATCTTTTGCACATTCTGGAAGTGATTGCGATCGCAAAGCTCTATTAGTTGCTCTGGAGTCGACTTTTAAAAATGAGAGGGCGTAAAATTCGACAAAAAAATTTGGCGACGAAATCGAGCACATGCCTTCATAAAAGGGTTCTCCTGGCCAAATGGTTTAACTTTGGCAGGTTCCTCGTGCTTTATCATGAAAGTAGACTTCGTGGGGCAGATTCTGGAAGTGATTGCGATCGCAAAGCTCTATTAGTTGCTTTGGAATCGGCTTTTGAAAAAAATTCTGTGAAAATCGCAAAAATTTTGGGTATCGAAATCGGGCACAAGTCTGCATAAAAGGGCTCTCCTGGCCAAATGGTTTAACTTTGGCAGGTCCCTGCTGTTCTGTTATGAAACTAGAATATCTTTTGCACATTCTGGAAGTGATTGCGATCGCAAAGCTCTATTAGTTGCTGTGGAATCGACTTTTAAAAATGAGAGGGCGTAAAATTCGACAAAAAAATTTGGCGACGAAATCGAGCACATGCCTTCATAAAAGGGCTCTCCTGGCCAAATGGTTTAACTTTGGCAGGTCCCTCGTGCTTTATCATGAAAGTAGACTTCGTGGGGCAGATTCTGGAAGTGATTGCGATCGCAAAGCTCTATTAGTTGCTTTGGAATCGGCTTTTGAAAAAAATTCTGTGAAAATCGCAAAAATTTTGGGTATCGAAATCGGGCAAAAGTCTGCATAAAAGGGCTCTCCTGGCCAAATGGTTTAACTTTGGCAGGTCCCTGCTGTTCTGTTATGAAACTAGAATATCTTTTGCACATTCTGGAAGTGATTGCGATCGCAAAGCTCTATTAGTTGCTGTGGAATCGACTTTTAAAAATGAGAGGGCGTAAAATTCGACAAAAAAATTTGGCGACGAAATCGAGCACATGCCTTCATAAAAGCGCTCTCCTGGCCAAATGGTTTAACTTTGGCAGGTCCCTCGTGCTTTATCATGAAAGTAGACTTCGTGGGGCAGATTCTGGAAGTGATTGCGATCGCAAAGCTCTATTAGTTGCTTTGGAATCGGCTTTTGAAAAAAATTCTGTGAAAATCGCAAAAATTTTGGGTATCGAAATCGGGCAAAAGTCTGCATAAAAGGGCTCTCCTGGCCAAATGGTTTAACTTTGGCAGGTCCCTGCTGTTCTGTTATGAAACTAGAATATCTTTTGCACATTCTGGAAGTGATTGCGATCGCAAAGCTCTATTAGTTGCTGTGGAATCGACTTTTAAAAATGAGAGGGCGTAAAATTCGACAAAAAAATTTGGCGACGAAATCGAGCACATGCCTTCATAAAAGGGCTCTCCTGGCCAAATGGTTTAACTTTGGCAGGTCCCTCGTGCTTTATCATGAAAGTAGACTTCGTGGGGCAGATTCTGGAAGTGATTGCGATCGCAAAGCTCTATTAGTTGCTTTGGAATCGGCTTTTGAAAAAAATTCTGTGAAAATCGCAAACATTTTGGGTATCGAAATCGGGCAAAAGTCTGCATAAAAGGGCTCTCCTGGCCAAATGGTTTAACTTTGGCAGGTCCCTGCTGTTCTGTTATGAAACTAGAATATCTTTTGCACATTCTGGAAGTGATTGCGATCGCAAAGCTCTATTAGTTGCTGTGGAATCGACTTTTAAAAATGAGAGAGCGTAAAATTCGACAAAAAAATTTGGCGACGAAATCGAGCACATGCCTTCATAAAAGGGCTCTCCTGGCCAAATGGTTTAACTTTGGCAGGTCCCTCGTGCTTTATCATGAAAGTAGACTTCGTGGGGCAGATTCTGGAAGTGATTGCGATCGCAAAGCTCTATTAGTTGCTTTGGAATCGGCTTTTGAAAAAAATTCTGTGAAAATCGCAAAAATTTTGGGTATCGAAATCGGGCAAAAGTCTGCATAAAAGGGCTCTCCTGGCCAAATGGTTTAACTTTGGCAGGTCCCTGCTGTTCTGTTATGAAACTAGAATATCTTTTGCACATTCTGGAAGTGATTGCGATCGCAAAGCTCTATTAGTTGCTGTGGAATCGACTTTTAAAAATGAGAGTGCGTAAAATTCGACAAAAAAATTTGGCGACGAAATCGAGCACATGCCTTCATAAAAGGGCTCTCCTGGCCAAATGGTTTAACTTTGGCAGGTCCCTCGTGCTTTATCATGAAAGTAGACTTCGTGGGGCAGATTCTGGAAGTGATTGCGATCGCAAAGCTCTATTAGTTGCTTTGGAATCGGCTTTTGAAAAAAATTCTGTGAAAATCGCAAAAATTTTGGGTATCGAAATCGGGCAAAAGTCTGCATAAAAGGGCTCTCCTGGCCAAATGGTTTAACTTTGGCAGGTCCCTGCTGTTCTGTTATGAAACTAGAATATCTTTTGCACATTCTGGAAGTGATTGCGATCGCAAAGCTCTATTAGTTGCTGTGGAATCGACTTTTAAAAATGAGAGGGCGTAAAATTCGACAAAAAAATTTGGCGACGAAATCGAGCACATGCCTTCATAAAAGGGCTCTCCTGGCCAAATGGTTTAACTTTGGCAGGTCCCTCGTGCTTTATCATGAAAGTAGACTTCGTGGGGCAGATTCTGGAAGTGATTGCGATCGCAAAGCTCTATTAGTTGCTTTGGAATCGGCTTTTGAAAAAAATTCTGTGAAAATCGCAAAAATTTTGGGTATCGAAATCGGGCAAAAGTCTGCATAAAAGGGCTCTCCTGGCCAAATGGTTTAACTTTGGCAGGTCCCTGCTGTTCTGTTATGAAACTAGAATATCTTTTGCACATTCTGGAAGTGATTGCGATCGCAAAGCTCTATTAGTTGCTGTGGAATCGACTTTTAAAAATGAGAGGGCGTAAAATTCGACAAAAAAATTTGGCGACGAAATCGAGCACATGCCTTCATAAAAGGGCTCTCCTGGCCAAATGGTTTAACTTTGGCAGGTCCCTCGTGCTTTATCATGAAAGTAGACTTCGTGGGGCAGATTCTGGAAGTGATTGCGATCGCAAAGCTCTATTAGTTGCTTTGGAATCGGCTTTTGAAAAAAATTCTGTGAAAATCGCAAAAATTTTGGGTATCGAAATCGGGCAAAAGTCTGCATAAAAGGGCTCTCCTGGCCAAATGGTTTAACTTTGGCAGGTCCCTGCTGTTCTGTTATGAAACTAGAATATCTTTTGCACATTCTGGAAGTGATTGCGATCGCAAAGCTCTATTAGTTGCTGTGGAATCGACTTTTAAAAATGAGAGGGCGTAAAATTCGACAAAAAAATTTGGCGACGAAATCGAGCACATGCCTTCATAAAAGGGCTCTCCTGGCCAAATGGTTTAACTTTGGCAGGTCCCTCGTGCTTTATCATGAAAGTAGACTTCGTGGGGCAGATTCTGGAAGTGATTGCGATCGCAAAGCTCTATTAGTTGCTTTGGAATCGGCTTTTGAAAAAAATTCTGTGAAAATCGCAAAAATTTTGGGTATCGAAATCGGGCAAAAGTCTGCATAAAAGGGCTCTCCTGGCCAAATGGTTTAACTTTGGCAGGTCCCTGCTGTTCTGTTATGAAACTAGAATATCTTTTGCACATTCTGGAAGTGATTGCGATCGCAAAGCTCTATTAGTTGCTGTGGAATCGACTTTTAAAAATGAGAGGGCGTAAAATTCGACAAAAAAATTTGGCGACGAAATCGAGCACATGCCTTCATAAAAGCGCTCTCCTGGCCAAATGGTTTAACTTTGGCAGGTCCCTCGTGCTTTATCATGAAAGTAGACTTCGTGGGGCAGATTCTGGAAGTGATTGCGATCGCAAAGCTCTATTAGTTGCTTTGGAATCGGCTTTTGAAAAAAATTCTGTGAAAATCGCAAAAATTTTGGGTATCGAAATCGGGCAAAAGTCTGCATAAAAGGGCTCTCCTGGCCAAATGGTTTAACTTTGGCAGGTCCCTGCTGTTCTGTTATGAAACTAGAATATCTTTTGCACATTCTGGAAGTGATTGCGATCGCAAAGCTCTATTAGTTGCTGTGGAATCGACTTTTAAAAATGAGAGGGCGTAAAATTCGACAAAAAAATTTGGCGACGAAATCGAGCACATGCCTTCATAAAAGGGCTCTCCTGGCCAAATGGTTTAACTTTGGCAGGTCCCTCGTGCTTTATCATGAAAGTAGACTTCGTGGGGCAGATTCTGGAAGTGATTGCGATCGCAAAGCTCTATTAGTTGCTTTGGAATCGGCTTTTGAAAAAAATTCTGTGAAAATCGCAAAAATTTTGGGTATCGAAATCGGGCAAAAGTCTGCATAAAAGGGCTGTCCTGGCCAAATGGTTTAACTTTGGCAGGTCCCTGCTGTTCTGTTATGAAACTAGAATATCTTTTGCACATTCTGGAAGTGATTGCGATCGCAAAGCTCTATTAGTTGCTGTGGAATCGACTTTTAAAAATGAGAGGGCGTAAAATTCGACAAAAAAATTTGGCGACGAAATCGAGCACATGCCTTCATAAAAGGGCTCTCCTGGCCAAATGGTTTAACTTTGGCAGGTCCCTCGTGCTTTATCATGAAAGTAGACTTCGTGGGGCAGATTCTGGAAGTGATTGCGATCGCAAAGCTCTATTAGTTGCTTTGGAATCGGCTTTTGAAAAAATTCTGTGAAAATCGCAAAAATTTTGGGTATCGAAATCGGGCAAAAGTCTGCATAAAAGGGCTCTCCTGGCCAAATGGTTTAACTTTGGCAGGTCCCTGCTGTTCTGCTATGAAACTAGAATATCTTTTGCACATTCTGGAAGTGATTGCGATCGCAAAGCTCTATTAGTTGCTCTGGAATCGACTTTTAAAAATGAGAGGGCGTAAAATTCGACAAAAAAATTTGGCGACGAAATCGAGCACATGCCTTCATAAAAGGGCTCTCCTGGCCAAATGGTTTAACTTTGGCAGGTCCCTCGTGCTTTATCATGAAAGTAGACTTCGTGGGGCAGATTCTGGAAGTGATTGCGATCGCAAAGCTCTATTAGTTGCTTTGGAATCGGCTTTTGAAAAAAATTCTGTGAAAATCGCAAAAATTTTGGGTATCGAAATCGGGCAAAAGTCTGCATAAAAGGGCTCTCCTGGCCAAATGGTTTAACTTTGGCAGGTCCCTGCTGTTCTGTTATGAAACTAGAATATCTTTTGCACATTCTGGAAGTGATTGCGATCGCAAAGCTCTATTAGTTGCTGTGGAATCGACTTTTAAAAATGAGAGGGCGTAAAATTCGACAAAAAAATTTGGCGACGAAATCGAGCACATGCCTTCATAAAAGGGCTCTCCTGGCCAAATGGTTTAACTTTGGCAGGTCCCTCGTGCTTTATCATGAAAGTAGACTTCGTGGGGCAGATTCTGGAAGTGATTGCGATCGCAAAGCTCTATTAGTTGCTTTGGAATCGGCTTTTGAAAAAAATTCTGTGAAAATCGCAAAAATTTTGGGTATCGAAATCGGGCAAAAGTCTGCATAAAAGGGCTCTCCTGGCCAAATGGTTTAACTTTGGCAGGTCCCTGCTGTTCTGTTATGAAACTAGAATATCTTTTGCACATTCTGGAAGTGATTGCGATCGCAAAGCTCTATTAGTTGCTGTGGAATCGACTTTTAAAAATGAGAGGGCGTAAAATTCGACAAAAAAATTTGGCGACGAAATCGAGCACATGCCTTCATAAAAGGGCTCTCCTGGCCAAATGGTTTAACTTTGGCAGGTCCCTCGTGCTTTATCATGAAAGTAGACTTCGTGGGGCAGAATCTGGAAGTGATTGCGATCGCAAAGCTCTATTAGTTGCTTTGGAATCGGCTTTTGAAAAAAATTCTGTGAAAATCGCAAAAATTTTGGGTATCGAAATCGGGCAAAAGTCTGCATAAAAGGGCTCTCCTGGCCAAATGGTTTAACTTTGGCAGGTCCCTGCTGTTCTGTTATGAAACTAGAATATCTTTTGCACATTCTGGAAGTGATTGCGATCGCAAAGCTCTATTAGTTGCTGTGGAATCGACTTTTAAAAATGAGAGGGCGTAAAATTCGACAAAAAAATTTGGCGACGAAATCGAGCACATGCCTTCATAAAAGGGCTCTCCTGGCCAAATGGTTTAACTTTGGCAGGTCCCTCGTGCTTTATCATGAAAGTAGACTTCGTGGGGCAGATTCTGGAAGTGATTGCGATCGCAAAGCTCTATTAGTTGCTTTGGAATCGGCTTTTGAAAAAAATTCTGTGAAAATCGCAAAAATTTTGGGTATGGAAATCGGACAAAAGTCTGCATAAAAGGGCTCTCCTGGCCAAATGGTTTAACTTTGGCAGGTCCCTGCTGTTCTGTTATGAAACTAGAATATCTTTTGCACATTCTGGAAGTGATTGCGATCGCAAAGCTCTATTAGTTGCTGTGGAATCGACTTTTAAAAATGAGAGGGCGTAAAATTCGACAAAAAAATTTGGCGACGAAATCGAGCACATGCCTTCATAAAAGGGCTCTCCTGGCCAAATGGTTTAACTTTGGCAGGTCCCTCGTGCTTTATCATGAAAGTAGACTTCGTGGGGCAGATTCTGGAAGTGATTGCGATCGCAAAGCTCTATTAGTTGCTTTGGAATCGGCTTTTGAAAAAAATTCTGTGAAAATCGCAAAAATTTTGGGTATCGAAATCGGGCAAAAGTCTGCATAAAAGGGCTCTCCTGGCCAAATGGTTTAACTTTGGCAGGTCCCTGCTGTTCTGTTATGAAACTAGAATATCTTTTGCACATTCTGGAAGTGATTGCGATCGCAAAGCTCTATTAGTTGCTCTGGAATCGACTTTTAAAAATGAGAGGGCGTAAAATTCGACAAAAAAATTTGGCGACGAAATCGAGCACATGCCTTCATAAAAGGGTTCTCCTGGCCAAATGGTTTAACTTTGGCAGGTTCCTCGTGCTTTATCATGAAAGTAGACTTCGTGGGGCAGATTCTGGAAGTGATTGCGATCGCAAAGCTCTATTAGTTGCTTTGGAATCGGCTTTTGAAAAAAATTCTGTGAAAATCGCAAAAATTTTGGGTATCGAAATCGGGCAAAAGTCTGCATAAAAGGGCTCTCCTGGCCAAATGGTTTAACTTTGGCAGGTCCCTGCTGTTCTGTTATGAAACTAGAATATCTTTTGCACATTCTGGAAGTGATTGCGATCGCAAAGCTCTATTAGTTGCTGTGGAATCGACTTTTAAAAATGAGAGGGCGTAAAATTCGACAAAAAAATTTGGCGACGAAATCGAGCACATGCCTTCATAAAAGGGCTCTCCTGGCCAAATGGTTTAACTTTGGCAGGTCCCTCGTGCTTTATCATGAAAGTAGACTTCGTGGGGCAGATTCTGGAAGTGATTGCGATCGCAAAGCTCTATTAGTTGCTTTGGAATCGGCTTTTGAAAAAAATTCTGTGAAAATCGCAAAAATTTTGGGTATCGAAATCGGGCAAAAGTCTGCATAAAAGGGCTCTCCTGGCCAAATGGTTTAACTTTGGCAGGTCCCTGCTGTTCTGTTATGAAACTAGAATATCTTTTGCACATTCTGGAAGTGATTGCGATCGCAAAGCTCTATTAGTTGCTGTGGAATCGACTTTTAAAAATGAGAGGGCGTAAAATTCGACAAAAAAATTTGGCGACGAAATCGAGCACATGCCTTCATAAAAGGGCTCTCCTGGCCAAATGGTTTAACTTTGGCAGGTCCCTCGTGCTTTATCATGAAAGTAGACTTCGTGGGGCAGATTCTGGAAGTGATTGCGATCGCAAAGCTCTATTAGTTGCTTTGGAATCGGCTTTTGAAAAAATTCTGTGAAAATCGCAAAAATTTTGGGTATCGAAATCGGGCAAAAGTCTGCATAAAAGGGCTCTCCTGGCCAAATGGTTTAACTTTGGCAGGTCCCTGCTGTTCTGCTATGAAACTAGAATATCTTTTGCACATTCTGGAAGTGATTGCGATCGCAAAGCTCTATTAGTTGCTCTGGAATCGACTTTTAAAAATGAGAGGGCGTAAAATTCGACAAAAAAATTTGGCGACGAAATCGAGCACATGCCTTCATAAAAGGGCTCTCCTGGCCAAATGGTTTAACTTTGGCAGGTCCCTCGTGCTTTATCATGAAAGTAGACTTCGTGGGGCAGATTCTGGAAGTGATTGCGATCGCAAAGCTCTATTAGTTGCTTTGGAATCGGCTTTTGAAAAAAATTCTGTGAAAATCGCAAAAATTTTGGGTATCGAAATCGGGCAAAAGTCTGCATAAAAGGGCTCTCCTGGCCAAATGGTTTAACTTTGGCAGGTCCCTGCTGTTCTGTTATGAAACTAGAATATCTTTTGCACATTCTGGAAGTGATTGCGATCGCAAAGCTCTATTAGTTGCTGTGGAATCGACTTTTAAAAATGAGAGGGCGTAAAATTCGACAAAAAAATTTGGCGACGAAATCGAGCACATGCCTTCATAAAAGGGCTCTCCTGGCCAAATGGTTTAACTTTGGCAGGTCCCTCGTGCTTTATCATGAAAGTAGACTTCGTGGGGCAGATTCTGGAAGTGATTGCGATCGCAAAGCTCTATTAGTTGCTTTGGAATCGGCTTTTGAAAAAAATTCTGTGAAAATCGCAAAAATTTTGGGTATCGAAATCGGGCAAAAGTCTGCATAAAAGGGCTCTCCTGGCCAAATGGTTTAACTTTGGCAGGTCCCTGCTGTTCTGTTATGAAACTAGAATATCTTTTGCACATTCTGGAAGTGATTGCGATCGCAAAGCTCTATTAGTTGCTGTGGAATCGACTTTTAAAAATGAGAGGGCGTAAAATTCGACAAAAAAATTTGGCGACGAAATCGAGCACATGCCTTCATAAAAGGGCTCTCCTGGCCAAATGGTTTAACTTTGGCAGGTCCCTCGTGCTTTATCATGAAAGTAGACTTCGTGGGGCAGAATCTGGAAGTGATTGCGATCGCAAAGCTCTATTAGTTGCTTTGGAATCGGCTTTTGAAAAAAATTCTGTGAAAATCGCAAAAATTTTGGGTATCGAAATCGGGCAAAAGTCTGCATAAAAGGGCTCTCCTGGCCAAATGGTTTAACTTTGGCAGGTCCCTGCTGTTCTGTTATGAAACTAGAATATCTTTTGCACATTCTGGAAGTGATTGCGATCGCAAAGCTCTATTAGTTGCTGTGGAATCGACTTTTAAAAATGAGAGGGCGTAAAATTCGACAAAAAAATTTGGCGACGAAATCGAGCACATGCCTTCATAAAAGGGCTCTCCTGGCCAAATGGTTTAACTTTGGCAGGTCCCTCGTGCTTTATCATGAAAGTAGACTTCGTGGGGCAGATTCTGGAAGTGATTGCGATCGCAAAGCTCTATTAGTTGCTTTGGAATCGGCTTTTGAAAAAAATTCTGTGAAAATCGCAAAAATTTTGGGTATGGAAATCGGACAAAAGTCTGCATAAAAGGGCTCTCCTGGCCAAATGGTTTAACTTTGGCAGGTCCCTGCTGTTCTGTTATGAAACTAGAATATCTTTTGCACATTCTGGAAGTGATTGCGATCGCAAAGCTCTATTAGTTGCTGTGGAATCGACTTTTAAAAATGAGAGGGCGTAAAATTCGACAAAAAAATTTGGCGACGAAATCGAGCACATGCCTTCATAAAAGGGCTCTCCTGGCCAAATGGTTTAACTTTGGCAGGTCCCTCGTGCTTTATCATGAAAGTAGACTTCGTGGGGCAGATTCTGGAAGTGATTGCGATCGCAAAGCTCTATTAGTTGCTTTGGAATCGGCTTTTGAAAAAAATTCTGTGAAAATCGCAAAAATTTTGGGTATCGAAATCGGGCAAAAGTCTGCATAAAAGGGCTCTCCTGGCCAAATGGTTTAACTTTGGCAGGTCCCTGCTGTTCTGTTATGAAACTAGAATATCTTTTGCACATTCTGGAAGTGATTGCGATCGCAAAGCTCTATTAGTTGCTCTGGAATCGACTTTTAAAAATGAGAGGGCGTAAAATTCGACAAAAAAATTTGGCGACGAAATCGAGCACATGCCTTCATAAAAGGGTTCTCCTGGCCAAATGGTTTAACTTTGGCAGGTTCCTCGTGCTTTATCATGAAAGTAGACTTCGTGGGGCAGATTCTGGAAGTGATTGCGATCGCAAAGCTCTATTAGTTGCTTTGGAATCGGCTTTTGAAAAAAATTCTGTGAAAATCGCAAAAATTTTGGGTATCGAAATCGGGCAAAAGTCTGCATAAAAGGGCTCTCCTGGCCAAATGGTTTAACTTTGGCAGGTCCCTGCTGTTCTGTTATGAAACTAGAATATCTTTTGCACATTCTGGAAGTGATTGCGATCGCAAAGCTCTATTAGTTGCTGTGGAATCGACTTTTAAAAATGAGAGGGCGTAAAATTCGACAAAAAAATTTGGCGACGAAATCGAGCACATGCCTTCATAAAAGGGCTCTCCTGGCCAAATGGTTTAACTTTGGCAGGTCCCTCGTGCTTTATCATGAAAGTAGACTTCGTGGGGCAGATTCTGGAAGTGATTGCGATCGCAAAGCTCTATTAGTTGCTTTGGAATCGGCTTTTGAAAAAAATTCTGTGAAAATCGCAAAAATTTTGGGTATCGAAATCGGGCAAAAGTCTGCATAAAAGGGCTCTCCTGGCCAAATGGTTTAACTTTGGCAGGTCCCTGCTGTTCTGTTATGAAACTAGAATATCTTTTGCACATTCTGGAAGTGATTGCGATCGCAAAGCTCTATTAGTTGCTGTGGAATCGACTTTTAAAAATGAGAGGGCGTAAAATTCGACAAAAAAATTTGGCGACGAAATCGAGCACATGCCTTCATAAAAGGGCTCTCCTGGCCAAATGGTTTAACTTTGGCAGGTCCCTCGTGCTTTATCATGAAAGTAGACTTTGTGGGGCAGATTCTGGAAGTGATTGCGATCGCAAAGCTCTATTAGTTGCTTTGGAATCGGCTTTTGAAAAAAATTCTGTGAAAATCGCAAAAATTTTGGGTATCGAAATCGGGCAAAAGTCTGCATAAAAGGGCTCTCCTGGCCAAATGGTTTAACTTTGGCAGGTCCCTGCTGTTCTGTTATGAAACTAGAATATCTTTTGCACATTCTGGAAGTGATTGCGATCGCAAAGCTCTATTAGTTGCTCTGGAATCGACTTTTAAAATGAGAGGGCGTAAAATTCGACAAAAAAATTTGGCGACGAAATCGAGCACATGCCTTCATAAAAGGGTTCTCCTGGCCAAATGGTTTAACTTTGGCAGGTTCCTCGTGCTTTATCATGAAGGTAGACTTCGTGGGGCAGATTCTGGAAGTGATTGCGATCGCAAAGCTCTATTAGTTGCTTTGGAATCGGCTTTTGAAAAAAATTCTGTGAAAATCGCAAAAATTTTGGGTATCGAAATCGGGCAAAAGTCTGCATAAAAGGGCTCTCCTGGCCAAATGGTTTAACTTTGGCAGGTCCCTGCTGTTCTGTTATGAAACTAGAATATCTTTTGCATATTCTGGAAGTGATTGCGATCGCAAAGCTCTATTAGTTGCTGTGGAATCGACTTTTAAAAATGAGAGGGCGTAAAATTCGACAAAAAAATTTGGCGACGAAATCGAGCACATGCCTTCATAAAAGGGCTCTCCTGGCCAAATGGTTTAACTTTGGCAGGTCCCTCGTGCTTTATCATGAAAGTAGACTTCGTGGGGCAGATTCTGGAAGTGATTGCGATCGCAAAGCTCTATTAGTTGCTTTGGAATCGGCTTTTGAAAAAATTCTGTGAAAATCGCAAAAAATTTGGGTATCGAAATCGGGCAAAAGTCTGCATAAAAGGGCTCTCCTGGCCAAATGGTTTAACTTTGGCAGGTCCCTGCTGTTCTGCTATGAAACTAGAATATCTTTTGCACATTCTGGAAGTGATTGCGATCGCAAAGCTCTATTAGTTGCTCTGGAATCGACTTTTAAAAATGAGAGGGCGTAAAATTCGACAAAAAAATTTGGCGACGAAATCGAGCACATGCCTTCATAAAAGGGCTCTCCTGGCCAAATGGTTTAACTTTGGCAGGTCCCTCGTGCTTTATCATGAAAGTAGACTTCGTGGGGCAGATTCTGGAAGTGATTGCGATCGCAAAGCTCTATTAGTTGCTTTGGAATCGGCTTTTGAAAAAAATTCTGTGAAAATCGCAAAAATTTTGGGTATCGAAATCGGGCAAAAGTCTGCATAAAAGGGCTCTCCTGGCCAAATGGTTTAACTTTGGCAGGTCCCTGCTGTTCTGTTATGAAACTAGAATATCTTTTGCACATTCTGGAAGTGATTGCGATCGCAAAGCTCTATTAGTTGCTGTGGAATCGACTTTTAAAAATGAGAGGGCGTAAAATTCGACAAAAAAATTTGGCGACGAAATCGAGCACATGCCTTCATAAAAGGGCTCTCCTGGCCAAATGGTTTAACTTTGGCAGGTCCCTCGTGCTTTATCATGAAAGTAGACTTCGTGGGGCAGATTCTGGAAGTGATTGCGATCGCAAAGCTCTATTAGTTGCTTTGGAATCGGCTTTTGAAAAAAATTCTGTGAAAATCGCAAAAATTTTGGGTATCGAAATCGGGCAAAAGTCTGCATAAAAGGGCTCTCCTGGCCAAATGGTTTAACTTTGGCAGGTCCCTGCTGTTCTGTTATGAAACTAGAATATCTTTTGCACATTCTGGAAGTGATTGCGATCGCAAAGCTCTATTAGTTGCTGTGGAATCGACTTTTAAAAATGAGAGGGCGTAAAATTCGACAAAAAAATTTGGCGACGAAATCGAGCACATGCCTTCATAAAAGGGCTCTCCTGGCCAAATGGTTTAACTTTGGCAGGTCCCTCGTGCTTTATCATGAAAGTAGACTTCGTGGGGCAGATTCTGGAAGTGATTGCGATCGCAAAGCTCTATTAGTTGCTTTGGAATCGGCTTTTGAAAAAAATTCTGTGAAAATCGCAAAAATTTTGGGTATCGAAATCGGGCAAAAGTCTGCATAAAAGGGCTCTCCTGGCCAAATGGTTTAACTTTGGCAGGTCCCTGCTGTTCTGTTATGAAACTAGAATATCTTTTGCACATTCTGGAAGTGATTGCGATCGCAAAGCTCTATTAGTTGCTGTGGAATCGACTTTTAAAAATGAGAGGGCGTAAAATTCGACAAAAAAATTTGACGACGAAATCGAGCACATGCCTTCATAAAAGGGCTCTCCTGGCCAAATGGTTTAACTTTGGCAGGTCCCTCGTGCTTTATCATGAAAGTAGACTTCGTGGGGCAGATTCTGGAAGTGATTGCGATCGCAAAGCTCTATTAGTTGCTTTGGAATCGGCTTTTGAAAAAAATTCTGTGAAAATCGCAAAAATTTTGGGTATGGAAATCGGACAAAAGTCTGCATAAAAGGGCTCTCCTGGCCAAATGGTTTAACTTTGGCAGGTCCCTGCTGTTCTGTTATGAAACTAGAATATCTTTTGCACATTCTGGAAGTGATTGCGATCGCAAAGCTCTATTAGTTGCTGTGGAATCGACTTTTAAAAATGAGAGGGCGTAAAATTCGACAAAAAAATTTGGCGACGAAATCGAGCACATGCCTTCATAAAAGGGCTCTCCTGGCCAAATGGTTTAACTTTGGCAGGTCCCTCGTGCTTTATCATGAAAGTAGACTTCGTGGGGCAGATTCTGGAAGTGATTGCGATCGCAAAGCTCTATTAGTTGCTTTGGAATCGGCTTTTGAAAAAAATTCTGTGAAAATCGCAAAAATTTTGGGTATCGAAATCGGGCAAAAGTCTGCATAAAAGGGCTCTCCTGGCCAAATGGTTTAACTTTGGCAGGTCCCTGCTGTTCTGTTATGAAACTAGAATATCTTTTGCACATTCTGGAAGTGATTGCGATCGCAAAGCTCTATTAGTTGCTCTGGAATCGACTTTTAAAAATGAGAGGGCGTAAAATTCGACAAAAAAATTTGGCGACGAAATCGAGCACATGCCTTCATAAAAGGGTTCTCCTGGCCAAATGGTTTAACTTTGGCAGGTTCCTCGTGCTTTATCATGAAAGTAGACTTCGTGGGGCAGATTCTGGAAGTGATTGCGATCGCAAAGCTCTATTAGTTGCTTTGGAATCGGCTTTTGAAAAAAATTCTGTGAAAATCGCAAAAATTTTGGGTATCGAAATCGGGCAAAAGTCTGCATAAAAGGGCTCTCCTGGCCAAATGGTTTAACTTTGGCAGGTCCCTGCTGTTCTGTTATGAAACTAGAATATCTTTTGCACATTCTGGAAGTGATTGCGATCGCAAAGCTCTATTAGTTGCTGTGGAATCGACTTTTAAAAATGAGAGGGCGTAAAATTCGACAAAAAAATTTGGCGACGAAATCGAGCACATGCCTTCATAAAAGGGCTCTCCTGGCCAAATGGTTTAACTTTGGCAGGTCCCTCGTGCTTTATCATGAAAGTAGACTTCGTGGGGCAGATTCTGGAAGTGATTGCGATCGCAAAGCTCTATTAGTTGCTTTGGAATCGGCTTTTGAAAAAAATTCTGTGAAAATCGCAAAAATTTTGGGTATCGAAATCGGGCAAAAGTCTGCATAAAAGGGCTCTCCTGGCCAAATGGTTTAACTTTGGCAGGTCCCTGCTGTTCTGTTATGAAACTAGAATATCTTTTGCACATTCTGGAAGTGATTGCGATCGCAAAGCTCTATTAGTTGCTGTGGAATCGACTTTTAAAAATGAGAGGGCGTAAAATTCGACAAAAAAATTTGGCGACGAAATCGAGCACATGCCTTCATAAAAGGGCTCTCCTGGCCAAATGGTTTAACTTTGGCAGGTCCCTCGTGCTTTATCATGAAAGTAGACTTCGTGGGGCAGATTCTGGAAGTGATTGCGATCGCAAAGCTCTATTAGTTGCTTTGGAATCGGCTTTTGAAAAAAATTCTGTGAAAATCGCAAAAATTTTGGGTATCGAAATCGGGCAAAAGTCTGCATAAAAGGGCTCTCCTTGCCAAATGGTTTAACTTTGGCAGGTCCCTGCTGTTCTGTTATGAAACTAGAATATCTTTTGCACATTCTGGAAGTGATTGCGATCGCAAAGCTCTATTAGTTGCTCTGGAATCGACTTTTAAAATGAGAGGGCGTAAAATTCGACAAAAAAATTTGGCGACGAAATCGAGCACATGCCTTCATAAAAGGGTTCTCCTGGCCAAATGGTTTAACTTTGGCAGGTTCCTCGTGCTTTATCATGAAGGTAGACTTCGTGGGGCAGATTCTGGAAGTGATTGCGATCGCAAAGCTCTATTAGTTGCTTTGGAATCGGCTTTTGAAAAAAATTCTGTGAAAATCGCAAAAATTTTGGGTATCGAAATCGGGCAAAAGTCTGCATAAAAGGGCTCTCCTGGCCAAATGGTTTAACTTTGGCAGGTCCCTGCTGTTCTGTTATGAAACTAGAATATCTTTTGCACATTCTGGAAGTGATTGCGATCGCAAAGCTCTATTAGTTGCTGTGGAATCGACTTTTAAAAATGAGAGGGCGTAAAATTCGACAAAAAAATTTGGCGACGAAATCGAGCACATGCCTTCATAAAAGGGCTCTCCTGGCCAACTGGTTTAACTTTGGCAGGTCCCTCGTGCTTTATCATGAAAGTAGACTTCGTGGGGCAGATTCTGGAAGTGATTGCGATCGCAAAGCTCTATTAGTTGCTTTGGAATCGGCTTTTGAAAAAAATTCTGTGAAAATCGCAAAAATTTTGGGTATCGAAATCGGGCAAAAGTCTGCATAAAAGGGCTCTCCTGGCCAAATGGTTTAACTTTGGCAGGTCCCTGCTGTTCTGTTATGAAACTAGAATATCTTTTGCACATTCTGGAAGTGATTGCGATCGCAAAGCTCTATTAGTTGCTGTGGAATCGACTTTTAAAAATGAGAGGGCGTAAAATTCGACAAAAAAATTTGGCGACGAAATCGAGCACATGCCTTCATAAAAGGGCTCTCCTGGCCAAATGGTTTAACTTTGGCAGGTCCCTCGTGCTTTATCATGAAAGTAGACTTCGTGGGGCAGATTCTGGAAGTGATTGCGATCGCAAAGCTCTATTAGTTGCTTTGGAATCGGCTTTTGAAAAAAATTCTGTGAAAATCGCAAAAATTTTGGGTATCGAAATCGGGCAAAAGTCTGCATAAAAGGGCTCTCCTGGCCAAATGGTTTAACTTTGGCAGGTCCCTGCTGTTCTGTTATGAAACTAGAATATCTTTTGCACATTCTGGAAGTGATTGCGATCGCAAAGCTCTATTAGTTGCTGTGGAATCGACTTTTAAAAATGAGAGGGCGTAAAATTCGACAAAAAAATTTGGCGACGAAATCGAGCACATGCCTTCATAAAAGGGCTCTCCTGGCCAAATGGTTTAACTTTGGCAGGTCCCTCGTGCTTTATCATGAAAGTAGACTTCGTGGGGCAGATTCTGGAAGTGATTGCGATCGCAAAGCTCTATTAGTTGCTTTGGAATCGGCTTTTGAAAAAAATTCTGTGAAAATCGCAAAAATTTTGGGTATCGAAATCGGGCAAAAGTCTGCATAAAAGGGCTCTCCTGGCCAAATGGTTTAACTTTGGCAGGTCCCTGCTGTTCTGTTATGAAACTAGAATATCTTTTGCAAATTCTGGAAGTGATTGCGATCGCAAAGCTCTATTAGTTGCTGTGGAATCGACTTTTAAAAATGAGAGGGCGTAAAATTCGACAAAAAAATTTGGCGACGAAATCGAGCACATGCCTTCATAAAAGGGCTCTCCTGGCCAAATGGTTTAACTTTGGCAGGTCCCTCGTGCTTTATCATGAAAGTAGACTTCGTGGGGCAGATTCTGGAAGTGATTGCGATCGCAAAGCTCTATTAGTTGCTTTGGAATCGGCTTTTGAAAAAAATTCTGTGAAAATCGCAAAAATTTTGGGTATCGAAATCGGGCAAAAGTCTGCATAAAAGGGCTCTCCTGGCCAAATGGTTTAACTTTGGCAGGTCCCTGCTGTTCTGTTATGAAACTAGAATATCTTTTGCACATTCTGGAAGTGATTGCGATCGCAAAGCTCTATTAGTTGCTGTGGAATCGACTTTTAAAAATGAGAGGGCGTAAAATTCGACAAAAAAATTTGGCGACGAAATCGAGCACATGCCTTCATAAAAGGGCTCTCCTGGCCAAATGGTTTAACTTTGGCAGGTCCCTCGTGCTTTATCATGAAAGTAGACTTCGTGGGGCAGATTCTGGAAGTGATTGCGATCGCAAAGCTCTATTAGTTGCTTTGGAATCGGCTTTTGAAAAAAATTCTGTGAAAATCGCAAAAATTTTGGGTATCGAAATCGGGCAAAAGTCTGCATAAAAGGGCTCTCCTGGCCAAATGGTTTAACTTTGGTAGGTCCCTGCTGTTCTGTTATGAAACTAGAATATCTTTTGCACATTCTGGAAGTGATTGCGATCGCAAAGCTCTATTAGTTGCTGTGGAATCGACTTTTAAAAATGAGAGGGCGTAAAATTCGACAAAAAAATTTGGCGACGAAATCGAGCACATGCCTTCATAAAAGGGCTCTCCTGGCCAAATGGTTTAACTTTGGCAGGTCCCTCGTGCTTTATCATGAAAGTAGACTTCGTGGGGCAGATTCTGGAAGTGATTGCGATCGCAAAGCTCTATTAGTTGCTTTGGAATCGGCTTTTGAAAAAAATTCTGTGAAAATCGCAAAAATTTTGGGTATCGAAATCGGGCAAAAGTCTGCATAAAAGGGCTCTCCTGGCCAAATGGTTTAACTTTGGCAGGTCCCTGCTGTTCTGTTATGAAACTAGAATATCTTTTGCACATTCTGGAAGTGATTGCGATCGCAAAGCTCTATTAGTTGCTGTGGAATCGACTTTTAAAAATGAGAGGGCGTAAAATTCGACAAAAAAATTTGGGGACGAAATCGAGCACATGCCTTCATAAAAGGGCTCTCCTGGCCAAATGGTTTAACTTTGGCAGGTCCCTCGTGCTTTATCATGAAAGTAGACTTCGTGGGGCAGATTCTGGAAGTGATTGCGATCGCAAAGCTCTATTAGTTGCTTTGGAATCGGCTTTTGAAAAAAATTCTGTGAAAATCGCAAAAATTTTGGGTATCGAAATCGGGCAAAAGTCTGCATAAAAGGGCTCTCCTGGCCAAATGGTTTAACTTTGGCAGGTCCCTGCTGTTCTGTTATGAATCTAGAATATCTTTTGCACATTATGGAAGTGATTGCGATCGCAAAGCTCTATTAGTTGCTGTGGAATCGACTTTTAAAAATGAGAGGGCGTAAAATTCGACAAAAAAATTTGGCGACGAAATCGAGCACATGCCTTCATAAAAGGGCTCTCCTGGCCAAATGGTTTAACTTTGGCAGGTCCCTCGTGCTTTATCATGAAAGTAGACTTCGTGGGGCAGATTCTGGAAGTGATTGCGATCGCAAAGCTCTATTAGTTGCTTTGGAATCGGCTTTTGAAAAAAATTCTGTGAAAATCGCAAAAATTTTGGGTATCCAAATCGGGCAAAAGTCTGCATAAAAGGGCTCTCCTGGCCAAATGGTTTAACTTTGGCAGGTCCCTGCTGTTCTGTTATGAAACTAGAATATCTTTTGCACATTCTGGAAGTGATTGCGATCGCAAAGCTCTATTAGTTGCTGTGGAATCGACTTTTAAAAATGAGAGGGCGTAAAATTCGACAAAAAAATTTGGCGACGAAATCGAGCACATGTTTTCATAAAAGGGCTCTCCTGGCCAAATGGTTTAACTTTGGCAGGTCCCTCGTGCTTTATCATGAAAGTAGACTTCGTGGGGCAGATTCTGGAAGTGATTGCGATCGCAAAGCTCTATTAGTTGCTTTGGAATCGGCTTTTGAAAAAAATTCTGTGAAAATCGCAAAAATTTTGGGTATCGAAATCGGGCAAAAGTCTGCATAAAAGGGCTCTCCTGGCCAAATGGTTTAACTTTGGCAGGTCCCTGCTGTTCTGTTATGAAACTAGAATATCTTTTGCACATTCTGGAAGTGATTGCGATCGCAAAGCTCTATTAGTTGCTGTGGAATCGACTTTTAAAAATGAGAGGGCGTAAAATTCGACAAAAAAATTTGGCGACGAAATCGAGCACATGCCTTCATAAAAGGGCTCTCCTGGCCAAATGGTTTAACTTTGGCAGGTCCCTCGTGCTTTATCATGAAAGTAGACTTCGTGGGGCAGATTCTGGAAGTGATTGCGATCGCAAAGCTCTATTAGTTGCTTTGGAATCGGCTTTTGAAAAAAATTCTGTGAAAATCGCAAAAATTTTGGGTATCGAAATCGGGCAAAAGTCTGCATAAAAGGGCTCTCCTGGCCAAATGGTTTAACTTTCGCAGGTCCCTGCTGTTCTGTTATGAAACTAGAATATCTTTTGCACATTCTGGAAGTGATTGCGATCGCAAAGCTCTATTAGTTGCTGTGGAATCGACTTTTAAAAATGAGAGGGCGTAAAATTCGACAAAAAAATTTGGCGACGAAATCGAGCACATGCCTTCATAAAAGGGCTCTCCTGGCAAAATGGTTTAACTTTGGCAGGTCCCTCGTGCTTTATCATGACAGTAGACTTCGTGGGGCAGATTCTGGAAGTGATTGCGATCGCAAAGCTCTATTAGTTGCTTTGGAATCGGCTTTTGAAAAAAATTCTGTGAAAATCGCAAAAATTTTGGGTATCGAAATCGGGCAAAAGTCTGCATAAAAGGGCTCTCCTGGCCAAATGGTTTAACTTTGGCAGGTCCCTGCTGTTCTGTTATGAAACTAGAATATCTTTTGCACATTCTGGAAGTGATTGCGATCGCAAAGCTCTATTAGTTGCTGTGGAATCGACTTTTAAAAATGAGAGGGCGTAAAATTCGACAAAAAAATTTGGCGACGAAATCGAGCACATGCCTTCATAAAAGGGCTCTCCTGGCCAAATGGTTTAACTTTGGCAGGTCCCTCGTGCTTTATCATGAAAGTAGACTTCGTGGGGCAGATTCTGGAAGTAATTGCGATCGCAAATCTCTATTAGTTGCTTTGGAATCGGCTTTTGAAAAAAATTCTGTGAAAATCGCAAAAATTTTGGGTATCGAAATCGGGCAAAAGTCTGCATAAAAGGGCTCTCCTGGCCAAATGGTTTAACTTTGGCAGGTCCCTGCTGTTCTGTTATGAAACTAGAATATCTTTTGCACATTCTGGAAGTGATTGCGATCGCAAAGCTCTATTAGTTGCTGTGGAATCGACTTTTAAAAATGAGAGGGCGTAAAATTCGACAAAAAAATTTGGCGACGAAATCGAGCACATGCCTTCATAAAAGGGCTCTCCTGGCCAAATGGTTTAACTTTGGCAGGTCCCTCGTGCTTTATCATGAAAGTAGACTTCGTGGGGCAGATTCTGGAAGTGATTGCGATCGCAAAGCTCTATTAGTTGCTTTGGAATCGGCTTTTGAAAAAAATTCTGTGAAAATCGCAAAAATTTTGGGTATCGAAATCGGGCAAAAGTCTGCATAAAAGGGCTCTCCTGGCCAAATGGTTTAACTTTGGCAGGTCCCTGCTGTTCTGTTATGAAACTAGAATATCTTTTGCACATTCTGGAAGTGATTGCGATCGCAAAGCTCTATTAGTTGCTGTGGAATCGACTTTTAAAAATGAGAGGGCGTAAAATTCGACAAAAAAATTTGGCGACGAAATCGAGCACATGCCTTCATAAAAGGGCTCTCCTGGCCAAATGGTTTAACTTTGGCAGGTCCCTCGTGCTTTATCATGAAAGTAGACTTCGTGGGGCAGATTCTGGAAGTGATTGCGATCGCAAAGCTCTATTAGTTGCTTTGGAATCGGCTTTTGAAAAAAATTCTGTGAAAATCGCAAAAATTTTGGGTATCGAAATCGGGCAAAAGTCTGCATAAAAGGGCTCTCCTGGCCAAATGGTTTAACTTTGGCAGGTCCCTGCTGTTCTGTTATGAAACTAGAATATCTTTTGCACATTCTGGAAGTGATTGCGATCGCAAAGCTCTATTAGTTGCTGTGGAATCGACTTTTAAAAATAAGAGGGCGTAAAATTCGACAAAAAAATTTGGCGACGAAATCGAGCACATGCCTTCATAAAAGGGCTCTCCTGGCCAAATGGTTTAACTTTGGCAGGTCCCTCGTGCTTTATCATGAAAGTAGACTTCGTGGGGCAGATTCTGGAAGTGATTGCGATCGCAAAGCTCTATTAGTTGCTTTGGAATCGGCTTTTGAAAAAAATTCTGTGAAAATCGCAAAAATTTTGGGTATCGAAATCGGGCAAAAGTCTGCATAAAAGGGCTCTCCTGGCCAAATGGTTTAGCTTTGGCAGGTCCCTGCTGTTCTGTTATGAAACTAGAATATCTTTTGCACATTCTGGAAGTGATTGTGATCGCAAAGCTCTATTAGTTGCTGTGGAATCGACTTTTAAAAATGAGAGGGCGTAAAATTCGACAAAAAAATTTGGCGACGAAATCGAGCACATGCCTTCATAAAAGGGCTCTCCTGGCCAAATGGTTTAACTTTGGCAGGTCCCTCGGGCTTTATCATGAAAGTAGACTTCGTGGGGCAGATTCTGGAAGTGATTGCGATCGCAAAGCTCTATTAGTTGCTTTGGAATCGGCTTTTGAAAAAAATTCTGTGAAAATCGCAAAAATTTTTGGTATCGAAATCGGGCAAATGTCTGCATAAAAGGGCTCTCCTGGCCAAATGGTTTAACTTTGGCAGGTTCCCACTGTTCTGTTATGAAACTAGAATATCTTTTGCACATTCTGGAAGTGATTGCGATCGCAAAGCTCTATTAGTTGCTGTGGAATCGACTTTTAAAAATGAGAGGGCGTAAAATTCGACAAAAAAATTTGGCGACGAAATCGAGCACATGCCTTCATAAAAGGGCTCTCCTGGCCAAATGGTTTAACTTTGGCAGGTCCCTCGTGCTTTATCATGAAAGTAGACTTCGTGGGGCAGATTCTGGAAGTGATTGCGATCGCAAAGCTCTATTAGTTGCTTTGGAATCGGCTTTTGAAAAAAATTCTGTGAAAATCGCAAAAATTTTGGGTATCGAAATCGGGCAAAAGTCTGCATAAAAGGGCTCTCCTGGCCAAATGGTTTAACTTTGGCAGGTCCCTGCTGTTCTGTTATGAAACTAGAATATCTTTTGCACATTCTGGAAGTGATTGCGATCGCAAAGCTCTATTAGTTGCTGTGGAATCGACTTTTAAAAATGAGAGGGCGTAAAATTCGACAAAAAAATTTGGTCGCGAAATCGAGCACATGCCTTCATAAAAGGGCTCTCCTGGCCAAATGGTTTAACTTTGGCAGGTCCCTCGTGCTTTATCATGAAAGTAGACTTCGTGGGGCAGATTCTGGAAGTGATTGCGATCGCAAAGCTCTATTAGTTGCTTTGGAATCGGCTTTTGAAAAAAATTCTGTGAAAATCGCAAAAATTTTGGGTATCGAAATCGGGCAAAAGTCTGCATAAAAGGGCTCTCCTGGCCAAATGGTTTAACTTTGGCAGGTCCCTGCTGTTCTGTTATGAAACTAGAATATCTTTTGCACATTCTGGAAGTGATTGCGATCGCAAAGCTCTATTAGTTGCTGTGGAATCGACTTTTAAAAATGAGAGGGCGTAAAATTCGACAAAAAAATTTGGCGACGAAATCGAGCACATGCCTTCATAAAAGGGCTCTCCTGGCCAAATGGTTTAACTTTGGCAGGTCCCTCGTGCTTTATCATGAAAGTAGACTTCGTGGGGCAGATTCTGGAAGTGATTGCGATCGCAAAGCTCTATTAGTTGCTTTGGAATCGGCTTTTGAAAAAAATTCTGTGAAAATCGCAAAAATTTTGGGTATCGAAATCGGGCAAAAGTCTGCATAAAAGGGCTCTCCTGGCCAAATGGTTTAACTTTGGCAGGTCCCTGCTGTTCTGTTATGAAACTAGAATATCTTTTGCACATTCTGGAAGTGATTGCGATCGCAAAGCTCTATTAGTTGCTGTGGAATCGACTTTTAAAAATGAGAGGGCGTAAAATTCGACAAAAAAATTTGGCGACGAAATCGAGCACATGCCTTCATAAAAGGGCTCTCCTGGCCAAATGGTTTAACTTTGGCAGGTCCCTCGTGCTTTATCATGAAAGTAGACTTCGTGGGGCAGATTCTGGAAGTGATTGCGATCGCAAAGCTCTATTAGTTGCTTTGGAATCGGCTTTTGAAAAAAATTCTGTGAAAATCGCAAAAATTTTGGGTATCGAAATCGGGCAAAAGTCTGCATAAAAGGGCTCTCCTGGCCAAATGGTTTAACTTTGGCAGGTCCCTGCTGTTCTGTTATGAAACTAGAATATCTTTTGCACATTCTGGAAGTGATTGCGATCGCAAAGCTCTATTAGTTGCTGTGGAATCGACTTTTAAAAATGAGAGGGCGTAAAATTCGACAAAAAAATTTGGCGACGAAATCGAGCACATGCCTTCATAAAAGGGCTCTCCTGGAAAATGGTTTAACTTTGGCAGGTCCCTCGTGCTTTATCATGAAAGTAGACTTCGTGGGGCAGATTCTGGAAGTGATTGCGATCGCAAAGCTCTATTAGTTGCTTTGGAATCGGCTTTTGAAAAAAATTCTGTGAAAATCGCAAAAATTTTGGGTATCGAAATCGGGCAAAAGTCTGCATAAAAGGGCTCTCCTGGCCAAATGGTTTAACTTTGGCAGGTCCCTGCTGTTCTGTTATGAAACTAGAATATCTTTTGCACATTCTGGAAGTGATTGCGATCGCAAAGCTCTATTAGTTGCTGTGGAATCGACTTTTAAAAATGAGAGGGCGTAAAATTCGACAAAAAAATTTGGCGACGAAATCGAGCACATGCCTTCATAAAAGGGCTCTCCTGGCCAAATGGTTTAACTTTGGCAGGTCCCTCGTGCTTTATCATGAAAGTAGACTTCGTGGGGCAGATTCTGGAAGTGATTGCGATCGCAAAGCTCTATTAGTTGCTTTGGAATCGGCTTTTGAAAAAAATTCTGTGAAAATCGCAAAAATTTTGGGTATCGAAATCGGGCAAAAGTCTGCATAAAAGGGCTCTCCTGGCCAAATGGTTTAACTTTGGCAGGTCCCTGCTGTTCTGTTATGAAACTAGAATATCTTTTGCACATTCTGGAAGTGATTGCGATCGCAAAGCTCTATTAGTTGCTGTGGAATCGACTTTTAAAAATGAGAGGGCGTAAAATTCGACAAAAAAATTTGGCGACGAAATCGAGCACATGCCTTCATAAAAGGGCTCTCCTGGCCAAATGGTTTAACTTTGGCAGGTCCCTCGTGCTTTATCATGAAAGTATACTTCGTGGGGCAGATTCTGGAAGTGATTGCGATCGCAAAGCTCTATTAGTTGCTTTGGAATCGGCTTTTGAAAAAAAATCTGTGAAAATCGCAAAAATTTTGGGTATCGAAATCGGGCAAAAGTCTGCATAAAAGGGCTCTCCTGGCCAAATGGTTTAACTTTGGCAGGTCCCTGCTGTTCTGTTATGAAACTAGAATATCTTTTGCACATTCTGGAAGTGATTGCGATCGCAAAGCTCTATTAGTTGCTGTGGAATCGACTTTTAAAAATGAGTGGGCGTAAAATTCGACAAAAAAATTTGGCGACGAAATCGAGCACATGCCTTCATAAAAGGGCTCTCCTGGCCAAATGGTTTAACTTTGGCAGGTCCCTCGTGCTTTATCATGAAAGTAGACTTCGTGGGGCAGATTCTGGAAGTGATTGCGATCGCAAAGCTCTATTAGTTGCTTTGGAATCGGCTTTTGAAAAAAATTCTGTGAAAATCGCAAAAATTTTGGGTATCGAAATCGGGCAAAAGTCTGCATAAAAGGGCTCTCCTGGCCAAATGGTTTAACTTTGGCAGGTCCCTGCTGTTCTGTTATGAAACTAGAATATCTTTTGCACATTCTGGAAGTGATTGCGATCGCAAAGCTCTATTAGTTGCTGTGGAATCGACTTTTAAAAATGAGAGGGCGTAAAATTCGACAAAAAAATTTGGCGACGAAATCGAGCACATGCCTTCATAAAAGGGCTCTCCTGGCCAAATGGTTTAACTTTGGCAGGTCCCTCGTGCTTTATCATGAAAGTAGACTTCGTGGGGCAGATTCTGGAAGTGATTGCGATCGCAAAGCTCTATTAGTTGCTTTGGAATCGGCTTTTGAAAAAAATTCTGTGAAAATCGCAAAAATTTTGGGTATCCAAATCGGGCAAAAGTCTGCATAAAAGGGCTCTCCTGGCCAAATGGTTTAACTTTGGCAGGTCCCTGCTGTTCTGTTATGAAACTAGAATATCTTTTGCACATTCTGGAAGTGATTGCGATCGCAAAGCTCTATTAGTTGCTGTGGAATCGACTTTTAAAAATGAGAGGGCGTAAAATTCGACAAAAAAATTTGGCGACGAAATCGAGCACATGCCTTCATAAAAGGGCTCTCCTGGCCAAATGGTTTAACTTTGGCAGGTCCCTCGTGCTTTATCATGAAAGTAGACTTCGTGGGGCAGATTCTGGAAGTGATTGCGATCGCAAAGCTCTATTAGTTGCTTTGGAATCGGCTTTTGAAAAAAATTCTGTGAAAATCGCAAAAATTTTGGGTATCGAAATCGGGCAAAAGTCTGCATAAAAGGGCTCTCCTGGCCAAATGGTTTAACTTTGGCAGGTCCCTGCTGTTCTGTTATGAAACTAGAATATCTTTTGCACATTCTGGAAGTGATTGCGATCGCAAAGCTCTATTAGTTGCTGTGGAATCGACTTTTAAAAATGAGAGGGCGTAAAATTCGACAAAAAAATTTGGCGACGAAATCGAGCACATGCCTTCATAAAAGGGCTCTCCTGGCCAAATGGTTTAACTTTGGCAGGTCCCTCGTGCTTTATCATGAAAGTAGACTTCGTGGGGCAGATTCTGGAAGTGATTGCGATCGCAAAGCTCTATTAGTTGCTTTGGAATCGGCTTTTGAAAAAAATTCTGTGAAAATCGCAAAAATTTTGGGTATCGAAATCGGGCAAAAGTCTGCATAAAAGGGCTCTCCTGGCCAAATGGTTTAACTTTGGCAGGTCCCTGCTGTTCTGTTATGAAACTAGAATATCTTTTGCACATTCTGGAAGTGATTGCGATCGCAAAGCTCTATTAGTTGCTGTGGAATCGACTTTTAAAAATGAGAGGGCGTAAAATTCGACAAAAAAATTTGGCGACGAAATCGAGCACATGCCTTCATAAAAGGGCTCTCCTGGCCAAATGGTTTAACTTTGGCAGGTCCCTCGTGCTTTATCATGAAAGTAGACTTCGTGGGGCAGATTCTGGAAGTGATTGCGATCGCAAAGCTCTATTAGTTGCTTTGGAATCGGCTTTTGAAAAAAATTCTGTGAAAATCGCAAAAATTTTGGGTATCGAAATCGGGCAAAAGTCTGCATAAAAGGGCTCTCCTGGCCAAATGGTTTAACTTTGGCAGGTCCCTGCTGTTCTGTTATGAAACTAGAATATCTTTTGCACATTCTGGAAGTGATTGCGATCGCAAAGCTCTATTAGTTGCTGTGGAATCGACTTTTAAAAATGAGAGGGCGTAAAATTCGACAAAAAAATTTGGCGACGAAATCGAGCACATGCCTTCATAAAAGGGCTCTCCTGGCCAAATGGTTTAACTTTGGCAGGTCCCTCGTGCTTTATCATGAAAGTAGACTTCGTGGGGCAGATTCTGGAAGTGATTGCGATCGCAAAGCTCTATTAGTTGCTTTGGAATCGGCTTTTGAAAAAAATTCTGTGAAAATCGCAAAAATTTTGGGTATCGAAATCGGGCAAAAGTCTGCATAAAAGGGCTCTCCTGGCCAAATGGTTTAACTTTGGCAGGTCCCTGCTGTTCTGTTATGAAACTAGAATATCTTTTGCACATTCTGGAAGTGATTGCGATCGCAAAGCTCTATTAGTTGCTGTGGAATCGACTTTTAAAAATGAGAGGGCGTAAAATTCGACAAAAAAATTTGGCGACGAAATCGAGCACATGCCTTCATAAAAGGGCTCTCCTGGCCAAATGGTTTAACTTTGGCAGGTCCCTCGTGCTTTATCATGAAAGTAGACTTCGTGGGGCAGATTCTGGAAGTGATTGCGATCGCAAAGCTCTATTAGTTGCTTTGGAATCGGCTTTTGAAAAAAATTCTGTGAAAATCGCAAAAATTTTGGGTATCGAAATCGGGCAAAAGTCTGCATAAAAGGGCTCTCCTGGCCAAATGGTTTAACTTTGGCAGGTCCCTGCTGTTCTGTTATGAAACTAGAATATCTTTTGCACATTCTGGAAGTGATTGCGATCGCAAAGCTCTATTAGTTGCTGTGGAATCGACTTTTAAAAATGAGAGGGCGTAAAATTCGACAAAAAAATTTGGCGACGAAATCGAGCACATGCCTTCATAAAAGGGCTCTCCTGGCCAAATGGTTTAACTTTGGCAGGTCCCTCGTGCTTTATCATGAAAGTAGACTTCGTGGGGCAGATTCTGGAAGTGATTGCGATCGCAAAGCTCTATTAGTTGCTTTGGAATCGGCTTTTGAAAAAAATTCTGTGAAAATCGCAAAAATTTTGGGTATCGAAATCGGGCAAAAGTCTGCATAAAAGGGCTCTCCTGGCCAAATGGTTTAACTTTGGCAGGTCCCTGCTGTTCTGTTATGAAACTAGAATATCTTTTGCACATTCTGGAAGTGATTGCGATCGCAAAGCTCTATTAGTTGCTGTGGAATCGACTTTTAAAAATGAGAGGGCGTAAAATTCGACAAAAAAATTTGGCGACGAAATCGAGCACATGCCTTCATAAAAGGGCTCTCCTGGCCAAATGGTTTAACTTTGGCAGGTCCCTCGTGCTTTATCATGAAAGTAGACTTCGTGGGGCAGATTCTGGAAGTGATTGCGATCGCAAAGCTCTATTAGTTGCTTTGGAATCGGCTTTTGAAAAAAATTCTGTGAAAATCGCAAAAATTTTGGGTATCGAAATCGGGCAAAAGTCTGCATAAAAGGGCTCTCCTGGCCAAATGGTTTAACTTTGGCAGGTCCCTGCTGTTCTGTTATGAAACTAGAATATCTTTTGCACATTCTGGAAGTGATTGCGATCGCAAAGCTCTATTAGTTGCTGTGGAATCGACTTTTAAAAATGAGAGGGCGTAAAATTCGACAAAAAAATTTGGCGACGAAATCGAGCACATGCCTTCATAAAAGGGCTCTCCTGGCCAAATGGTTTAACTTTGGCAGGTCCCTCGTGCTTTATCATGAAAGTAGACTTCGTGGGGCAGATTCTGGAAGTGATTGCGATCGCAAAGCTCTATTAGTTGCTTTGGAATCGGCTTTTGAAAAAAATTCTGTGAAAATCGCAAAAATTTTGGGTATCGAAATCGGGCAAAAGTCTGCATAAAAGGGCTCTCCTGGCCAAATGGTTTAACTTTGGCAGGTCCCTGCTGTTCTGTTATGAAACTAGAATATCTTTTGCACATTCTGGAAGTGATTGCGATCGCAAAGCTCTATTAGTTGCTGTGGAATCGACTTTTAAAAATGAGAGGGCGTAAAATTCGACAAAAAAATTTGGCGACGAAATCGAGCACATGCCTTCATAAAAGGGCTCTCCTGGCCAAATGGTTTAACTTTGGCAGGTCCCTCGTGCTTTATCATGAAAGTAGACTTCGTGGGGCAGATTCTGGAAGTGATTGCGATCGCAAAGCTCTATTAGTTGCTTTGGAATCGGCTTTTGAAAAAAATTCTGTGAAAATCGCAAAAATTTTGGGTATCGAAATCGGGCAAAAGTCTGCATAAAAGGGCTCTCCTGGCCAAATGGTTTAACTTTGGCAGGTCCCTGCTGTTCTGTTATGAAACTAGAATATCTTTTGCACATTCTGGAAGTGATTGCGATCGCAAAGCTCTATTAGTTGCTGTGGAATCGACTTTTAAAAATGAGAGGGCGTAAAATTCGACAAAAAAATTTGTCGACGAAATCGAGCACATGCCTTCATAAAAGGGCTCTCCTGGCCAAATGGTTTAACTTTGGCAGGTCCCTCGTGCTTTATCATGAAAGTAGACTTCGTGGGGCAGATTCTGGAAGTGATTGCGATCGCAAAGCTCTATTAGTTGCTTTGGAATCGGCTTTTGAAAAAAATTCTGTGAAAATCGCAAAAATTTTGGGTATCGAAATCGGGCAAAAGTCTGCATAAAAGGGCTCTCCTGGCCAAATGGTTTAACTTTGGCAGGTCCCTGCTGTTCTGTTATGAAACTAGAATATCTTTTGCACATTCTGGAAGTGATTGCGATCGCAAAGCTCTATTAGTTGCTGTGGAATCGACTTTTAAAAATAAGAGGGCGTAAAATTCGACAAAAAAATTTGGCGACGAAATCGAGCACATGCCTTCATAAAAGGGCTCTCCTGGCCAAATGGTTTAACTTTGGCAGGTCCCTCGTGCTTTATCATGAAAGTAGACTTCGTGGGGCAGATTCTGGAAGTGATTGCGATCGCAAAGCTCTATTAGTTGCTTTGGAATCGGCTTTTGAAAAAAATTCTGTGAAAATCGCAAAAATTTTGGGTATCGAAATCGGGCAAAAGTCTGCATAAAAGGGCTCTCCTGGCCAAATGGTTTAGCTTTGGCAGGTCCCTGCTGTTCTGTTATGAAACTAGAATATCTTTTGCATATTCTGGAAGTGATTGCGATCGCAAAGCTCTATTAGTTGCTGTGGAATCGACTTTTAAAAATGAGAGGGCGTAAAATTCGACAAAAAAATTTGGCGACGAAATCGAGCACATGCCTTCATAAAAGGGCTCTCCTGGCCAAATGGTTTAACTTTGGCAGGTCCCTCGGGCTTTATCATGAAAGTAGACTTCGTGGGGCAGATTCTGGAAGTGATTGCGATCGCAAAGCTCTATTAGTTGCTTTGGAATCGGCTTTTGAAAAAAATTCTGTGAAAATCGCAAAAATTTTTGGTATCGAAATCGGGCAAAAGTCTGCATAAAAGGGCTCTCCTGGCCAAATGGTTTAACTTTGGCAGGTTCCCACTGTTCTGTTATGAAACTAGAATATCTTTTGCACATTCTGGAAGTGATTGCGATCGCAAAGCTCTATTAGTTGCTGTGGAATCGACTTTTAAAAATGAGAGGGCGTAAAATTCGACAAAAAAATTTGGCGACGAAATCGAGCACATGCCTTCATAAAAGGGCTCTCCTGGCCAAATGGTTTAACTTTGGCAGGTCCCTCGTGCTTTATCATGAAAGTAGACTTCGTGGGGCAGATTCTGGAAGTGATTGCGATCGCAAAGCTCTATTAGTTGCTTTGGAATCGGCTTTTGAAAAAAATTCTGTGAAAATCGCAAAAATTTTGGGTATCGAAATCGGGCAAAAGTCTGCATAAAAGGGCTCTCCTGGCCAAATGGTTTAACTTTGGCAGGTCCCTGCTGTTCTGTTATGAAACTAGAATATCTTTTGCACATTCTGGAAGTGATTGCGATCGCAAAGCTCTATTAGTTGCTGTGGAATCGACTTTTAAAAATGAGAGGGCGTAAAATTCGACAAAAAAATTTGGCGACGAAATCGAGCACATGCCTTCATAAAAGGGCTCTCCTGGCCAAATGGTTTAACTTTGGCAGGTCCCTCGTGCTTTATCATGAAAGTAGACTTCGTGGGGCAGATTCTGGAAGTGATTGCGATCGCAAAGCTCTATTAGTTGCTTTGGAATCGGCTTTTGAAAAAAATTCTGTGAAAATCGCAAAAATTTTGGGTATCGAAATCGGGCAAAAGTCTGCATAAAAGGGCTCTCCTGGCCAAATGGTTTAACTTTGGCAGGTCCCTGCTGTTCTGTTATGAAACTAGAATATCTTTTGCACATTCTGGAAGTGATTGCGATCGCAAAGCTCTATTAGTTGCTGTGGAATCGACTTTTAAAAATGAGAGGGCGTAAAATTCGACAAAAAAATTTGGCGACGAAATCGAGCACATGCCTTCATAAAAGGGCTCTCCTGGCCAAATGGTTTAACTTTGGCAGGTCCCTCGTGCTTTATCATGAAAGTAGACTTCGTGGGGCAGATTCTGGAAGTGATTGCGATCGCAAAGCTCTATTAGTTGCTTTGGAATCGGCTTTTGAAAAAAATTCTGTGAAAATCGCAAAAATTTTGGGTATCGAAATCGGGCAAAAGTCTGCATAAAAGGGCTCTCCTGGCCAAATGGTTTAACTTTGGCAGGTCCCTGCTGTTCTGTTATGAAACTAGAATATCTTTTGCACATTCTGGAAGTGATTGCGATCGCAAAGCTCTATTAGTTGCTGTGGAATCGACTTTTAAAAATAAGAGGGCGTAAAATTCGACAAAAAAATTTGGCGACGAAATCGAGCACATGCCTTCATAAAAGGGCTCTCCTGGCCAAATGGTTTAACTTTGGCAGGTCCCTCGTGCTTTATCATGAAAGTAGACTTCGTGGGGCAGATTCTGGAAGTGATTGCGATCGCAAAGCTCTATTAGTTGCTTTGGAATCGGCTTTTGAAAAAAATTCTGTGAAAATCGCAAAAATTTTGGGTATCGAAATCGGGCAAAAGTCTGCATAAAAGGGCTCTCCTGGCCAAATGGTTTAACTTTGGCAGGTCCCTGCTGTTCTGTTATGAAACTAGAATATCTTTTGCACATTCTGGAAGTGATTGCGATCGCAAAGCTCTATTAGTTGCTGTGGAATCGACTTTTAAAAATGAGAGGGCGTAAAATTCGACAAAAAAATTTGGCGACGAAATCGAGCACATGCCTTCATAAAAGGGCTCTCCTGGCCAAATGGTTTAACTTTGGCAGGTCCCTCGTGCTTTATCATGAAAGTAGACTTCGTGGGGCAGATTCTGGAAGTGATTGCGATCGCAAAGCTCTATTAGTTGCTTTGGAATCGGCTTTTGAAAAAAATTCTGTGAAAATCGCAAAAATTTTGGGTATCGAAATCGGGCAAAAGTCTGCATAAAAGGGCTCTCCTGGCCAAATGGTTTAACTTTGGCAGGTCCCTGCTGTTCTGTTATGAAACTAGAATATCTTTTGCACATTCTGGAAGTGATTGCGATCGCAAAGCTCTATTAGTTGCTGTGGAATCGACTTTTAAAAATGAGAGGGCGTAAAATTCGACAAAAAAATTTGGCGACGAAATCGAGCACATGCCTTCATAAAAGGGCTCTCCTGGCCAAATGGTTTAACTTTGGCAGGTCCCTCGTGCTTTATCATGAAAGTAGACTTCGTGGGGCAGATTCTGGAAGTGATTGCGATCGCAAAGCTCTATTAGTTGCTTTGGAATCGGCTTTTGAAAAAAATTCTGTGAAAATCGCAAAAATTTTGGGTATCGAAATCGGGCAAAAGTCTGCATAAAAGGGCTCTCCTGGCCAAATGGTTTAACTTTGGCAGGTCCCTGCTGTTCTGTTATGAAACTAGAATATCTTTTGCACATTCTGGAAGTGATTGCGATCGCAAAGCTCTATTAGTTGCTGTGGAATCGACTTTTAAAAATGAGAGGGCGTAAAATTCGACAAAAAAATTTGGCGACGAAATCGAGCACATGCCTTCATAAAAGGGCTCTCCTGGCCAAATGGTTTAACTTTGGCAGGTCCCTCGTGCTTTATCATGAAAGTAGACTTCGTGGGGCAGATTCTGGAAGTGATTGCGATCGCAAAGCTCTATTAGTTGCTTTGGAATCGGCTTTTGAAAAAAATTCTGTGAAAATCGCAAAAATTTTGGGTATCGAAATCGGGCAAAAGTCTGCATAAAAGGGCTCTCCTGGCCAAATGGTTTAACTTTGGCAGGTCCCTGCTGTTCTGTTATGAAACTAGAATATCTTTTGCACATTCTGGAAGTGATTGCGATCGCAAAGCTCTATTAGTTGCTGTGGAATCGACTTTTAAAAATGAGAGGGCGTAAAATTCGACAAAAAAATTTGGCGACGAAATCGAGCACATGCCTTCATAAAAGGGCTCTCCTGGCCAAATGGTTTAACTTTGGCAGGTCCCTCGTGCTTTATCATGAAAGTAGACTTCGTGGGGCAGATTCTGGAAGTGATTGCGATCGCAAAGCTCTATTAGTTGCTTTGGAATCGGCTTTTGAAAAAAATTCTGTGAAAATCGCAAAAATTTTGGGTATCGAAATCGGGCAAAAGTCTGCATAAAAGGGCTCTCCTGGCCAAATGGTTTAACTTTGGCAGGTCCCTGCTGTTCTGTTATGAAACTAGAATATCTTTTGCACATTCTGGAAGTGATTGCGATCGCAAAGCTCTATTAGTTGCTGTGGAATCGACTTTTAAAAATAAGAGGGCGTAAAATTCGACAAAAAAATTTGGCGACGAAATCGAGCACATGCCTTCATAAAAGGGCTCTCCTGGCCAAATGGTTTAACTTTGGCAGGTCCCTCGTGCTTTATCATGAAAGTAGACTTCGTGGGGCAGATTCTGGAAGTGATTGCGATCGCAAAGCTCTATTAGTTGCTTTGGAATCGGCTTTTGAAAAAAATTCTGTGAAAATCGCAAAAATTTTGGGTATCGAAATCGGGCAAAAGTCTGCATAAAAGGGCTCTCCTGGCCAAATGGTTTAGCTTTGGCAGGTCCCTGCTGTTCTGTTATGAAACTAGAATATCTTTTGCACATTCTGGAAGTGATTGCGATCGCAAAGCTCTATTAGTTGCTGTGGAATCGACTTTTAAAAATGAGAGGGCGTAAAATTCGACAAAAAAATTTGGCGACGAAATTGAGCACATGCCTTCATAAAAGGGCTCTCCTGGCCAAATGGTTTAACTTTGGCAGGTCCCTCGGGCTTTATCATGAAAGTAGACTTCGTGGGGCAGATTCTGGAAGTGATTGCGATCGCAAAGCTCTATTAGTTGCTGTGGAATCGACTTTTAAAAATGAGAGGGCGTAAAATTCGACAAAAAAATTTGGCGACGAAATCGAGCACATGCCTTCATAAAAGGGCTCTCCTGGCCAAATGGTTTAACTTTGGCAGGTCCCTCGTGCTTTATCATGAAAGTAGACTTCGTGGGGCAGATTCTGGAAGTGATTGCGATCGCAAAGCTCTATTAGTTGCTTTGGAATCGGCTTTTGAAAAAAATTCTGTGAAAATCGCAAAAATTTTGGGTATCGAAATCGGGCAAAAGTCTGCATAAAAGGGCTCTCCTGGCCAAATGGTTTAACTTTGGCAGGTCCCTGCTGTTCTGTTATGAAACTAGAATATCTTTTGCACATTCTGGAAGTGATTGCGATCGCAAAGCTCTATTAGTTGCTGTGGAATCAACTTTTAAAAATGAGAGGGCGTAAAATTCGACAAAAAAATTTGGCGACGAAATCGAGCACATGCCTTCATAAAAGGGCTCTCCTGGCCAAATGGTTTAACTTTGGCAGGTCCCTCGTGCTTTATCATGAAAGTAGACTTCGTGGGGCAGATTCTGGAAGTGATTGCGATCGCAAAGCTCTATTAGTTGCTTTGGAATCGGCTTTTGAAAAAAATTCTGTGAAAATCGCAAAAATTTTGGGTATCGAAATCGGGCAAAAGTCTGCATAAAAGGGCTCTCCTGGCCAAATGGTTTAACTTTGGCAGGTCCCTGCTGTTCTGTTATGAAACTAGAATATCTTTTGCACATTCTGGAAGTGATTGCGATCGCAAAGCTCTATTAGTTGCTGTGGAATCGACTTTTAAAAATGAGAGGGCGTAAAATTCGACAAAAAAATTTGGCGACGAAATCGAGCACATGCCTTCATAAAAGGGCTCTCCTGGCCAAATGGTTTAACTTTGGCAGGTCCCTCGTGCTTTATCATGAAAGTAGACTTCGTGGGGCAGATTCTGGAAGTGATTGCGATCGCAAAGCTCTATTAGTTGCTTTGGAATCGGCTTTTGAAAAAAATTCTGTGAAAATCGCAAAAATTTTGGGTATCGAAATCGGGCAAAAGTCTGCATAAAAGGGCTCTCCTGGCCAAATGGTTTAACTTTGGCAGGTCCCTGCTGTTCTGTTATGAAACTAGAATATCTTTTGCACATTCTGGAAGTGATTGCGATCGCAAAGCTCTATTAGTTGCTGTGGAATCGACTTTTAAAAATGAGAGGGCGTAAAATTCGACAAAAAAATTTGGCGACGAAATCGAGCACATGCCTTCATAAAAGGGCTCTCCTGGCCAAATGGTTTAACTTTGGCAGGTCCCTCGTGCTTTATCATGAAAGTAGACTTCGTGGGGCAGATTCTGGAAGTGATTGCGATCGCAAAGCTCTATTAGTTGCTTTGGAATCGGCTTTTGAAAAAAATTCTGTGAAAATCGCAAAAATTTTGGGTATCGAAATCGGGCAAAAGTCTGCATAAAAGGGCTCTCCTGGCCAAATGGTTTAACTTTGGCAGGTCCCTGCTGTTCTGTTATGAAACTAGAATATCTTTTGCACATTCTGGAAGTGATTGCGATCGCAAAGCTCTATTAGTTGCTGTGGAATCGACTTTTAAAAATGAGAGGGCGTAAAATTCGACAAAAAAATTTGGCGACGAAATCGAGCACATGCCTTCATAAAAGGGCTCTCCTGGCCAAATGGTTTAACTTTGGCAGGTCCCTCGTGCTTTATCATGAAAGTAGACTTCGTGGGGCAGATTCTGGAAGTGATTGCGATCGCAAAGCTCTATTAGTTGCTTTGGAATCGGCTTTTGAAAAAAATTCTGTGAAAATCGCAAAAATTTTGGGTATCGAAATCGGGCAAAAGTCTGCATAAAAGGGCTCTCCTGGCCAAATGGTTTAACTTTGGCAGGTCCCTGCTGTTCTGTTATGAAACTAGAATATCTTTTGCACATTCTGGAAGTGATTGCGATCGCAAAGCTCTATTAGTTGCTGTGGAATCGACTTTTAAAAATGAGAGGGCGTAAAATTCGACAAAAAAATTTGGCGACGAAATCGAGCACATGCCTTCATAAAAGGGCTCTCCTGGCCAAATGGTTTAACTTTGGCAGGTCCCTCGTGCTTTATCATGAAAGTAGACTTCGTGGGGCAGATTCTGGAAGTGATTGCGATCGCAAAGCTCTATTAGTTGCTTTGGAATCGGCTTTTGAAAAAAATTCTGTGAAAATCGCAAAAATTTTGGGTATCGAAATCGGGCAAAAGTCTGCATAAAAGGGCTCTCCTGGCCAAATGGTTTAACTTTGGCAGGTCCCTGCTGTTCTGTTATGAAACTAGAATATCTTTTGCACATTCTGGAAGTGATTGCGATCGCAAAGCTCTATTAGTTGCTGTGGAATCGACTTTTAAAAATGAGAGGGCGTAAAATTCGACAAAAAAATTTGGCGACGAAATCGAGCACATGCCTTCATAAAAGGGCTCTCCTGGCCAAATGGTTTAACTTTGGCAGGTCCCTCGTGCTTTATCATGAAAGTAGACTTCGTGGGGCAGATTCTGGAAGTGATTGCGATCGCAAAGCTCTATTAGTTGCTTTGGAATCGGCTTTTGAAAAAAATTCTGTGAAAATCGCAAAAATTTTGGGTATCGAAATCGGGCAAAAGTCTGCATAAAAGGGCTCTCCTGGCCAAATGGTTTAACTTTGGCAGGTCCCTGCTGTTCTGTTATGAAACTAGAATATCTTTTGCACATTCTGGAAGTGATTGCGATCGCAAAGCTCTATTAGTTGCTGTGGAATCGACTTTTAAAAATAAGAGGGCGTAAAATTCGACAAAAAAATTTGGCGACGAAATCGAGCACATGCCTTCATAAAAGGGCTCTCCTGGCCAAATGGTTTAACTTTGGCAGGTCCCTCGTGCTTTATCATGAAAGTAGACTTCGTGGGGCAGATTCTGGAAGTGATTGCGATCGCAAAGCTCTATTAGTTGCTTTGGAATCGGCTTTTGAAAAAAATTCTGTGAAAATCGCAAAAATTTTGGGTATCGAAATCGGGCAAAAGTCTGCATAAAAGGGCTCTCCTGGCCAAATGGTTTAGCTTTGGCAGGTCCCTGCTGTTCTGTTATGAAACTAGAATATCTTTTGCACATTCTGGAAGTGATTGCGATCGCAAAGCTCTATTAGTTGCTGTGGAATCGACTTTTAAAAATGAGAGGGCGTAAAATTCGACAAAAAAATTTGGCGACGAAATCGAGCACATGCCTTCATAAAAGGGCTCTCCTGGCCAAATGGTTTAACTTTGGCAGGTCCCTCGGGCTTTATCATGAAAGTAGACTTCGTGGGGCAGATTCTGGAAGTGATTGCGATCGCAAAGCTCTATTAGTTGCTTTGGAATCGGCTTTTGAAAAAAATTCTGTGAAAATCGCAAAAATTTTTGGTATCGAAATCGGGCAAAAGTCTGCATAAAAGGGCTCTCCTGGCCAAATGGTTTAACTTTGGCAGGTCCCTGCTGTTCTGTTATGAAACTAGAATATCTTTTGCACATTCTGGAAGTGATTGCGATCGCAAAGCTCTATTAGTTGCTGTGGAATCGACTTTTAAAAATGAGAGGGCGTAAAATTCGACAAAAAAATTTGGCGACGAAATCGAGCACATGCCTTCATAAAAGGGCTCTCCTGGCCAAATGGTTTAACTTTGGCAGGTCCCTCGTGCTTTATCATGAAAGTAGACTTCGTGGGGCAGATTCTGGAAGTGATTGCGATCGCAAAGCTCTATTAGTTGCTTTGGAATCGGCTTTTGAAAAAAATTCTGTGAAAATCGCAAAAATTTTGGGTATCGAAATCGGGCAAAAGTCTGCATAAAAGGGCTCTCCTGGCCAAATGGTTTAACTTTGGCAGGTCCCTGCTGTTCTGTTATGAAACTAGAATATCTTTTGCACATTCTGGAAGTGATTGCGATCGCAAAGCTCTATTAGTTGCTGTGGAATCGACTTTTAAAAATGAGAGGGCGTAAAATTCGACAAAAAAATTTGGCGACGAAATCGAGCACATGCCTTCATAAAAGGGCTCTCCTGGCCAAATGGTTTAACTTTGGCAGGTCCCTCGTGCTTTATCATGAAAGTAGACTTCGTGGGGCAGATTCTGGAAGTGATTGCGATCGCAAAGCTCTATTAGTTGCTTTGGAATCGGCTTTTGAAAAAAATTCTGTGAAAATCGCAAAAATTTTGGGTATCGAAATCGGGCAAAAGTCTGCATAAAAGGGCTCTCCTGGCCAAATGGTTTAACTTTGGCAGGTCCCTGCTGTTCTGTTATGAAACTAGAATATCTTTTGCACATTCTGGAAGTGATTGCGATCGCAAAGCTCTATTAGTTGCTGTGGAATCGACTTTTAAAAATGAGAGGGCGTAAAATTCGACAAAAAAATTTGGCGACGAAATCGAGCACATGCCTTCATAAAAGGGCTCTCCTGGCCAAATGGTTTAACTTTGGCAGGTCCCTCGTGCTTTATCATGAAAGTATACTTCGTGGGGCAGATTCTGGAAGTGATTGCGATCGCAAAGCTCTATTAGTTGCTTTGGAATCGGCTTTTGAAAAAAAATCTGTGAAAATCGCAAAAATTTTGGGTATCGAAATCGGGCAAAAGTCTGCATAAAAGGGCTCTCCTGGCCAAATGGTTTAACTTTGGCAGGTCCCTGCTGTTCTGTTATGAAACTAGAATATCTTTTGCACATTCTGGAAGTGATTGCGATCGCAAAGCTCTATTAGTTGCTGTGGAATCGACTTTTAAAAATGAGTGGGCGTAAAATTCGACAAAAAAATTTGGCGACGAAATCGAGCACATGCCTTCATAAAAGGGCTCTCCTGGCCAAATGGTTTAACTTTGGCAGGTCCCTCGTGCTTTATCATGAAAGTAGACTTCGTGGGGCAGATTCTGGAAGTGATTGCGATCGCAAAGCTCTTTTAGTTGCTTTGGAATCGGCTTTTGAAAAAAATTCTGTGAAAATCGCAAAAATTTTGGGTATCGAAATCGGGCAAAAGTCTGCATAAAAGGGCTCTCCTGGCCAAATGGTTTAACTTTGGCAGGTCCCTGCTGTTCTGTTATGAAACTAGAATATCTTTTGCACATTCTGGAAGTGATTGCGATCGCAAAGCTCTATTAGTTGCTGTGGAATCGACTTTTAAAAATGAGAGGGCGTAAAATTCGACAAAAAAATTTGGCGACGAAATCGAGCACATGCCTTCATAAAAGGGCTCTCCTGGCCAAATGGTTTAACTTTGGCAGGTCCCTCGTGCTTTATCATGAAAGTAGACTTCGTGGGGCAGATTCTGGAAGTGATTGCGATCGCAAAGCTCTATTAGTTGCTTTGGAATCGGCTTTTGAAAAAAATTCTGTGAAAATCGCAAAAATTTTGGGTATCGAAATCGGGCAAAAGTCTGCATAAAAGGGCTCTCCTGGCCAAATGGTTTAACTTTGGCAGGTCCCTGCTGTTCTGTTATGAAACTAGAATATCTTTTGCACATTCTGGAAGTGATTGCGATCGCAAAGCTCTATTAGTTGCTGTGGAATCGACTTTTAAAAATGAGAGGGCGTAAAATTCGACAAAAAAATTTGGCGACGAAATCGAGCACATGCCTTCATAAAAGGGCTCTCCTGGCCAAATGGTTTAACTTTGGCAGGTCCCTCGTGCTTTATCATGAAAGTAGACTTCGTGGGGCAGATTCTGGAAGTGATTGCGATCGCAAAGCTCTATTAGTTGCTTTGGAATCGGCTTTTGAAAAAAATTCTGTGAAAATCGCAAAAATTTTGGGTATCGAAATCGGGCAAAAGTCTGCATAAAAGGGCTCTCCTGGCCAAATGGTTTAACTTTGGCAGGTCCCTGCTGTTCTGTTATGAAACTAGAATATCTTTTGCACATTCTGGAAGTGATTGCGATCGCAAAGCTCTATTAGTTGCTGTGGAATCGACTTTTAAAAATAAGAGGGCGTAAAATTCGACAAAAAAATTTGGCGACGAAATCGAGCACATGCCTTCATAAAAGGGCTCTCCTGGCCAAATGGTTTAACTTTGGCAGGTCCCTCGTGCTTTATCATGAAAGTAGACTTCGTGGGGCAGATTCTGGAAGTGATTGCGATCGCAAAGCTCTATTAGTTGCTTTGGAATCGGCTTTTGAAAAAAATTCTGTGAAAATCGCAAAAATTTTGGGTATCGAAATCGGGCAAAAGTCTGCATAAAAGGGCTCTCCTGGCCAAATGGTTTAGCTTTGGCAGGTCCCTGCTGTTCTGTTATGAAACTAGAATATCTTTTGCACATTCTGGAAGTGATTGCGATCGCAAAGCTCTATTAGTTGCTGTGGAATCGACTTTTAAAAATGAGAGGGCGTAAAATTCGACAAAAAAATTTGGCGACGAAATCGAGCACATGCCTTCATAAAAGGGCTCTCCTGGCCAAATGGTTTAACTTTGGCAGGTCCCTCGGGCTTTATCATGAAAGTAGACTTCGTGGGGCAGATTCTGGAAGTGATTGCGATCGCAAAGCTCTATTAGTTGCTTTGGAATCGGCTTTTGAAAAAAATTCTGTGAAAATCGCAAAAATTTTGGGTATCGAAATCGGGCAAAAGTCTGCATAAAAGGGCTCTCCTGGCCAAATGGTTTAACTTTGGCAGGTCCCTGCTGTTCTGTTATGAAACTAGAATATCTTTTGCACATTCTGGAAGTGATTGCGATCGCAAAGCTCTATTAGTTGCTGTGGAATCGACTTTTAAAAATGAGAGGGCGTAAAATTCGACAAAAAAATTTGGCGACGAAATCGAGCACATGCCTTCATAAAAGGGCTCTCCTGGCCAAATGGTTTAACTTTGGCAGGTCCCTCGTGCTTTATCATGAAAGTAGACTTCGTGGGGCAGATTCTGGAAGTGATTGCGATCGCAAAGCTCTATTAGTTGCTTTGGAATCGGCTTTTAAAAAAAATTCTGTGAAAATCGCAAAAATTTTGGGTATCGAAATCGGGCAAAAGTCTGCATAAAAGGGCTCTCCTGGCCAAATGGTTTAACTTTGGCAGGTCCCTGCTGTTCTGTTATGAAACTAGAATATCTTTTGCACATTCTGGAAGTGATTGCGATCGCAAAGCTCTATTAGTTGCTGTGGAATCGACTTTTAAAAATGAGAGGGCGTAAAATTCGACAAAAAAATTTGGCGACGAAATCGAGCACATGCCTTCATAAAAGGGCTCTCCTGGCCAAATGGTTTAACTTTGGCAGGTCCCTCGTGCTTTATCATGAAAGTAGACTTCGTGGGGCAGATTCTGGAAGTGATTGCGATCGCAAAGCTCTATTAGTTGCTTTGGAATCGGCTTTTGAAAAAAATTCTGTGAAAATCGCAAAAATTTTGGGTATCGAAATCGGGCAAAAGTCTGCATAAAAGGGCTCTCCTGGCCAAATGGTTTAACTTTGGCAGGTCCCTGCTGTTCTGTTATGAAACTAGAATATCTTTTGCACATTCTGGAAGTGATTGCGATCGCAAAGCTCTATTAGTTGCTGTGGAATCGACTTTTAAAAATGAGAGGGCGTAAAATTCGACAAAAAAATTTGGCGACGAAATCGAGCACATGCCTTCATAAAAGGGCTCTCCTGGCCAAATGGTTTAACTTTGGCAGGTCCCTCGTGCTTTATCATGAAAGTAGACTTCGTGGGGCAGATTCTGGAAGTGATTGCGATCGCAAAGCTCTATTAGTTGCTTTGGAATCGGCTTTTGAAAAAAATTCTGTGAAAATCGAAAAAATTTTGGGTATCGAAATCGGGCAAAAGTCTGCATAAAAGGGCTCTCCTGGCCAAATGGTTTAACTTTGGCAGGTCCCTGCTGTTCTGTTATGAAACTAGAATATCTTTTGCACATTCTGGAAGTGATTGCGATCGCAAAGCTCTATTAGTTGCTGTGGAATCGACTTTTAAAAATGAGAGGGCGTAAAATTCGACAAAAAAATTTGGCGACGAAATCGAGCACATGCCTTCATAAAAGGGCTCTCCTGGCCAAATGGTTTAACTTTGGCAGGTCCCTCGTGCTTTATCATGAAAGTAGACTTCGTGGGGCAGATTCTGGAAGTGATTGCGATCGCAAAGCTCTATTAGTTGCTTTGGAATCGGCTTTTGAAAAAAATTCTGTGAAAATCGCAAAAATTTTGGGTATCGAAATCGGGCAAAAGTCTGCATAAAAGGGCTCTCCTGGCCAAATGGTTTAACTTTGGCAGGTCCCTGCTGTTCTGTTATGAAACTAGAATATCTTTTGCACATTCTGGAAGTGATTGCGATCGCAAAGCTCTATTAGTTGCTGTGGAATCGACTTTTAAAAATGAGAGGGCGTAAAATTCGACAAAAAATTTTGGCGACGAAATCGAGCACATGCCTTCATAAAAGGGCTCTCCTGGCCAAATGGTTTAACTTTGGCAGGTCCCTCGTGCTTTATCATGAAAGTAGACTTCGTGGGGCAGATTCTGGAAGTGATTGCGATCGCAAAGCTCTATTAGTTGCTTTGGAATCGGCTTTTGAAAAAAATTCTGTGAAAATCGCAAAAATTTTGGGTATCGAAATCGGGCAAAAGTCTGCATAAAAGGGCTCTCCTGGCCAAATGGTTTAACTTTGGCAGGTCCCTGCTGTTCTGTTATGAAACTAGAATATCTTTTGCATATTCTGGAAGTGATTGCGATCGCAAAGCTCTATTAGTTGCTGTGGAATCGACTTTTAAAAATGAGAGGGCGTAAAATTCGACAAAAAAATTTGGCGACGAAATCGAGCACATGCCTTCATAAAAGGGCTCTCCTGGCCAAATGGTTTAACTTTGGCAGGTCCCTCGTGCTTTATCATGAAAGTAGACTTCGTGGGGCAGATTCTGGAAGTGATTGCGATCGCAAAGCTCTATTAGTTGCTTTGGAATCGGCTTTTGAAAAAAATTCTGTGAAAATCGCAAAAATTTTGGGTATCGAAATCGGGCAAAAGTCTGCATAAAAGGGCTCTCCTGGCCAAATGGTTTAACTTTGGCAGGTCCCTGCTGTTCTGTTATGAAACTAGAATATCTTTTGCACATTCTGGAAGTGATTGCGATCGCAAAGCTCTATTAGTTGCTGTGGAATCGACTTTTAAAAATGAGAGGGCGTAAAATTCGACAAAAAAATTTGGCGACGAAATCGAGCACATGCCTTCATAAAAGGGCTCTCCTGGCCAAATGGTTTAACTTTGGCAGGTCCCTCGTGCTTTATCATGAAAGTAGACTTCGTGGGGCAGATTCTGGAAGTGATTGCGATCGCAAAGCTCTATTAGTTGCTTTGGAATCGGCTTTTGAAAAAAATTCTGTGAAAATCGCAAAAATTTTGGGTATCGAAATCGGGCAAAAGTCTGCATAAAAGGGCTCTCCTGGCCAAATGGTTTAACTTTGGCAGGTCCCTGCTGTTCTGTTATGAAACTAGAATATCTTTTGCACATTCTGGAAGTGATTGCGATCGCAAAGCTCTATTAGTTGCTGTGGAATCGACTTTTAAAAATGAGAGGGCGTAAAATTCGACAAAAAAATTTGGCGACGAAATCGAGCACATGCCTTCATAAAAGGGCTCTCCTGGCCAAATGGTTTAACTTTGGCAGGTCCCTCGTGCTTTATCATGAAAGTAGACTTCGTGGGGCAGATTCTGGAAGTGATTGCGATCGCAAAGCTCTATTAGTTGCTTTGGAATCGGCTTTTGAAAAAAATTCTGTGAAAATCGCAAAAATTTTGGGTATCGAAATCGGGCAAAAGTCTGCATAAAAGGGCTCTCCTGGCCAAATGGTTTAACTTTGGCAGGTCCCTGCTGTTCTGTTATGAAACTAGAATATCTTTTGCACATTCTGGAAGTGATTGCGATCGCAAAGCTCTATTAGTTGCTGTGGAATCGACTTTTAAAAATGAGAGGGCGTAAAATTCGACAAAAAAATTTGGCGACGAAATCGAGCACATGCCTTCATAAAAGGGCTCTCCTGGCCAAATGGTTTAACTTTGGCAGGTCCCTCGTGCTTTATCATGAAAGTAGACTTCGTGGGGCAGATTCTGGAAGTGATTGCGATCGCAAAGCTCTATTAGTTGCTTTGGAATCGGCTTTTGAAAAAAATTCTGTGAAAATCGCAAAAATTTTGGGTATCGAAATCGGGCAAAAGTCTGCATAAAAGGGCTCTCCTGGCCAAATGGTTTAACTTTGGCAGGTCCCTCGTGCTTTATCATGAAAGTAGACTTCGTGGGGCAGATTCTGGAAGTGATTGCGATCGCAAAGCTCTATTAGTTGCTTTGGAATCGGCTTTTGAAAAAAATTCTGTGAAAATCGCAAAAATTTTGGGTATCGAAATCGGGCAAAAGTCTGCATAAAAGGGCTCTCCTGGCCAAATGGTTTAACTTTGGCAGGTCCCTGCTGTTCTGTTATGAAACTAGAATATCTTTTGCACATTCTGGAAGTGATTGCGATCGCAAAGCTCTATTAGTTGCTGTGGAATCGACTTTTAAAAATGAGAGGGCGTAAAATTCGACAAAAAAATTTGGCGACGAAATCGAGCACATGCCTTCATAAAAGGGCTCTCCTGGCCAAATGGTTTAACTTTGGCAGGTCCCTCGGGCTTTATCATGAAAGTAGACTTCGTGGGGCAGATTCTGGAAGTGATTGCGATCGCAAAGCTCTATTAGTTGCTTTGGAATCGGCTTTTGAAAAAAATTCTGTGAAAATCGCAAAAATTTTGGGTATCGAAATCGGGCAAAAGTCTGCATAAAAGGGCTCTCCTGGCCAAATGGTTTAACTTTGGCAGGTCCCTGCTGTTCTGTTATGAAACTAGAATATCTTTTGCACATTCTGGAAGTGATTGCGATCGCAAAGCTCTATTAGTTGCTGTGGAATCGACTTTTAAAAATGAGAGGGCGTAAAATTCGACAAAAAAATTTGGCGACGAAATCGAGCACATGCCTTCATAAAAGGGCTCTCCTGGCCAAATGGTTTAACTTTGGCAGGTCCCTCGTGCTTTATCATGAAAGTAGACTTCGTGGGGCAGATTCTGGAAGTGATTGCGATCGCAAAGCTCTATTAGTTGCTTTGGAATCGGCTTTTGAAAAAAATTCTGTGAAAATCGCAAAAATTTTGGGTATCGAAATCGGGCAAAAGTCTGCATAAAAGGGCTCTCCTGGCCAAATGGTTTAACTTTGGCAGGTCCCTGCTGTTCTGTTATGAAACTAGAATATCTTTTGCACATTCTGGAAGTGATTGCGATCGCAAAGCTCTATTAGTTGCTGTGGAATCGACTTTTAAAAATGAGAGGGCGTAAAATTCGACAAAAAAATTTGGCGACGAAATCGAGCACATGCCTTCATAAAAGGGCTCTCCTGGCCAAATGGTTTAACTTTGGCAGGTCCCTCGTGCTTTATCATGAAAGTAGACTTCGTGGGGCAGATTCTGGAAGTGATTGCGATCGCAAAGCTCTATTAGTTGCTTTGGAATCGGCTTTTGAAAAAAATTCTGTGAAAATCGCAAAAATTTTGGGTATCGAAATCGGGCAAAAGTCTGCATAAAAGGGCTCTCCTGGCCAAATGGTTTAACTTTGGCAGGTCCCTGCTGTTCTGTTATGAAACTAGAATATCTTTTGCACATTCTGGAAGTGATTGCGATCGCAAAGCTCTATTAGTTGCTGTGGAATCGACTTTTAAAAATGAGAGGGCGTAAAATTCGACAAAAAAATTTGGCGACGAAATCGAGCACATGCCTTCATAAAAGGGCTCTCCTGGCCAAATGGTTTAACTTTGGCAGGTCCCTCGTGCTTTATCATGAAAGTAGACTTCGTGGGGCAGATTCTGGAAGTGATTGCGATCGCAAAGCTCTATTAGTTGCTTTGGAATCGGCTTTTGAAAAAAATTCTGTGAAAATCGCAAAAATTTTGGGTATCGAAATCGGGCAAAAGTCTGCATAAAAGGGCTCTCCTGGCCAAATGGTTTAACTTTGGCAGGTCCCTGCTGTTCTGTTATGAAACTAGAATATCTTTTGCACATTCTGGAAGTGATTGCGATCGCAAAGCTCTATTAGTTGCTGTGGAATCGACTTTTAAAAATGAGAGGGCGTAAAATTCGACAAAAAAATTTGGCGACGAAATCGAGCACATGCCTTCATAAAAGGGCTCTCCTGGCCAAATGGTTTAACTTTGGCAGGTCCCTCGTGCTTTATCATGAAAGTAGACTTCGTGGGGCAGATTCTGGAAGTGATTGCGATCGCAAAGCTCTATTAGTTGCTTTGGAATCGGCTTTTGAAAAAAATTCTGTGAAAATCGCAAAAATTTTGGGTATCGAAATCGGGCAAAAGTCTGCATAAAAGGGCTCTCCTGGCCAAATGGTTTAACTTTGGCAGGTCCCTGCTGTTCTGTTATGAAACTAGAATATCTTTTGCACATTCTGGAAGTGATTGCGATCGCAAAGCTCTATTAGTTGCTGTGGAATCGACTTTTAAAAATGAGAGGGCGTAAAATTCGACAAAAAAATTTGGCGACGAAATCGAGCACATGCCTTCATAAAAGGGCTCTCCTGGCCAAATGGTTTAACTTTGGCAGGTCCCTCGTGCTTTATCATGAAAGTAGACTTCGTGGGGCAGATTCTGGAAGTGATTGCGATCGCAAAGCTCTATTAGTTGCTTTGGAATCGGCTTTTGAAAAAAATTCTGTGAAAATCGCAAAAATTTTGGGTATCGAAATCGGGCAAAAGTCTGCATAAAAGGGCTCTCCTGGCCAAATGGTTTAACTTTGGCAGGTCCCTGCTGTTCTGTTATGAAACTAGAATATCTTTTGCACATTCTGGAAGTGATTGTGATCGCAAAGCTCTATTAGTTGCTGTGGAATCGACTTTTAAAAATGAGAGGGCGTAAAATTCGACAAAAAAATTTGGCGACGAAATCGAGCACATGCCTTCATAAAAGGGCTCTCCTGGCCAAATGGTTTAACTTTGGCAGGTCCCTCGTGCTTTATCATGAAAGTAGACTTCGTGGGGCAGATTCTGGAAGTGATTGCGATCGCAAAGCTCTATTAGTTGCTTTGGAATCGGCTTTTGAAAAAAATTCTGTGAAAATCGCAAAAATTTTGGGTATCGAAATCGGGCAAAAGTCTGCATAAAAGGGCTCTCCTGGCCAAATGGTTTAACTTTGGCAGGTCCCTGCTGTTCTGTTATGAAACTAGAATATCTTTTGCACATTCTGGAAGTGATTGCGATCGCAAAGCTCTATTAGTTGCTGTGGAATCGACTTTTAAAAATGAGAGGGCGTAAAATTCGACAAAAAAATTTGGCGACGAAATCGAGCACATGCCTTCATAAAAGGGCTCTCCTGGCCAAATGGTTTAACTTTGGCAGGTCCCTCGTGCTTTATCATGAAAGTAGACTTCGTGGGGCAGATTCTGGAAGTGATTGCGATCGCAAAGCTCTATTAGTTGCTTTGGAATCGGCTTTTGAAAAAAATTCTGTGAAAATCGCAAAAATTTTGGGTATCGAAATCGGGCAAAAGTCTGCATAAAAGGGCTCTCCTGGCCAAATGGTTTAACTTTGGCAGGTCCCTGCTGTTCTGTTATGAAACTAGAATATCTTTTGCACATTCTGGAAGTGATTGCGATCGCAAAGCTCTATTAGTTGCTGTGGAATCGACTTTTAAAAATGAGAGGGCGTAAAATTCGACAAAAAAATTTGGCGACGAAATCGAGCACATGCCTTCATAAAAGGGCTCTCCTGGCCAAATGGTTTAACTTTGGCAGGTCCCTCGTGCTTTATCATGAAAGTAGACTTCGTGGGGCAGATTCTGGAAGTGATTGCGATCGCAAAGCTCTATTAGTTGCTTTGGAATCGGCTTTTGAAAAAAATTCTGTGAAAATCGCAAAAATTATGGGTATCGAAATCGGGCAAAAGTCTGCATAAAAGGGCTCTCCTGGCCAAATGGTTTAACTTTGGCAGGTCCCTGCTGTTCTGTTATGAAACTAGAATATCTTTTGCACATTCTGGAAGTGATTGCGATCGCAAAGCTCTATTAGTTGCTGTGGAATCGACTTTTAAAAATGAGAGGGCGTAAAATTCGACAAAAAAATTTGGCGACGAAATCGAGCACATGCCTTCATAAAAGGGCTCTCCTGGCCAAATGGTTTAACTTTGGCAGGTCCCTCGTGCTTTATCATGAAAGTAGACTTCGTGGGGCAGATTCTGGAAGTGATTGCGATCGCAAAGCTCTATTAGTTGCTTTGGAATCGGCTTTTGAAAAAAATTCTGTGAAAATCGCAAAAATTTTGGGTATCGAAATCGGGCAAAAGTCTGCATAAAAGGGCTCTCCTGGCCAAATGGTTTAACTTTGGCAGGTCCCTGCTGTTCTGTTATGAAACTAGAATATCTTTTGCACATTCTGGAAGTGATTGCGATCGCAAAGCTCTATTAGTTGCTGTGGAATCGACTTTTAAAAATGAGAGGGCGTAAAATTCGACAAAAAAATTTGGCGATGAAATCGAGCACATGCCTTCATAAAAGGGCTCTCCTGGCCAAATGGTTTAACTTTGGCAGGTCCCTCGTGCTTTATCATGAAAGTAGACTTCGTGGGGCAGATTCTGGAAGTGATTGCGATCGCAAAGCTCTATTAGTTGCTTTGGAATCGGCTTTTGAAAAAAATTCTGTGAAAATCGCAAAAATTTTGGGTATCGAAATCGGGCAAAAGTCTGCATAAAAGGGCTCTCCTGGCCAAATGGTTTAACTTTGGCAGGTCCCTGCTGTTCTGTTATGAAACTAGAATATCTTTTGCACATTCTGGAAGTGATTGCGATCGCAAAGCTCTATTAGTTGCTGTGGAATCGACTTTTAAAAATGAGAGGGCGTAAAATTCGACAAAAAAATTTGGCGACGAAATCGAGCACATGCCTTCATAAAAGGGCTCTCCTGGCCAAATGGTTTAACTTTGGCAGGTCCCTCGTGCTTTATCATGAAAGTAGACTTCGTGGGGCAGATTCTGGAAGTGATTGCGATCGCAAAGCTCTATTAGTTGCTTTGGAATCGGCTTTTGAAAAAAATTCTGTGAAAATCGCAAAAATTTTGGGTATCGAAATCGGGCAAAAGTCTGCATAAAAGGGCTCTCCTGGCCAAATGGTTTAACTTTGGCAGGTCCCTGCTGTTCTGTTATGAAACTAGAATATCTTTTGCACATTCTGGAAGTGATTGCGATCGCAAAGCTCTATTAGTTGCTGTGGAATCGACTTTTAAAAATGAGAGGGCGTAAAATTCGACAAAAAAATTTGGCGACGAAATCGAGCACATGCCTTCATAAAAGGGCTCTCCTGGCCAAATGGTTTAACTTTGGCAGGTCCCTCGTGCTTTATCATGAAAGTAGACTTCGTGGGGCAGATTCTGGAAGTGATTGCGATCGCAAAGCTCTATTAGTTGCTTTGGAATCGGCTTTTGAAAAAAATTCTGTGAAAATCGCAAAAATTTTGGGTATCGAAATCGGGCAAAAGTCTGCATAAAAGGGCTCTCCTGGCCAAATGGTTTAACTTTGGCAGGTCCCTGCTGTTCTGTTATGAAACTAGAATATCTTTTGCACATTCTGGAATTGATTGCGATCGCAAAGCTCTATTAGTTGCTGTGGAATCGACTTTTAAAAATGAGAGGGCGTAAAATTCGACAAAAAAATTTGGCGACGAAATCGAGCACATGCCTTCATAAAAGGGCTCTCCTGGCCAAATGGTTTAACTTTGGCAGGTCCCTCGTGCTTTATCATGAAAGTAGACTTCGTGGGGCAGATTCTGGAAGTGATTGCGATCGCAAAGCTCTATTAGTTGCTTTGGAATCGGCTTTTGAAAAAAATTCTGTGAAAATCGCAAAAATTTTGGGTATCGAAATCGGGCAAAAGTCTGCATAAAAGGGCTCTCCTGGCCAAATGGTTTAACTTTGGCAGGTCCCTGCTGTTCTGTTATGAAACTAGAATATCTTTTGCACATTCTGGAAGTGATTGCGATCGCAAAGCTCTATTAGTTGCTGTGGAATCGACTTTTAAAAATGAGAGGGCGTAAAATTCGACAAAAAAATTTGGCGACGAAATCGAGCACATGCCTTCATAAAAGGGCTCTCCTGGCCAAATGGTTTAACTTTGGCAGGTCCCTCGTGCTTCATCATGAAAGTAGACTTCGTGGGGCAGATTCTGGAAGTGATTGCGATCGCAAAGCTCTATTAGTTGCTTTGGAATCGGCTTTTGAAAAAAATTCTGTGAAAATCGCAAAAATTTTGGGTATCGAAATCGGGCAAAAGTCTGCATAAAAGGGCTCTCCTGGCCAAATGGTTTAACTTTGGCAGGTCCCTGCTGTTCTGTTATGAAACTAGAATATCTTTTGCACATTCTGGAAGTGATTGCGATCGCAAAGCTCTATTAGTTGCTGTGGAATCGACTTTTAAAAATGAGAGGGCGTAAAATTCGACAAAAAAATTTGGCGACGAAATCGAGCACATGCCTTCATAAAAGGGCTCTCCTGGCCAAATGGTTTAACTTTGGCAGGTCCCTCGTGCTTTATCATGAAAGTAGACTTCGTGGGGCAGATTCTGGAAGTGATTGCGATCGCAAAGCTCTATTAGTTGCTTTGGAATCGGCTTTTGAAAAAAATTCTGTGAAAATCGCAAAAATTTTGCGTATCGAAATCGGGCAAAAGTCTGCATAAAAGGGCTCTCCTGGCCAAATGGTTTAACTTTGGCAGGTCCCTGCTGTTCTGTTATGAAACTAGAATATCTTTTGCACATTCTGGAAGTGATTGCGATCGCAAAGCTCTATTAGTTGCTGTGGAATCGACTTTTAAAAATGAGAGGGCGTAAAATTCGACAAAAAAATTTGGCGACGAAATCGAGCACATGCCTTCATAAAAGGGCTCTCCTGGCCAAATGGTTTAACTTTGGCAGGTCCCTCGTGCTATATCATGAAAGTAGACTTCGTGGGGCAGATTCTGGAAGTGATTGCGATCGCAAAGCTCTATTAGTTGCTTTGGAATCGGCTTTTGAAAAAAATTCTGTGAAAATCGCAAAAATTTTGGGTATCGAAATCGGGCAAAAGTCTGCATAAAAGGGCTCTCCTGGCCAAATGGTTTAACTTTGGCAGGTCCCTGCTGTTCTGTTATGAAACTAGAATATCTTTTGCACATTCTGGAAGTGATTGCGATCGCAAAGCTCTATTAGTTGCTGTGGAATCGACTTTTAAAAATGAGAGGGCGTAAAATTCGACAAAAAAATTTGGCGACGAAATCGAGCACATGCCTTCATAAAAGGGCTCTCCTGGCCAAATGGTTTAACTTTGGCAGGTCCCTCGTGCTTCATCATGAAAGTAGACTTCGTGGGGCAGATTCTGGAAGTGATTGCGATCGCAAAGCTCTATTAGTTGCTTTGGAATCGGCTTTTGAAAAAAATTCTGTGAAAATCGCAAAAATTTTGGGTATCGAAATCGGGCAAAAGTCTGCATAAAAGGGCTCTCCTGGCCAAATGGTTTAACTTTGGCAGGTCCCTGCTGTTCTGTTATGAAACTAGAATATCTTTTGCACATTCTGGAAGTGATTGCGATCGCAAAGCTCTATTAGTTGCTGTGGAATCGACTTTTAAAAATGAGAGGGCGTAAAATTCGACAAAAAAATTTGGCGACGAAATCGAGCACATGCCTTCATAAAAGGGCTCTCCTGGCCAAATGGTTTAACTTTGGCAGGTCCCTCGTGCTTTATCATGAAAGTAGACTTCGTGGGGCAGATTCTGGAAGTGATTGCGATCGCAAAGCTCTATTAGTTGCTTTGGAATCGGCTTTTGAAAAAAATTCTATGAAAATCGCAAAAATTTTGGGTATCGAAATCGGGCAAAAGTCTGCATAAAAGGGCTCTCCTGGCCAAATGGTTTAACTTTGGCAGGTCCCTGCTGTTCTGTTATGAAACTAGAATATCTTTTGCACATTCTGGAAGTGATTGCGATCGCAAAGCTCTATTAGTTGCTGTGGAATCGACTTTTAAAAATGAGAGGGCGTAAAATTCGACAAAAAAATTTGGCGACGAAATCGAGCACATGCCTTCATAAAAGGGCTCTCCTGGCCAAATGGTTTAACTTTGGCAGGTCCCTCGTGCTTTATCATGAAAGTAGACTTCGTGGGGCAGATTCTGGAAGTGATTGCGATCGCAAAGCTCTATTAGTTGCTTTGGAATCGGCTTTTGAAAAAAATTCTGTGAAAATCGCAAAAATTTTGGGTATCGAAATCGGGCAAAAGTCTGCATAAAAGGGCTCTCCTGGCCAAATGGTTTAACTTTGGCAGGTCCCTGCTGTTCTGTTATGAAACTAGAATATCTTTTGCACATTCTGGAAGTGATTGCGATCGCAAAGCACTATTAGTTGCTGTGGAATCGACTTTTAAAAATGAGAGGGCGTAAAATTCGACAAAAAAATTTGGCGACGAAATCGAGCACATGCCTTCATAAAAGGGCTCTCCTGGCCAAATGGTTTAACTTTGGCAGGTCCCTCGTGCTTTATCATGAAAGTAGACTTCGTGGGGCAGATTTTGGAAGTGATTGCGATCGCAAAGCTCTATTAGTTGCTTTGGAATCGGCTTTTGAAAAAAATTCTGTGAAAATCGCAAAAATTTTGGGTATCGAAATCGGGCAAAAGTCTGCATAAAAGGGCTCTCCTGGCCAAATGGTTTAACTTTGGCAGGTCCGTGCTGTTCTGTTATGAAACTAGAATATCTTTTGCACATTCTGGAAGTGATTGCGATCGCAAAGCTCTATTAGTTGCTGTGGAATCGACTTTTAAAAATGAGAGGGCGTAAAATTCGACAAAAAAATTTGGCGACGAAATCGAGCACATGCCTTCATAAAAGGGCTCTCCTGGCCAAATGGTTTAACTTTGGCAGGTCCCTCGTGCTTTATCATGAAAGTAGACTTCGTGGGGCAGATTCTGGAAGTGATTGCGATCGCAAAGCTCTATTAGTTGCTTTGGAATCGGCTTTTGAAAAAAATTCTGTGAAAATCGCAAAAATTTTGGGTATCGAAATCGGGCAAAAGTCTGCATAAAAGGGCTCTCCTGGCCAAATGGTTTAACTTTGGCAGGTCCCTGCTGTTCTGTTATGAAACTAGAATATCTTTTGCACATTCTGGATGTGATTGCGATCGCAAAGCTCTATTAGTTGCTGTGGAATCGACTTTTAAAAATGAGAGGGCGTAAAATTCGACAAAAAAATTTGGCGACGAAATCGAGCACATGCCTTCATAAAAGGGCTCTCCTGGCCAAATGGTTTAACTTTGGCAGGTCCCTCGTGCTTCATCATGAAAGTAGACTTCGTGGGGCAGATTCTGGAAGTGATTGCGATCGCAAAGCTCTATTAGTTGCTTTGGAATCGGCTTTTGAAAAAAATTCTGTGAAAATCGCAAAAATTTTGGGTATCGAAATCGGGCAAAAGTCTGCATAAAAGGGCTCTCCTGGCCAAATGGTTTAACTTTGGCAGGTCCCTGCTGTTCTGTTATGAAACTAGAATATCTTTTGCACATTCTGGAAGTGATTGCGATCGCAAAGCTCTATTAGTTGCTGTGGAATCGACTTTTAAAAATGAGAGGGCGTAAAATTCGACAAAAAAATTTGGCGACGAAATCGAGCACATGCCTTCATAAAAGGGCTCTCCTGGCCAAATGGTTTAACTTTGGCAGGTCCCTCGTGCTTTATCATGAAAGTAGACTTCGTGTGGCAGATTCTGGAAGTGATTGCGATCGCAAAGCTCTATTAGTTGCTTTGGAATCGGCTTTTGAAAAAAATTCTGTGAAAATCGCAAAAATTTTGGGTATCGAAATCGGGCAAAAGTCTGCATAAAAGGGCTCTCCTGGCCAAATGGTTTAACTTTGGCAGGTCCCTGCTGTTCTGTTATGAAACTAGAATATCTTTTGCACATTCTGGAAGTGATTGCGATCGCAAAGCTCTATTAGTTGCTGTGGAATCGACTTTTAAAAATGAGAGGGCGTAAAATTCGACAAAAAAATTTGGCGACGAAATCGAGCACATGCCTTCATAAAAGGGCTCTCCTGGCCAAATGGTTTAACTTTGGCAGGTCCCTCGTGCTTTATCATGAAAGTAGACTTCGTGTGGCAGATTCTGGAAGTGATTGCGATCGCAAAGCTCTATTAGTTGCTTTGGAATCGGCTTTTGAAAAAAATTCTGTGAAAATCGCAAAAATTTTGGGTATCGAAATCGGGCAAAAGTCTGCATAAAAGGGCTCTCCTGGCCAAATGGTTTAACTTTGGCAGGTCCCTGCTGTTCTGTTATGAAACTAGAATATCTTTTGCACATTCTGGAAGTGATTGCGATCGCAAAGCTCTATTAGTTGCTGTGGAATCGACTTTTAAAAATGAGAGGGCGTAAAATTCGACAAAAAAATTTGGCGACGAAATCGAGCACATGCCTTCATAAAAGGGCTCTCCTGGCCAAATGGTTTAACTTTGGCAGGTCCCTCGTGCTTTATCATGAAAGTAGACTTCGTGGGGCAGATTCTGGAAGTGATTGCGATCGCAAAGCTCTATTAGTTGCTTTGGAATCGGCTTTTGAAAAAAATTCTGTGAAAATCGCAAAAATTTTGGGTATCGAAATCGGGCAAAAGTCTGCATAAAAGGGCTCTCCTGGCCAAATGGTTTAACTTTGGCAGGTCCCTGCTGTTCTGTTATGAAACTAGAATATCTTTTGCACATTCTGGAAGTGATTGCGATCGCAAAGCTCTATTAGTTGCTGTGGAATCGACTTTTAAAAATGAGAGGGCGTAAAATTCGACAAAAAAATTTGGCGACGAAATCGAGCACATGCCTTCATAAAAGGGCTCTCCTGGCCAAATGGTTTAACTTTGGCAGGTCCCTCGTGCTTTATCATGAAAGTAGACTTCGTGGGGCAGATTCTGGAAGTGATTGCGATCGCAAAGCTCTATTAGTTGCTTTGGAATCGGCTTTTGAAAAAAATTCTGTGAAAATCGCAAAAATTTTGGGTATCGAAATCGGGCAAAAGTCTGCATAAAAGGGCTCTCCTGGCCAAATGGTTTAACTTTGGCAGGTCCCTGCTGTTCTGTTATGAAACTAGAATATCTTTTGCACATTCTGGAAGTGATTGCGATCGCAAAGCTCTATTAGTTGCTGTGGAATCGACTTTTAAAAATGAGAGGGCGTAAAATTCGACAAAAAAATTTGGCGACGAAATCGAGCACATGCCTTCATAAAAGGGCTCTCCTGGCCAAATGGTTTAACTTTGGCAGGTCCCTCGTGCTTTATCATGAAAGTAGACTTCGTGGGGCAGATTCTGGAAGTGATTGCGATCGCAAAGCTCTATTAGTTGCTTTGGAATCGGCTTTTGAAAAAAATTCTGTGAAAATCGCAAAAATTTTGGGTATCGAAATCGGGCAAAAGTCTGCATAAAAGGGCTCTCCTGGCCAAATGGTTTAACTTTGGCAGGTCCCTGCTGTTCTGTTATGAAACTAGAATATCTTTTGCACATTCTGGAAGTGATTGCGATCGCAAAGCTCTATTAGTTGCTGTGGAATCGACTTTTAAAAATGAGAGGGCGTAAAATTCGACAAAAAAATTTGGCGACGAAATCGAGCACATGCCTTCATAAAAGGGCTCTCCTGGCCAAATGGTTTAACTTTGGCAGGTCCCTCGTGCTTTATCATGAAAGTAGACTTCGTGGGGCAGATTCTGGAAGTGATTGCGATCGCAAAGCTCTATTAGTTGCTTTGGAATCGGCTTTTGAAAAAAATTCTGTGAAAATCGCAAAAATTTTGGGTATCGAAATCGGGCAAAAGTCTGCATAAAAGGGCTCTCCTGGCCAAATGGTTTAACTTTGGCAGGTCCCTGCTGTTCTGTTATGAAACTAGAATATCTTTTGCACATTCTGGAAGTGATTGCGATCGCAAAGCTCTATTAGTTGCTGTGGAATCGACTTTTAAAAATGAGAGGGCGTAAAATTCGACAAAAAAATTTGGCGACGAAATCGAGCACATGCCTTCATAAAAGGGCTCTCCTGGCCAAATGGTTTAACTTTGGCAGGTCCCTCGTGCTTTATCATGAAAGTAGACTTCGTGGGGCAGATTCTGGAAGTGATTGCGATCGCAAAGCTCTATTAGTTGCTTTGGAATCGGCTTTTGAAAAAAATTCTGTGAAAATCGCAAAAATTTTGGGTATCGAAATCGGGCAAAAGTCTGCATAAAAGGGCTCTCCTGGCCAAATGGTTTAACTTTGGCAGGTCCCTGCTGTTCTGTTATGAAACTAGAATATCTTTTGCACATTCTGGAAGTGATTGCGATCGCAAAGCTCTATTAGTTGCTGTGGAATCGACTTTTAAAAATGAGAGGGCGTAAAATTCGACAAAAAAATTTGGCGACGAAATCGAGCACATGCCTTCATAAAAGGGCTCTCCTGGCCAAATGGTTTAACTTTGGCAGGTCCCTCGTGCTTTATCATGAAAGTAGACTTCGTGGGGCAGATTCTGGAAGTGATTGCGATCGCAAAGCTCTATTAGTTGCTTTGGAATCGGCTTTTGAAAAAAATTCTGTGAAAATCGCAAAAATTTTGGGTATCGAAATCGGGCAAAAGTCTGCATAAAAGGGCTCTCCTGGCCAAATGGTTTAACTTTGGCAGGTCCCTGCTGTTCTGTTATGAAACTAGAATATCTTTTGCACATTCTGGAAGTGATTGCGATCGCAAAGCTCTATTAGTTGCTGTGGAATCGACTTTTAAAAATGAGAGGGCGTAAAATTCGACAAAAAAATTTGGCGACGAAATCGAGCACATGCCTTCATAAAAGGGCTCTCCTGGCCAAATGGTTTAACTTTGGCAGGTCCCTCGTGCTTTATCATGAAAGTAGACTTCGTGGGGCAGATTCTGGAAGTGATTGCGATCGCAAAGCTCTATTAGTTGCTTTGGAATCGGCTTTTGAAAAAAATTCTGTGAAAATCGCAAAAATTTTGGGTATCGAAATCGGGCAAAAGTCTGCATAAAAGGGCTCTCCTGGCCAAATGGTTTAACTTTGGCAGGTCCCTGCTGTTCTGTTATGAAACTAGAATATCTTTTGCACATTCTGGAAGTGATTGCGATCGCAAAGCTCTATTAGTTGCTGTGGAATCGACTTTTAAAAATGAGAGGGCGTAAAATTCGACAAAAAAATTTGGCGACGAAATCGAGCACATGCCTTCATAAAAGGGCTCTCCTGGCCAAATGGTTTAACTTTGGCAGGTCCCTCGTGCTATATCATGAAAGTAGACTTCGTGGGGCAGATTCTGGAAGTGATTGCGATCGCAAAGCTCTATTAGTTGCTTTGGAATCGGCTTTTGAAAAAAATTCTGTGAAAATCGCAAAAATTTTGGGTATCGAAATCGGGCAAAAGTCTGCATAAAAGGGCTCTCCTGGCCAAATGGTTTAACTTTGGCAGGTCCCTGCTGTTCTGTTATGAAACTAGAATATCTTTTGCACATTCTGGAAGTGATTGCGATCGCAAAGCTCTATTAGTTGCTGTGGAATCGACTTTTAAAAATGAGAGGGCGTAAAATTCGACAAAAAAATTTGGCGACGAAATCGAGCACATGCCTTCATAAAAGGGCTCTCCTGGCCAAATGGTTTAACTTTGGCAGGTCCCTCGTGCTTTATCATGAAAGTAGACTTCGTGGGGCAGATTCTGGAAGTGATTGCGATCGCAAAGCTCTATTAGTTGCTTTGGAATCGGCTTTTGAAAAAAATTCTGTGAAAATCGCAAAAATTTTGGGTATCGAAATCGGGCAAAAGTCTGCATAAAAGGGCTCTCCTGGCCAAATGGTTTAACTTTGGCAGGTCCCTGCTGTTCTGTTATGAAACTAGAATATCTTTTGCACATTCTGGAAGTGATTGCGATCGCAAAGCTCTATTAGTTGCTGTGGAATCGACTTTTAAAAATGAGAGGGCGTAAAATTCGACAAAAAAATTTGGCGACGAAATCGAGCACATGCCTTCATAAAAGGGCTCTCCTGGCCAAATGGTTTAACTTTGGCAGGTCCCTCGTGCTTTATCATGAAAGTAGACTTCGTGGGGCAGATTCTGGAAGTGATTGCGATCGCAAAGCTCTATTAGTTGCTTTGGAATCGGCTTTTGAAAAAAATTCTGTGAAAATCGCAAAAATTTTGGGTATCGAAATCGGGCAAAAGTCTGCATAAAAGGGCTCTCCTGGCCAAATGGTTTAACTTTGGCAGGTCCCTGCTGTTCTGTTATGAAACTAGAATATCTTTTGCACATTCTGGAAGTGATTGCGATCGCAAAGCTCTATTAGTTGCTGTGGAATCGACTTTTAAAAATGAGAGGGCGTAAAATTCGACAAAAAAATTTGGCGACGAAATCGAGCACATGCCTTCATAAAAGGGCTCTCCTGGCCAAATGGTTTAACTTTGGCAGGTCCCTCGTGCTTTATCATGAAAGTAGACTTCGTGGGGCAGATTCTGGAAGTGATTGCGATCGCAAAGCTCTATTAGTTGCTTTGGAATCGGCTTTTGAAAAAAATTCTGTGAAAATCGCAAAAATTTTGGGTATCGAAATCGGGCAAAAGTCTGCATAAAAGGGCTCTCCTGGCCAAATGGTTTAACTTTGGCAGGTCCCTGCTGTTCTGTTATGAAACTAGAATATCTTTTGCACATTCTGGAAGTGATTGCGATCGCAAAGCTCTATTAGTTGCTGTGGAATCGACTTTTAAAAATGAGAGGGCGTAAAATTCGACAAAAAAATTTGGCGACGAAATCGAGCACATGCCTTCATAAAAGGGCTCTCCTGGCCAAATGGTTTAACTTTGGCAGGTCCCTCGTGCTTTATCATGAAAGTAGACTTCGTGGGGCAGATTCTGGAAGTGATTGCGATCGCAAAGCTCTATTAGTTGCTTTGGAATCGGCTTTTGAAAAAAATTCTGTGAAAATCGCAAAAATTTTGGGTATCGAAATCGGGCAAAAGTCTGCATAAAAGGGCTCTCCTGGCCAAATGGTTTAACTTTGGCAGGTCCCTGCTGTTCTGTTATGAAACTAGAATATCTTTTGCACATTCTGGAAGTGATTGCGATCGCAAAGCTCTATTAGTTGCTGTGGAATCGACTTTTAAAAATGAGAGGGCGTAAAATTCGACAAAAAAATTTGGCGACGAAATCGAGCACATGCCTTCATAAAAGGGCTCTCCTGGCCAAATGGTTTAACTTTGGCAGGTCCCTCGTGCTATATCATGAAAGTAGACTTCGTGGGGCAGATTCTGGAAGTGATTGCGATCGCAAAGCTCTATTAGTTGCTTTGGAATCGGCTTTTGAAAAAAATTCTGTGAAAATCGCAAAAATTTTGGGTATCGAAATCGGGCAAAAGTCTGCATAAAAGGGCTCTCCTGGCCAAATGGTTTAACTTTGGCAGGTCCCTGCTGTTCTGTTATGAAACTAGAATATCTTTTGCACATTCTGGAAGTGATTGCGATCGCAAAGCTCTATTAGTTGCTGTGGAATCGACTTTTAAAAATGAGAGGGCGTAAAATTCGACAAAAAAATTTGGCGACGAAATCGAGCACATGCCTTCATAAAAGGGCTCTCCTGGCCAAATGGTTTAACTTTGGCAGGTCCCTCGTGCTTTATCATGAAAGTAGACTTCGTGGGGCAGATTCTGGAAGTGATTGCGATCGCAAAGCTCTATTAGTTGCTTTGGAATCGGCTTTTGAAAAAAATTCTGTGAAAATCGCAAAAATTTTGGGTATCGAAATCGGGCAAAAGTCTGCATAAAAGGGCTCTCCTGGCCAAATGGTTTAACTTTGGCAGGTCCCTGCTGTTCTGTTATGAAACTAGAATATCTTTTGCACATTCTGGAAGTGATTGCGATCGCAAAGCTCTATTAGTTGCTGTGGAATCGACTTTTAAAAATGAGAGGGCGTAAAATTCGACAAAAAAATTTGGCGACGAAATCGAGCACATGCCTTCATAAAAGGGCTCTCCTGGCCAAATGGTTTAACTTTGGCAGGTCCCTCGTGCTTTATCATGAAAGTAGACTTCGTGGGGCAGATTCTGGAAGTGATTGCGATCGCAAAGCTCTATTAGTTGCTTTGGAATCGGCTTTTGAAAAAAATTCTGTGAAAATCGCAAAAATTTTGGGTATCGAAATCGGGCAAAAGTCTGCATAAAAGGGCTCTCCTGGCCAAATGGTTTAACTTTGGCAGGTCCCTGCTGTTCTGTTATGAAACTAGAATATCTTTTGCACATTCTGGAAGTGATTGCGATCGCAAAGCTCTATTAGTTGCTGTGGAATCGACTTTTAAAAATGAGAGGGCGTAAAATTCGACAAAAAAATTTGGCGACGAAATCGAGCACATGCCTTCATAAAAGGGCTCTCCTGGCCAAATGGTTTAACTTTGGCAGGTCCCTCGTGCTTTATCATGAAAGTAGACTTCGTGGGGCAGATTCTGGAAGTGATTGCGATCGCAAAGCTCTATTAGTTGCTTTGGAATCGGCTTTTGAAAAAAATTCTGTGAAAATCGCAAAAATTTTGGGTATCGAAATCGGGCAAAAGTCTGCATAAAAGGGCTCTCCTGGCCAAATGGTTTAACTTTGGCAGGTCCCTGCTGTTCTGTTATGAAACTAGAATATCTTTTGCACATTCTGGAAGTGATTGCGATCGCAAAGCTCTATTAGTTGCTGTGGAATCGACTTTTAAAAATGAGAGGGCGTAAAATTCGACAAAAAAATTTGGCGACGAAATCGAGCACATGCCTTCATAAAAGGGCTCTCCTGGCCAAATGGTTTAACTTTGGCAGGTCCCTCGTGCTTTATCATGAAAGTAGACTTCGTGGGGCAGATTCTGGAAGTGATTGCGATCGCAAAGCTCTATTAGTTGCTTTGGAATCGGCTTTTGAAAAAAATTCTGTGAAAATCGCAAAAATTTTGGGTATCGAAATCGGGCAAAAGTCTGCATAAAAGGGCTCTCCTGGCCAAATGGTTTAACTTTGGCAGGTCCCTGCTGTTCTGTTATGAAACTAGAATATCTTTTGCACATTCTGGAAGTGATTGCGATCGCAAAGCTCTATTAGTTGCTGTGGAATCGACTTTTAAAAATGAGAGGGCGTAAAATTCGACAAAAAAATTTGGCGACGAAATCGAGCACATGCCTTCATAAAAGGGCTCTCCTGGCCAAATGGTTTAACTTTGGCAGGTCCCTCGTGCTTTATCATGAAAGTAGACTTCGTGGGGCAGATTCTGGAAGTGATTGCGATCGCAAAGCTCTATTAGTTGCTTTGGAATCGGCTTTTGAAAAAAATTCTGTGAAAATCGCAAAAATTTTGGGTATCGAAATCGGGCAAAAGTCTGCATAAAAGGGCTCTCCTGGCCAAATGGTTTAACTTTGGCAGGTCCCTGCTGTTCTGTTATGAAACTAGAATATCTTTTGCACATTCTGGAAGTGATTGCGATCGCAAAGCTCTATTAGTTGCTGTGGAATCGACTTTTAAAAATGAGAGGGCGTAAAATTCGACAAAAAAATTTGGCGACGAAATCGAGCACATGCCTTCATAAAAGGGCTCTCCTGGCCAAATGGTTTAACTTTGGCAGGTCCCTCGTGCTTTATCATGAAAGTAGACTTCGTGGGGCAGATTCTGGAAGTGATTGCGATCGCAAAGCTCTATTAGTTGCTTTGGAATCGGCTTTTGAAAAAAATTCTGTGAAAATCGCAAAAATTTTGGGTATCGAAATCGGGCAAAAGTCTGCATAAAAGGGCTCTCCTGGCCAAATGGTTTAACTTTGGCAGGTCCCTGCTGTTCTGTTATGAAACTAGAATATCTTTTGCACATTCTGGAAGTGATTGCGATCGCAAAGCTCTATTAGTTGCTGTGGAATCGACTTTTAAAAATGAGAGGGCGTAAAATTCGACAAAAAAATTTGGCGACGAAATCGAGCACATGCCTTCATAAAAGGGCTCTCCTGGCCAAATGGTTTAACTTTGGCAGGTCCCTCGTGCTTTATCATGAAAGTAGACTTCGTGGGGCAGATTCTGGAAGTGATTGCGATCGCAAAGCTCTATTAGTTGCTTTGGAATCGGCTTTTGAAAAAAATTCTGTGAAAATCGCAAAAATTTTGGGTATCGAAATCGGGCAAAAGTCTGCATAAAAGGGCTCTCCTGGCCAAATGGTTTAACTTTGGCAGGTCCCTGCTGTTCTGTTATGAAACTAGAATATCTTTTGCACATTCTGGAAGTGATTGCGATCGCAAAGCTCTATTAGTTGCTGTGGAATCGACTTTTAAAAATGAGAGGGCGTAAAATTCGACAAAAAAATTTGGCGACGAAATCGAGCACATGCCTTCATAAAAGGGCTCTCCTGGCCAAATGGTTTAACTTTGGCAGGTCCCTCGTGCTATATCATGAAAGTAGACTTCGTGGGGCAGATTCTGGAAGTGATTGCGATCGCAAAGCTCTATTAGTTGCTTTGGAATCGGCTTTTGAAAAAAATTCTGTGAAAATCGCAAAAATTTTGGGTATCGAAATCGGGCAAAAGTCTGCATAAAAGGGCTCTCCTGGCCAAATGGTTTAACTTTGGCAGGTCCCTGCTGTTCTGTTATGAAACTAGAATATCTTTTGCACATTCTGGAAGTGATTGCGATCGCAAAGCTCTATTAGTTGCTGTGGAATCGACTTTTAAAAATGAGAGGGCGTAAAATTCGACAAAAAAATTTGGCGACGAAATCGAGCACATGCCTTCATAAAAGGGCTCTCCTGGCCAAATGGTTTAACTTTGGCAGGTCCCTCGTGCTTTATCATGAAAGTAGACTTCGTGGGGCAGATTCTGGAAGTGATTGCGATCGCAAAGCTCTATTAGTTGCTTTGGAATCGGCTTTTGAAAAAAATTCTGTGAAAATCGCAAAAATTTTGGGTATCGAAATCGGGCAAAAGTCTGCATAAAAGGGCTCTCCTGGCCAAATGGTTTAACTTTGGCAGGTCCCTGCTGTTCTGTTATGAAACTAGAATATCTTTTGCACATTCTGGAAGTGATTGCGATCGCAAAGCTCTATTAGTTGCTGTGGAATCGACTTTTAAAAATGAGAGGGCGTAAAATTCGACAAAAAAATTTGGCGACGAAATCGAGCACATGCCTTCATAAAAGGGCTCTCCTGGCCAAATGGTTTAACTTTGGCAGGTCCCTCGTGCTTTATCATGAAAGTAGACTTCGTGGGGCAGATTCTGGAAGTGATTGCGATCGCAAAGCTCTATTAGTTGCTTTGGAATCGGCTTTTGAAAAAAATTCTGTGAAAATCGCAAAAATTTTGGGTATCGAAATCGGGCAAAAGTCTGCATAAAAGGGCTCTCCTGGCCAAATGGTTTAACTTTGGCAGGTCCCTGCTGTTCTGTTATGAAACTAGAATATCTTTTGCACATTCTGGAAGTGATTGCGATCGCAAAGCTCTATTAGTTGCTGTGGAATCGACTTTTAAAAATGAGAGGGCGTAAAATTCGACAAAAAAATTTGGCGACGAAATCGAGCACATGCCTTCATAAAAGGGCTCTCCTGGCCAAATGGTTTAACTTTGGCAGGTCCCTCGTGCTTTATCATGAAAGTAGACTTCGTGGGGCAGATTCTGGAAGTGATTGCGATCGCAAAGCTCTATTAGTTGCTTTGGAATCGGCTTTTGAAAAAAATTCTGTGAAAATCGCAAAAATTTTGGGTATCGAAATCGGGCAAAAGTCTGCATAAAAGGGCTCTCCTGGCCAAATGGTTTAACTTTGGCAGGTCCCTGCTGTTCTGTTATGAAACTAGAATATCTTTTGCACATTCTGGAAGTGATTGCGATCGCAAAGCTCTATTAGTTGCTGTGGAATCGACTTTTAAAAATGAGAGGGCGTAAAATTCGACAAAAAAATTTGGCGACGAAATCGAGCACATGCCTTCATAAAAGGGCTCTCCTGGCCAAATGGTTTAACTTTGGCAGGTCCCTCGTGCTTTATCATGAAAGTAGACTTCGTGGGGCAGATTCTGGAAGTGATTGCGATCGCAAAGCTCTATTAGTTGCTTTGGAATCGGCTTTTGAAAAAAATTCTGTGAAAATCGCAAAAATTTTGGGTATCGAAATCGGGCAAAAGTCTGCATAAAAGGGCTCTCCTGGCCAAATGGTTTAACTTTGGCAGGTCCCTGCTGTTCTGTTATGAAACTAGAATATCTTTTGCACATTCTGGAAGTGATTGCGATCGCAAAGCTCTATTAGTTGCTGTGGAATCGACTTTTAAAAATGAGAGGGCGTAAAATTCGACAAAAAAATTTGGCGACGAAATCGAGCACATGCCTTCATAAAAGGGCTCTCCTGGCCAAATGGTTTAACTTTGGCAGGTCCCTCGTGCTTTATCATGAAAGTAGACTTCGTGGGGCAGATTCTGGAAGTGATTGCGATCGCAAAGCTCTATTAGTTGCTTTGGAATCGGCTTTTGAAAAAAATTCTGTGAAAATCGCAAAAATTTTGGGTATCGAAATCGGGCAAAAGTCTGCATAAAAGGGCTCTCCTGGCCAAATGGTTTAACTTTGGCAGGTCCCTGCTGTTCTGTTATGAAACTAGAATATCTTTTGCACATTCTGGAAGTGATTGCGATCGCAAAGCTCTATTAGTTGCTGTGGAATCGACTTTTAAAAATGAGAGGGCGTAAAATTCGACAAAAAAATTTGGCGACGAAATCGAGCACATGCCTTCATAAAAGGGCTCTCCTGGCCAAATGGTTTAACTTTGGCAGGTCCCTCGTGCTTTATCATGAAAGTAGACTTCGTGGGGCAGATTCTGGAAGTGATTGCGATCGCAAAGCTCTATTAGTTGCTTTGGAATCGGCTTTTGAAAAAAATTCTGTGAAAATCGCAAAAATTTTGGGTATCGAAATCGGGCAAAAGTCTGCATAAAAGGGCTCTCCTGGCCAAATGGTTTAACTTTGGCAGGTCCCTGCTGTTCTGTTATGAAACTAGAATATCTTTTGCACATTCTGGAAGTGATTGCGATCGCAAAGCTCTATTAGTTGCTGTGGAATCGACTTTTAAAAATGAGAGGGCGTAAAATTCGACAAAAAAATTTGGCGACGAAATCGAGCACATGCCTTCATAAAAGGGCTCTCCTGGCCAAATGGTTTAACTTTGGCAGGTCCCTCGTGCTTTATCATGAAAGTAGACTTCGTGGGGCAGATTCTGGAAGTGATTGCGATCGCAAAGCTCTATTAGTTGCTTTGGAATCGGCTTTTGAAAAAAATTCTGTGAAAATCGCAAAAATTTTGGGTATCGAAATCGGGCAAAAGTCTGCATAAAAGGGCTCTCCTGGCCAAATGGTTTAACTTTGGCAGGTCCCTGCTGTTCTGTTATGAAACTAGAATATCTTTTGCACATTCTGGAAGTGATTGCGATCGCAAAGCTCTATTAGTTGCTGTGGAATCGACTTTTAAAAATGAGAGGGCGTAAAATTCGACAAAAAAATTTGGCGACGAAATCGAGCACATGCCTTCATAAAAGGGCTCTCCTGGCCAAATGGTTTAACTTTGGCAGGTCCCTCGTGCTTCATCATGAAAGTAGACTTCGTGGGGCAGATTCTGGAAGTGATTGCGATCGCAAAGCTCTATTAGTTGCTTTGGAATCGGCTTTTGAAAAAAATTCTGTGAAAATCGCAAAAATTTTGGGTATCGAAATCGGGCAAAAGTCTGCATAAAAGGGCTCTCCTGGCCAAATGGTTTAACTTTGGCAGGTCCCTGCTGTTCTGTTATGAAACTAGAATATCTTTTGCACATTCTGGAAGTGATTGCGATCGCAAAGCTCTATTAGTTGCTGTGGAATCGACTTTTAAAAATGAGAGGGCGTAAAATTCGACAAAAAAATTTGGCGACGAAATCGAGCACATGCCTTCATAAAAGGGCTCTCCTGGCCAAATGGTTTAACTTTGGCAGGTCCCTCGTGCTTTATCATGAAAGTAGACTTCGTGGGGCAGATTCTGGAAGTGATTGCGATCGCAAAGCTCTATTAGTTGCTTTGGAATCGGCTTTTGAAAAAAATTCTGTGAAAATCGCAAAAATTTTGGGTATCGAAATCGGGCAAAAGTCTGCATAAAAGGGCTCTCCTGGCCAAATGGTTTAACTTTGGCAGGTCCCTGCTGTTCTGTTATGAAACTAGAATATCTTTTGCACATTCTGGAAGTGATTGCGATCGCAAAGCTCTATTAGTTGCTGTGGAATCGACTTTTAAAAATGAGAGGGCGTAAAATTCGACAAAAAAATTTGGCGACGAAATCGAGCACATGCCTTCATAAAAGGGCTCTCCTGGCCAAATGGTTTAACTTTGGCAGGTCCCTCGTGCTTTATCATGAAAGTAGACTTCGTGGGGCAGATTCTGGAAGTGATTGCGATCGCAAAGCTCTATTAGTTGCTTTGGAATCGGCTTTTGAAAAAAATTCTGTGAAAATCGCAAAAATTTTGGGTATCGAAATCGGGCAAAAGTCTGCATAAAAGGGCTCTCCTGGCCAAATGGTTTAACTTTGGCAGGTCCCTGCTGTTCTGTTATGAAACTAGAATATCTTTTGCACATTCTGGAAGTGATTGCGATCGCAAAGCTCTATTAGTTGCTGTGGAATCGACTTTTAAAAATGAGAGGGCGTAAAATTCGACAAAAAAATTTGGCGACGAAATCGAGCACATGCCTTCATAAAAGGGCTCTCCTGGCCAAAGGGTTTAACTTTGGCAGGTCCCTCGTGCTTTATCATGAAAGTAGACTTCGTGGGGCAGATTCTGGAAGTGATTGCGATCGCAAAGCTCTATTAGTTGCTTTGGAATCGGCTTTTGAAAAAAATTCTGTGAAAATCGCAAAAATTTTGGGTATCGAAATCGGGCAAAAGTCTGCATAAAAGGGCTCTCCTGGCCAAATGGTTTAACTTTGGCAGGTCCCTGCTGTTCTGTTATGAAACTAGAATATCTTTTGCACATTCTGGAAGTGATTGCGATCGCAAAGCTCTATTAGTTGCTGTGGAATCGACTTTTAAAAATGAGAGGGCGTAAAATTCGACAAAAAAATTTGGCGACGAAATCGAGCACATGCCTTCATAAAAGGGCTCTCCTGGCCAAATGGTTTAACTTTGGCAGGTCCCTCGTGCTTTATCATGAAAGTAGACTTCGTGGGGCAGATTCTGGAAGTGATTGCGATCGCAAAGCTCTATTAGTTGCTTTGGAATCGGCTTTTGAAAAAAATTCTGTGAAAATCGCAAAAATTTTGGGTATCGAAATCGGGCAAAAGTCTGCATAAAAGGGCTCTCCTGGCCAAATGGTTTAACTTTGGCAGGTCCCTGCTGTTCTGTTATGAAACTAGAATATCTTTTGCACATTCTGGAAGTGATTGCGATCGCAAAGCTCTATTAGTTGCTGTGGAATCGACTTTTAAAAATGAGAGGGCGTAAAATTCGACAAAAAAATTTGGCGACGAAATCGAGCACATGCCTTCATAAAAGGGCTCTCCTGGCCAAATGGTTTAACTTTGGCAGGTCCCTCGTGCTTTATCATGAAAGTAGACTTCGTGGGGCAGATTCTGGAAGTGATTGCGATCGCAAAGCTCTATTAGTTGCTTTGGAATCGGCTTTTGAAAAAAATTCTGTGAAAATCGCAAAAATTTTGGGTATCGAAATCGGGCAAAAGTCTGCATAAAAGGGCTCTCCTGGCCAAATGGTTTAACTTTGGCAGGTCCCTGCTGTTCTGTTATGAAACTAGAATATCTTTTGCACATTCTGGAAGTGATTGCGATCGCAAAGCTCTATTAGTTGCTGTGGAATCGACTTTTAAAAATGAGAGGGCGTAAAATTCGACAAAAAAATTTGGCGACGAAATCGAGCACATGCCTTCATAAAAGGGCTCTCCTGGCCAAATGGTTTAACTTTGGCAGGTCCCTCGTGCTTTATCATGAAAGTAGACTTCGTGGGGCAGATTCTGGAAGTGATTGCGATCGCAAAGCTCTATTAGTTGCTTTGGAATCGGCTTTTGAAAAAAATTCTGTGAAAATCGCAAAAATTTTGGGTATCGAAATCGGGCAAAAGTCTGCATAAAAGGGCTCTCCTGGCCAAATGGTTTAACTTTGGCAGGTCCCTGCTGTTCTGTTATGAAACTAGAATATCTTTTGCACATTCTGGAAGTGATTGCGATCGCAAAGCTCTATTAGTTGCTGTGGAATCGACTTTTAAAAATGAGAGGGCGTAAAATTCGACAAAAAAATTTGGCGACGAAATCGAGCACATGCCTTCATAAAAGGGCTCTCCTGGCCAAATGGTTTAACTTTGGCAGGTCCCTCGTGCTTTATCATGAAAGTAGACTTCGTGGGGCAGATTCTGGAAGTGATTGCGATCGCAAAGCTCTATTAGTTGCTTTGGAATCGGCTTTTGAAAAAAATTCTGTGAAAATCGCAAAAATTTTGGGTATCGAAATCGGGCAAAAGTCTGCATAAAAGGGCTCTCCTGGCCAAATGGTTTAACTTTGGCAGGTCCCTGCTGTTCTGTTATGAAACTAGAATATCTTTTGCACATTCTGGAAGTGATTGCGATCGCAAAGCTCTATTAGTTGCTGTGGAATCGACTTTTAAAAATGAGAGGGCGTAAAATTCGACAAAAAAATTTGGCGACGAAATCGAGCACATGCCTTCATAAAAGGGCTCTCCTGGCCAAATGGTTTAACTTTGGCAGGTCCCTCGTGCTTTATCATGAAAGTAGACTTCGTGGGGCAGATTCTGGAAGTGATTGCGATCGCAAAGCTCTATTAGTTGCTTTGGAATCGGCTTTTGAAAAAAATTCTGTGAAAATCGCAAAAATTTTGGGTATCGAAATCGGGCAAAAGTCTGCATAAAAGGGCTCTCCTGGCCAAATGGTTTAACTTTGGCAGGTCCCTGCTGTTCTGTTATGAAACTAGAATATCTTTTGCACATTCTGGAAGTGATTGCGATCGCAAAGCTCTATTAGTTGCTGTGGAATCGACTTTTAAAAATGAGAGGGCGTAAAATTCGACAAAAAAATTTGGCGACGAAATCGAGCACATGCCTTCATAAAAGGGCTCTCCTGGCCAAATGGTTTAACTTTGGCAGGTCCCTCGTGCTTTATCATGAAAGTAGACTTCGTGGGGCAGATTCTGGAAGTGATTGCGATCGCAAAGCTCTATTAGTTGCTTTGGAATCGGCTTTTGAAAAAAATTCTGTGAAAATCGCAAAAATTTTGGGTATCGAAATCGGGCAAAAGTCTGCATAAAAGGGCTCTCCTGGCCAAATGGTTTAACTTTGGCAGGTCCCTGCTGTTCTGTTATGAAACTAGAATATCTTTTGCACATTCTGGAAGTGATTGCGATCGCAAAGCTCTATTAGTTGCTGTGGAATCGACTTTTAAAAATGAGAGGGCGTAAAATTCGACAAAAAAATTTGGCGACGAAATCGAGCACATGCCTTCATAAAAGGGCTCTCCTGGCCAAATGGTTTAACTTTGGCAGGTCCCTCGTGCTTTATCATGAAAGTAGACTTCGTGGGGCAGATTCTGGAAGTGATTGCGATCGCAAAGCTCTATTAGTTGCTTTGGAATCGGCTTTTGAAAAAAATTCTGTGAAAATCGCAAAAATTTTGGGTATCGAAATCGGGCAAAAGTCTGCATAAAAGGGCTCTCCTGGCCAAATGGTTTAACTTTGGCAGGTCCCTGCTGTTCTGTTATGAAACTAGAATATCTTTTGCACATTCTGGAAGTGATTGCGATCGCAAAGCTCTATTAGTTGCTGTGGAATCGACTTTTAAAAATGAGAGGGCGTAAAATTCGACAAAAAAATTTGGCGACGAAATCGAGCACATGCCTTCATAAAAGGGCTCTCCTGGCCAAATGGTTTAACTTTGGCAGGTCCCTCGTGCTTTATCATGAAAGTAGACTTCGTGGGGCAGATTCTGGAAGTGATTGCGATCGCAAAGCTCTATTAGTTGCTTTGGAATCGGCTTTTGAAAAAAATTCTGTGAAAATCGCAAAAATTTTGGGTATCGAAATCGGGCAAAAGTCTGCATAAAAGGGCTCTCCTGGCCAAATGGTTTAACTTTGGCAGGTCCCTGCTGTTCTGTTATGAAACTAGAATATCTTTTGCACATTCTGGAAGTGATTGCGATCGCAAAGCTCTATTAGTTGCTGTGGAATCGACTTTTAAAAATGAGAGGGCGTAAAATTCGACAAAAAAATTTGGCGACGAAATCGAGCACATGCCTTCATAAAAGGGCTCTCCTGGCCAAATGGTTTAACTTTGGCAGGTCCCTCGTGCTTTATCATGAAAGTAGACTTCGTGGGGCAGATTCTGGAAGTGATTGCGATCGCAAAGCTCTATTAGTTGCTTTGGAATCGGCTTTTGAAAAAAATTCTGTGAAAATCGCAAAAATTTTGGGTATCGAAATCGGGCAAAAGTCTGCATAAAAGGGCTCTCCTGGCCAAATGGTTTAACTTTGGCAGGTCCCTGCTGTTCTGTTATGAAACTAGAATATCTTTTGCACATTCTGGAAGTGATTGCGATCGCAAAGCTCTATTAGTTGCTGTGGAATCGACTTTTAAAAATGAGAGGGCGTAAAATTCGACAAAAAAATTTGGCGACGAAATCGAGCACATGCCTTCATAAAAGGGCTCTCCTGGCCAAATGGTTTAACTTTGGCAGGTCCCTCGTGCTTTATCATGAAAGTAGACTTCGTGGGGCAGATTCTGGAAGTGATTGCGATCGCAAAGCTCTATTAGTTGCTTTGGAATCGGCTTTTGAAAAAAATTCTGTGAAAATCGCAAAAATTTTGGGTATCGAAATCGGGCAAAAGTCTGCATAAAAGGGCTCTCCTGGCCAAATGGTTTAACTTTGGCAGGTCCCTGCTGTTCTGTTATGAAACTAGAATATCTTTTGCACATTCTGGAAGTGATTGCGATCGCAAAGCTCTATTAGTTGCTGTGGAATCGACTTTTAAAAATGAGAGGGCGTAAAATTCGACAAAAAAATTTGGCGACGAAATCGAGCACATGCCTTCATAAAAGGGCTCTCCTGGCCAAATGGTTTAACTTTGGCAGGTCCCTCGTGCTTTATCATGAAAGTAGACTTCGTGGGGCAGATTCTGGAAGTGATTGCGATCGCAAAGCTCTATTAGTTGCTTTGGAATCGGCTTTTGAAAAAAATTCTGTGAAAATCGCAAAAATTTTGGGTATCGAAATCGGGCAAAAGTCTGCATAAAAGGGCTCTCCTGGCCAAATGGTTTAACTTTGGCAGGTCCCTGCTGTTCTGTTATGAAACTAGAATATCTTTTGCACATTCTGGAAGTGATTGCGATCGCAAAGCTCTATTAGTTGCTGTGGAATCGACTTTTAAAAATGAGAGGGCGTAAAATTCGACAAAAAAATTTGGCGACGAAATCGAGCACATGCCTTCATAAAAGGGCTCTCCTGGCCAAATGGTTTAACTTTGGCAGGTCCCTCGTGCTTTATCATGAAAGTAGACTTCGTGGGGCAGATTCTGGAAGTGATTGCGATCGCAAAGCTCTATTAGTTGCTTTGGAATCGGCTTTTGAAAAAAATTCTGTGAAAATCGCAAAAATTTTGGGTATCGAAATCGGGCAAAAGTCTGCATAAAAGGGCTCTCCTGGCCAAATGGTTTAACTTTGGCAGGTCCCTGCTGTTCTGTTATGAAACTAGAATATCTTTTGCACATTCTGGAAGTGATTGCGATCGCAAAGCTCTATTAGTTGCTGTGGAATCGACTTTTAAAAATGAGAGGGCGTAAAATTCGACAAAAAAATTTGGCGACGAAATCGAGCACATGCCTTCATAAAAGGGCTCTCCTGGCCAAATGGTTTAACTTTGGCAGGTCCCTCGTGCTTTATCATGAAAGTAGACTTCGTGGGGCAGATTCTGGAAGTGATTGCGATCGCAAAGCTCTATTAGTTGCTTTGGAATCGGCTTTTGAAAAAAATTCTGTGAAAATCGCAAAAATTTTGGGTATCGAAATCGGGCAAAAGTCTGCATAAAAGGGCTCTCCTGGCCAAATGGTTTAACTTTGGCAGGTCCCTGCTGTTCTGTTATGAAACTAGAATATCTTTTGCACATTCTGGAAGTGATTGCGATCGCAAAGCTCTATTAGTTGCTGTGGAATCGACTTTTAAAAATGAGAGGGCGTAAAATTCGACAAAAAAATTTGGCGACGAAATCGAGCACATGCCTTCATAAAAGGGCTCTCCTGGCCAAATGGTTTAACTTTGGCAGGTCCCTCGTGCTTTATCATGAAAGTAGACTTCGTGGGGCAGATTCTGGAAGTGATTGCGATCGCAAAGCTCTATTAGTTGCTTTGGAATCGGCTTTTGAAAAAAATTCTGTGAAAATCGCAAAAATTTTGGGTATCGAAATCGGGCAAAAGTCTGCATAAAAGGGCTCTCCTGGCCAAATGGTTTAACTTTGGCAGGTCCCTGCTGTTCTGTTATGAAACTAGAATATCTTTTGCACATTCTGGAAGTGATTGCGATCGCAAAGCTCTATTAGTTGCTGTGGAATCGACTTTTAAAAATGAGAGGGCGTAAAATTCGACAAAAAAATTTGGCGACGAAATCGAGCACATGCCTTCATAAAAGGGCTCTCCTGGCCAAATGGTTTAACTTTGGCAGGTCCCTCGTGCTTTATCATGAAAGTAGACTTCGTGGGGCAGATTCTGGAAGTGATTGCGATCGCAAAGCTCTATTAGTTGCTTTGGAATCGGCTTTTGAAAAAAATTCTGTGAAAATCGCAAAAATTTTGGGTATCGAAATCGGGCAAAAGTCTGCATAAAAGGGCTCTCCTGGCCAAATGGTTTAACTTTGGCAGGTCCCTGCTGTTCTGTTATGAAACTAGAATATCTTTTGCACATTCTGGAAGTGATTGCGATCGCAAAGCTCTATTAGTTGCTGTGGAATCGACTTTTAAAAATGAGAGGGCGTAAAATTCGACAAAAAAATTTGGCGACGAAATCGAGCACATGCCTTCATAAAAGGGCTCTCCTGGCCAAATGGTTTAACTTTGGCAGGTCCCTCGTGCTTTATCATGAAAGTAGACTTCGTGGGGCAGATTCTGGAAGTGATTGCGATCGCAAAGCTCTATTAGTTGCTTTGGAATCGGCTTTTGAAAAAAATTCTGTGAAAATCGCAAAAATTTTGGGTATCGAAATCGGGCAAAAGTCTGCATAAAAGGGCTCTCCTGGCCAAATGGTTTAACTTTGGCAGGTCCCTGCTGTTCTGTTATGAAACTAGAATATCTTTTGCACATTCTGGAAGTGATTGCGATCGCAAAGCTCTATTAGTTGCTGTGGAATCGACTTTTAAAAATGAGAGGGCGTAAAATTCGACAAAAAAATTTGGCGACGAAATCGAGCACATGCCTTCATAAAAGGGCTCTCCTGGCCAAATGGTTTAACTTTGGCAGGTCCCTCGTGCTTTATCATGAAAGTAGACTTCGTGGGGCAGATTCTGGAAGTGATTGCGATCGCAAAGCTCTATTAGTTGCTTTGGAATCGGCTTTTGAAAAAAATTCTGTGAAAATCGCAAAAATTTTGGGTATCGAAATCGGGCAAAAGTCTGCATAAAAGGGCTCTCCTGGCCAAATGGTTTAACTTTGGCAGGTCCCTGCTGTTCTGTTATGAAACTAGAATATCTTTTGCACATTCTGGAAGTGATTGCGATCGCAAAGCTCTATTAGTTGCTGTGGAATCGACTTTTAAAAATGAGAGGGCGTAAAATTCGACAAAAACATTTGGCGACGAAATCGAGCACATGCCTTCATAAAAGGGCTCTCCTGGCCAAATGGTTTAACTTTGGCAGGTCCCTCGTGCTTTATCATGAAAGTAGACTTCGTGGGGCAGATTCTGGAAGTGATTGCGATCGCAAAGCTCTATTAGTTGCTTTGGAATCGGCTTTTGAAAAAAATTCTGTGAAAATCGCAAAAATTTTGGGTATCGAAATCGGGCAAAAGTCTGCATAAAGGGGCTCTCCCGGCCAAATGGTTTAACTTTGGCAGGTCCCTGCTGTTCTGTTATGAAACTAGAATATCTTTTGCACATTCTGGAAGTGATTGCGATCGCAAAGCTCTATTAGTTGCTGTGGAATCGACTTTTAAAAATGAGAGGGCGTAAAATTCGACAAAAAAATTTGGCGACGAAATCGAGCACATGCCTTCATAAAAGGGCTCTCCTGGCCAAATGGTTTAACTTTGGCAGGTCCCTCGTGCTTTATCATGAAAGTAGACTTCGTGGGGCAGATTCTGGAAGTGATTGCGATCGCGAAGCTCTATTAGTTGCTTTGGAATCGGCTTTTGAAAAAAATTCTGTGAAAATCGCAAAAATTTTGGGTATCGAAATCGGGCAAAAGTCTGCATAAAAGGGCTCTCCTGGCCAAATGGTTTAACTTTGGCAGGTCCCTGCTGTTCTGTTATGAAACTAGAATATCTTTTGCACATTCTGGAAGTGATTGCGATCGCAAAGCTCTATTAGTTGCTGTGGAATCGACTTTTAAAAATGAGAGGGCGTAAAATTCGACAAAAAAATTTGGCGACGAAATCGAGCACATGCCTTCATAAAAGGGCTCTCCTGGCCAAATGGTTTAACTTTGGCAGGTCCCTCGTGCTTTATCATGAAAGTAGACTTCGTGGGGCAGATTCTGGAAGTGATTGCGATCGCAAAGCTCTATTAGTTGCTTTGGAATCGGCTTTTGAAAAAAATTCTGTGAAAATCGCAAAAATTTTGGGTATCGAAATCGGGCAAAAGTCTGCATAAAAGGGCTCTCCTGGCCAAATGGTTTAACTTTGGCAGATCCCTGCTGTTCTGTTATGAAACTAGAATATCTTTTGCACATTCTGGAAGTGATTGCGATCGCAAAGCTCTATTAGTTGCTGTGGAATCGACTTTTAAAAATGAGAGGGCGTAAAATTCGACAAAAAAATTTGGCGACGAAATCGAGCACATGCCTTCATAAAAGGGCTCTCCTGGCCAAATGGTTTAACTTTGGCAGGTCCCTCGTGCTTTATCATGAAAGTAGACTTCGTGGGGCAGATTCTGGAAGTGATTGCGATCGCAAAGCTCTATTAGTTGCTTTGGAATCGGCTTTTGAAAAAAATTCTGTGAAAATCGCAAAAATTTTGGGTATCGAAATCGGGCAAAAGTCTGCATAAAAGGGCTCTCCTGGCCAAATGGTTTAACTTTGGCAGGTCCCTGCTGTTCTGTTATGAAACTAGAATATCTTTTGCACATTCTGGAAGTGATTGCGATCGCAAAGCTCTATTAGTTGCTGTGGAATCGACTTTTAAAAATGAGAGGGCGTAAAATTCGACAAAAACATTTGGCGACGAAATCGAGCACATGCCTTCATAAAAGGGCTCTCCTGGCCAAATGGTTTAACTTTGGCAGGTCCCTCGTGCTTTATCATGAAAGTAGACTTCGTAGGGCAGATTCTGGAAGTGATTGCGACCGCAAAGCTCTATTAGTTGCTTTGGAATCGGCTTTTGAAAAAAATTCTGTGAAAATCGCAAAAATTTTGGGTATCGAAATCGGGCAAAAGTCTGCATAAAGGGGCTCTCCCGGCCAAATGGTTTAACTTTGGCAGGTCCCTGCTGTTCTGTTATGAAACTAGAATATCTTTTGCACATTCTGGAAGTGATTGCGATCACAAAGCTCTATTAGTTGCTGTGGAATCGACTTTTAAAAATGAGAGGGCGTAAAATTCGACAAAAAAATTTGGCGACGAAATCGAGCACATGCCTTCATAAAAGGGCTCTCCTGGCCAAATGGTTTAACTTTGGCAGGTCCCTCGTGCTTTATCATGAAAGTAGACTTCGTGGGGCAGATTCTGGAAGTGATTGCGATCGCAAAGCTCTATTAGTTGCTTTGGAATCGGCTTTTGAAAAAAATTCTGTGAAAATCGCAAAAATTTTGGGTATCGAAATCGGGCAAAAGTCTGCATAAAAGGGCTCTCCTGGCCAAATGGTTTAACTTTGGCAGGTCCCTGCTGTTCTGTTATGAAACTAGAATATCTTTTGCACATTCTGGAAGTGATTGCGATCGCAAAGCTCTATTAGTTGCTGTGGAATCGACTTTTAAAAATGAGAGGGCGTAAAATTCGACAAAAAAATTTGGCGACGAAATCGAGCACATGCCTTCATAAAAGGGCTCTCCTGGCCAAAAGGTTTAACTTTGGCAGGTCCCTCGTGCTTTATCATGAAAGTAGACTTCGTGGGGCAGATTCTGGAAGTGATTGCGATCGCAAAGCTCTATTAGTTGCTTTGGAATCGGCTTTGATTGCGATCGCAAAGCTCTATTAGTTGCTTTGGAATCGGCTTTTGAAAAAAATTCTGTGAAAATCGCAAAAATTTTGGGTATCGAAATCTGGCAAAAGTCTGCATAAAAGGGCTCTCCTGGCCAAATGGTTTAACTTTGGCAGGTCCCTGCTGGTCTGTTATGAAACTAGAATATCTTTTGCACATTCTGGAAGTGATTGCGATCGCAAAGCTCTAAAATTCAAAATTGGCGACGAAATCGAGCACATGCCTTCATAAAAGGGCTCTCTGGCCAAATGGTTTAACTTTGGCAGGTCCCTCGTGCTTTATCATGAAAGTAGACTTCGTGGGGCAGATTCTGTAAGTAGAGATGGATTGCGATCGCAAAGCTCTATTAGTTGCTTTGGAATCGGCTTTTGAAAAAAATTCTGTGAAAATCGCAAAAATTTTGGGTATCGAAATCTGGCAAAAGTCTGCATAAAAGGGCTCTCCTGGCCAAATGGTTTAACTTTGGCAGGTCCCTGCTGGTCTGTTATGAAACTAGAATATCTTTTGCACATTCTGGAAGTGATTGCGATCGCAAAGCTCTATTAGTTGCTGTGGAATCGACTTTTAAAAATGAGAGGTCGTAAAATTCGTCAAAAAAATTTGGCGACGAAATCGAGCACATGCCTTCATAAAAGGGCTCTCCTGGCCAAATGGTTTAACTTTGGCAGGTCCCTCGTGCTTTATCATGAAAGTAGACTTCGTGGGGCAGATTCTGGAAGTGATTGCGATCGCAAAGCTCTATTAGTTGCTTTGGAATCGGCTTTTGAAAAAAATTCTGTGAAAATCGCAAAAATTTTGGGTATCGAAATCTGGCAAAAGTCTGCATAAAAGGGCTCTCCTGGCCAAATGGTTTAACTTTGGCAGGTCCCTGCTGGTCTGTTATGAAACTAGAATATCTTTTGCACATTCTGGAAGTGATTGCGATCGCAAAGCTCTATTAGTTGCTGTGGAATCGACTTTTAAAAATGAGAGGTCGTAAAATTCGTCAAAAAAATTTGGCGACGAAATCGAGCACATGCCTTCATAAAAGGGCTCTCCTGGCCAAATGGTTTAACTTTGGCAGGTCCCTCGTGCTTTATCATGAAAGTAGACTTCGTGGGGCAGATTCTGGAAGTGATTGCGATCGCAAAGCTCTATTAGTTGCTTTGGAATCGGCTTTTGAAAAAAATTCTGTGAAAATCGCAAAAATTTTGGGTATCGAAATCTGGCAAAAGTCTGCATAAAAGGGCTCTCCTGGCCAAATGGTTTAACTTTGGCAGGTCCCTGCTGGTCTGTTATGAAACTAGAATATCTTTTGCACATTCTGGAAGTGATTGCGATCGCAAAGCTCTATTAGTTGCTGTGGAATCGACTTTTAAAAATGAGAGGTCGTAAAATTCGTCAAAAAAATTTGGCGACGAAATCGAGCACATGCCTTCATAAAAGGGCTCTCCTGGCCAAATGGTTTAACTTTGGCAGGTCCCTCGTGCTTTATCATGAAAGTAGACTTCGTGGGGCAGATTCTGGAAGTGATTGCGATCGCAAAGCTCTATTAGTTGCTTTGGAATCGGCTTTTGAAAAAAATTCTGTGAAAATCGCAAAAATTTTGGGTATCGAAATCTGGCAAAAGTCTGCATAAAAGGGCTCTCCTGGCCAAATGGTTTAACTTTGGCAGGTCCCTGCTGGTCTGTTATGAAACTAGAATATCTTTTGCACATTCTGGAAGTGATTGCGATCGCAAAGCTCTATTAGTTGCTGTGGAATCGACTTTTAAAAATGAGAGGTCGTAAAATTCGTCAAAAAAATTTGGCGACGAAATCGAGCACATGCCTTCATAAAAGGGCTCTCCTGGCCAAATGGTTTAACTTTGGCAGGTCCCTCGTGCTTTATCATGAAAGTAGACTTCGTGGGGCAGATTCTGGAAGTGATTGCGATCGCAAAGCTCTATTAGTTGCTTTGGAATCGGCTTTTGAAAAAAATTCTGTGAAAATCGCAAAAATTTTGGGTATCGAAATCTGGCAAAAGTCTGCATAAAAGGGCTCTCCTGGCCAAATGGTTTAACTTTGGCAGGTCCCTGCTGGTCTGTTATGAAACTAGAATATCTTTTGCACATTCTGGAAGTGATTGCGATCGCAAAGCTCTATTAGTTGCTGTGGAATCGACTTTTAAAAATGAGAGGTCGTAAAATTCGTCAAAAAAATTTGGCGACGAAATCGAGCACATGCCTTCATAAAAGGGCTCTCCTGGCCAAATGGTTTAACTTTGGCAGGTCCCTCGTGCTTTATCATGAAAGTAGACTTCGTGGGGCAGATTCTGGAAGTGATTGCGATCGCAAAGCTCTATTAGTTGCTTTGGAATCGGCTTTTGAAAAAAATTCTGTGAAAATCGCAAAAATTTTGGGTATCGAAATCTGGCAAAAGTCTGCATAAAAGGGCTCTCCTGGCCAAATGGTTTAACTTTGGCAGGTCCCTGCTGGTCTGTTATGAAACTAGAATATCTTTTGCACATTCTGGAAGTGATTGCGATCGCAAAGCTCTATTAGTTGCTGTGGAATCGACTTTTAAAAATGAGAGGTCGTAAAATTCGTCAAAAAAATTTGGCGACGAAATCGAGCACATGCCTTCATAAAAGGGCTCTCCTGGCCAAATGGTTTAACTTTGGCAGGTCCCTCGTGCTTTATCATGAAAGTAGACTTCGTGGGGCAGATTCTGGAAGTGATTGCGATCGCAAAGCTCTATTAGTTGCTTTGGAATCGGCTTTTGAAAAAAATTCTGTGAAAATCGCAAAAATTTTGGGTATCGAAATCTGGCAAAAGTCTGCATAAAAGGGCTCTCCTGGCCAAATGGTTTAACTTTGGCAGGTCCCTGCTGGTCTGTTATGAAACTAGAATATCTTTTGCACATTCTGGAAGTGATTGCGATCGCAAAGCTCTATTAGTTGCTGTGGAATCGACTTTTAAAAATGAGAGGTCGTAAAATTCGTCAAAAAAATTTGGCGACGAAATCGAGCACATGCCTTCATAAAAGGGCTCTCCTGGCCAAATGGTTTAACTTTGGCAGGTCCCTCGTGCTTTATCATGAAAGTAGACTTCGTGGGGCAGATTCTGGAAGTGATTGCGATCGCAAAGCTCTATTAGTTGCTTTGGAATCGGCTTTTGAAAAAAATTCTGTGAAAATCGCAAAAATTTTGGGTATCGAAATCTGGCAAAAGTCTGCATAAAAGGGCTCTCCTGGCCAAATGGTTTAACTTTGGCAGGTCCCTGCTGGTCTGTTATGAAACTAGAATATCTTTTGCACATTCTGGAAGTGATTGCGATCGCAAAGCTCTATTAGTTGCTGTGGAATCGACTTTTAAAAATGAGAGGTCGTAAAATTCGTCAAAAAAATTTGGCGACGAAATCGAGCACATGCCTTCATAAAAGGGCTCTCCTGGCCAAATGGTTTAACTTTGGCAGGTCCCTCGTGCTTTATCATGAAAGTAGACTTCGTGGGGCAGATTCTGGAAGTGATTGCGATCGCAAAGCTCTATTAGTTGCTTTGGAATCGGCTTTTGAAAAAAATTCTGTGAAAATCGCAAAAATTTTGGGTATCGAAATCTGGCAAAAGTCTGCATAAAAGGGCTCTCCTGGCCAAATGGTTTAACTTTGGCAGGTCCCTGCTGGTCTGTTATGAAACTAGAATATCTTTTGCACATTCTGGAAGTGATTGCGATCGCAAAGCTCTATTAGTTGCTGTGGAATCGACTTTTAAAAATGAGAGGTCGTAAAATTCGTCAAAAAAATTTGGCGACGAAATCGAGCACATGCCTTCATAAAAGGGCTCTCCTGGCCAAATGGTTTAACTTTGGCAGGTCCCTCGTGCTTTATCATGAAAGTAGACTTCGTGGGGCAGATTCTGGAAGTGATTGCGATCGCAAAGCTCTATTAGTTGCTTTGGAATCGGCTTTTGAAAAAATTCTGTGAAAATCGCAAAAATTTTGGGTATCGAAATCTGGCAAAAGTCTGCATAAAAGGGCTCTCCTGGCCAAATGGTTTAACTTTGGCAGGTCCCTGCTGGTCTGTTATGAAACTAGAATATCTTTTGCACATTCTGGAAGTGATTGCGATCGCAAAGCTCTATTAGTTGCTGTGGAATCGACTTTTAAAAATGAGAGGTCGTAAAATTCGTCAAAAAAATTTGGCGACGAAATCGAGCACATGCCTTCATAAAAGGGCTCTCCTGGCCAAATGGTTTAACTTTGGCAGGTCCCTCGTGCTTTATCATGAAAGTAGACTTCGTGGGGCAGATTCTGGAAGTGATTGCGATCGCAAAGCTCTATTAGTTGCTTTGGAATCGGCTTTTGAAAAAAAATTCTGTGAAAATCGCAAAAATTTTGGGTATCGAAATCTGGCAAAAGTCTGCATAAAAGGGCTCTCCCTGGCCAAATGGTTTAACTTGGCAGTCCCTGCTGGTCTGTTATGAAACTAGAATTCATTTGCACATTCTGGAAGTGATTGCGATCGCAAAGCTCTATTAGTTGCTGTGGAATCGACTTTTAAAAATGAGAGGTCGTAAAATTCGTCAAAAAAATTTGGCGACGAAATCGAGCACATGCCTTCATAAAAGGGCTCTCCTGGCCAAATGGTTTAACTTTGGCAGGTCCCTCGTGCTTTATCATGAAAGTAGACTTCGTGGGGCAGATTCTGGAAGTGATTGCGATCGCAAAGCTCTATTAGTTGCTTTGGAATCGGCTTTTGAAAAAAATTCTGTGAAAATCGCAAAAATTTTGGGTATCGAAATCTGGCAAAAGTCTGCATAAAAGGGCTCTCCTGGCCAAATGGTTTAACTTTGGCAGGTCCCTGCTGGTCTGTTATGAAACTAGAATATCTTTTGCACATTCTGGAAGTGATTGCGATCGCAAAGCTCTATTAGTTGCTGTGGAATCGACTTTTAAAAATGAGAGGTCGTAAAATTCGTCAAAAAAATTTGGCGACGAAATCGAGCACATGCCTTCATAAAAGGGCTCTCCTGGCCAAATGGTTTAACTTTGGCAGGTCCCTCGTGCTTTATCATGAAAGTAGACTTCGTGGGGCAGATTCTGGAAGTGATTGCGATCGCAAAGCTCTATTAGTTGCTTTGGAATCGGCTTTTGAAAAAAATTCTGTGAAAATCGCAAAAATTTTGGGTATCGAAATCTGGCAAAAGTCTGCATAAAAGGGCTCTCCTGGCCAAATGGTTTAACTTTGGCAGGTCCCTGCTGGTCTGTTATGAAACTAGAATATCTTTTGCACATTCTGGAAGTGATTGCGATCGCAAAGCTCTATTAGTTGCTGTGGAATCGACTTTTAAAAATGAGAGGTCGTAAAATTCGTCAAAAAAATTTGGCGACGAAATCGAGCACATGCCTTCATAAAAGGGCTCTCCTGGCCAAATGGTTTAACTTTGGCAGGTCCCTCGTGCTTTATCATGAAAGTAGACTTCGTGGGGCAGATTCTGGAAGTGATTGCGATCGCAAAGCTCTATTAGTTGCTTTGGAATCGGCTTTTGAAAAAAATTCTGTGAAAATCGCAAAAATTTTGGGTATCGAAATCTGGCAAAAGTCTGCATAAAAGGGCTCTCCTGGCCAAATGGTTTAACTTTGGCAGGTCCCTGCTGGTCTGTTATGAAACTAGAATATCTTTTGCACATTCTGGAAGTGATTGCGATCGCAAAGCTCTATTAGTTGCTGTGGAATCGACTTTTAAAAATGAGAGGTCGTAAAATTCGTCAAAAAAATTTGGCGACGAAATCGAGCACATGCCTTCATAAAAGGGCTCTCCTGGCCAAATGGTTTAACTTTGGCAGGTCCCTCGTGCTTTATCATGAAAGTAGACTTCGTGGGGCAGATTCTGGAAGTGATTGCGATCGCAAAGCTCTATTAGTTGCTTTGGAATCGGCTTTTGAAAAAAATTCTGTGAAAATCGCAAAAATTTTGGGTATCGAAATCTGGCAAAAGTCTGCATAAAAGGGCTCTCCTGGCCAAATGGTTTAACTTTGGCAGGTCCCTGCTGGTCTGTTATGAAACTAGAATATCTTTTGCACATTCTGGAAGTGATTGCGATCGCAAAGCTCTATTAGTTGCTGTGGAATCGACTTTTAAAAATGAGAGGTCGTAAAATTCGTCAAAAAAATTTGGCGACGAAATCGAGCACATGCCTTCATAAAAGGGCTCTCCTGGCCAAATGGTTTAACTTTGGCAGGTCCCTCGTGCTTTATCATGAAAGTAGACTTCGTGGGGCAGATTCTGGAAGTGATTGCGATCGCAAAGCTCTATTAGTTGCTTTGGAATCGGCTTTTGAAAAAAATTCTGTGAAAATCGCAAAAATTTTGGGTATCGAAATCTGGCAAAAGTCTGCATAAAAGGGCTCTCCTGGCCAAATGGTTTAACTTTGGCAGGTCCCTGCTGGTCTGTTATGAAACTAGAATATCTTTTGCACATTCTGGAAGTGATTGCGATCGCAAAGCTCTATTAGTTGCTGTGGAATCGACTTTTAAAAATGAGAGGTCGTAAAATTCGTCAAAAAAATTTGGCGACGAAATCGAGCACATGCCTTCATAAAAGGGCTCTCCTGGCCAAATGGTTTAACTTTGGCAGGTCCCTCGTGCTTTATCATGAAAGTAGACTTCGTGGGGCAGATTCTGGAAGTGATTGCGATCGCAAAGCTCTATTAGTTGCTTTGGAATCGGCTTTTGAAAAAAATTCTGTGAAAATCGCAAAAATTTTGGGTATCGAAATCTGGCAAAAGTCTGCATAAAAGGGCTCTCCTGGCCAAATGGTTTAACTTTGGCAGGTCCCTGCTGGTCTGTTATGAAACTAGAATATCTTTTGCACATTCTGGAAGTGATTGCGATCGCAAAGCTCTATTAGTTGCTGTGGAATCGACTTTTAAAAATGAGAGGTCGTAAAATTCGTCAAAAAAATTTGGCGACGAAATCGAGCACATGCCTTCATAAAAGGGCTCTCCTGGCCAAATGGTTTAACTTTGGCAGGTCCCTCGTGCTTTATCATGAAAGTAGACTTCGTGGGGCAGATTCTGGAAGTGATTGCGATCGCAAAGCTCTATTAGTTGCTTTGGAATCGGCTTTTGAAAAAAATTCTGTGAAAATCGCAAAAATTTTGGGTATCGAAATCTGGCAAAAGTCTGCATAAAAGGGCTCTCCTGGCCAAATGGTTTAACTTTGGCAGGTCCCTGCTGGTCTGTTATGAAACTAGAATATCTTTTGCACATTCTGGAAGTGATTGCGATCGCAAAGCTCTATTAGTTGCTGTGGAATCGACTTTTAAAAATGAGAGGTCGTAAAATTCGTCAAAAAAATTTGGCGACGAAATCGAGCACATGCCTTCATAAAAGGGCTCTCCTGGCCAAATGGTTTAACTTTGGCAGGTCCCTCGTGCTTTATCATGAAAGTAGACTTCGTGGGGCAGATTCTGGAAGTGATTGCGATCGCAAAGCTCTATTAGTTGCTTTGGAATCGGCTTTTGAAAAAAATTCTGTGAAAATCGCAAAAATTTTGGGTATCGAAATCTGGCAAAAGTCTGCATAAAAGGGCTCTCCTGGCCAAATGGTTTAACTTTGGCAGGTCCCTGCTGGTCTGTTATGAAACTAGAATATCTTTTGCACATTCTGGAAGTGATTGCGATCGCAAAGCTCTATTAGTTGCTGTGGAATCGACTTTTAAAAATGAGAGGTCGTAAAATTCGTCAAAAAAATTTGGCGACGAAATCGAGCACATGCCTTCATAAAAGGGCTCTCCTGGCCAAATGGTTTAACTTTGGCAGGTCCCTCGTGCTTTATCATGAAAGTAGACTTCGTGGGGCAGATTCTGGAAGTGATTGCGATCGCAAAGCTCTATTAGTTGCTTTGGAATCGGCTTTTGAAAAAAATTCTGTGAAAATCGCAAAAATTTTGGGTATCGAAATCTGGCAAAAGTCTGCATAAAAGGGCTCTCCTGGCCAAATGGTTTAACTTTGGCAGGTCCCTGCTGGTCTGTTATGAAACTAGAATATCTTTTGCACATTCTGGAAGTGATTGCGATCGCAAAGCTCTATTAGTTGCTGTGGAATCGACTTTTAAAAATGAGAGGTCGTAAAATTCGTCAAAAAAATTTGGCGACGAAATCGAGCACATGCCTTCATAAAAGGGCTCTCCTGGCCAAATGGTTTAACTTTGGCAGGTCCCTCGTGCTTTATCATGAAAGTAGACTTCGTGGGGCAGATTCTGGAAGTGATTGCGATCGCAAAGCTCTATTAGTTGCTTTGGAATCGGCTTTTGAAAAAAATTCTGTGAAAATCGCAAAAATTTTGGGTATCGAAATCTGGCAAAAGTCTGCATAAAAGGGCTCTCCTGGCCAAATGGTTTAACTTTGGCAGGTCCCTGCTGGTCTGTTATGAAACTAGAATATCTTTTGCACATTCTGGAAGTGATTGCGATCGCAAAGCTCTATTAGTTGCTGTGGAATCGACTTTTAAAAATGAGAGGTCGTAAAATTCGTCAAAAAAATTTGGCGACGAAATCGAGCACATGCCTTCATAAAAGGGCTCTCCTGGCCAAATGGTTTAACTTTGGCAGGTCCCTCGTGCTTTATCATGAAAGTAGACTTCGTGGGGCAGATTCTGGAAGTGATTGCGATCGCAAAGCTCTATTAGTTGCTTTGGAATCGGCTTTTGAAAAAAATTCTGTGAAAATCGCAAAAATTTTGGGTATCGAAATCTGGCAAAAGTCTGCATAAAAGGGCTCTCCTGGCCAAATGGTTTAACTTTGGCAGGTCCCTGCTGGTCTGTTATGAAACTAGAATATCTTTTGCACATTCTGGAAGTGATTGCGATCGCAAAGCTCTATTAGTTGCTGTGGAATCGACTTTTAAAAATGAGAGGTCGTAAAATTCGTCAAAAAAATTTGGCGACGAAATCGAGCACATGCCTTCATAAAAGGGCTCTCCTGGCCAAATGGTTTAACTTTGGCAGGTCCCTCGTGCTTTATCATGAAAGTAGACTTCGTGGGGCAGATTCTGGAAGTGATTGCGATCGCAAAGCTCTATTAGTTGCTTTGGAATCGGCTTTTGAAAAAAATTCTGTGAAAATCGCAAAAATTTTGGGTATCGAAATCTGGCAAAAGTCTGCATAAAAGGGCTCTCCTGGCCAAATGGTTTAACTTTGGCAGGTCCCTGCTGGTCTGTTATGAAACTAGAATATCTTTTGCACATTCTGGAAGTGATTGCGATCGCAAAGCTCTATTAGTTGCTGTGGAATCGACTTTTAAAAATGAGAGGTCGTAAAATTCGTCAAAAAAATTTGGCGACGAAATCGAGCACATGCCTTCATAAAAGGGCTCTCCTGGCCAAATGGTTTAACTTTGGCAGGTCCCTCGTGCTTTATCATGAAAGTAGACTTCGTGGGGCAGATTCTGGAAGTGATTGCGATCGCAAAGCTCTATTAGTTGCTTTGGAATCGGCTTTTGAAAAAAATTCTGTGAAAATCGCAAAAATTTTGGGTATCGAAATCTGGCAAAAGTCTGCATAAAAGGGCTCTCCTGGCCAAATGGTTTAACTTTGGCAGGTCCCTGCTGGTCTGTTATGAAACTAGAATATCTTTTGCACATTCTGGAAGTGATTGCGATCGCAAAGCTCTATTAGTTGCTGTGGAATCGACTTTTAAAAATGAGAGGTCGTAAAATTCGTCAAAAAAATTTGGCGACGAAATCGAGCACATGCCTTCATAAAAGGGCTCTCCTGGCCAAATGGTTTAACTTTGGCAGGTCCCTCGTGCTTTATCATGAAAGTAGACTTCGTGGGGCAGATTCTGGAAGTGATTGCGATCGCAAAGCTCTATTAGTTGCTTTGGAATCGGCTTTTGAAAAAAATTCTGTGAAAATCGCAAAAATTTTGGGTATCGAAATCTGGCAAAAGTCTGCATAAAAGGGCTCTCCTGGCCAAATGGTTTAACTTTGGCAGGTCCCTGCTGGTCTGTTATGAAACTAGAATATCTTTTGCACATTCTGGAAGTGATTGCGATCGCAAAGCTCTATTAGTTGCTGTGGAATCGACTTTTAAAAATGAGAGGTCGTAAAATTCGTCAAAAAAATTTGGCGACGAAATCGAGCACATGCCTTCATAAAAGGGCTCTCCTGGCCAAATGGTTTAACTTTGGCAGGTCCCTCGTGCTTTATCATGAAAGTAGACTTCGTGGGGCAGATTCTGGAAGTGATTGCGATCGCAAAGCTCTATTAGTTGCTTTGGAATCGGCTTTTGAAAAAAATTCTGTGAAAATCGCAAAAATTTTGGGTATCGAAATCTGGCAAAAGTCTGCATAAAAGGGCTCTCCTGGCCAAATGGTTTAACTTTGGCAGGTCCCTGCTGGTCTGTTATGAAACTAGAATATCTTTTGCACATTCTGGAAGTGATTGCGATCGCAAAGCTCTATTAGTTGCTGTGGAATCGACTTTTAAAAATGAGAGGTCGTAAAATTCGTCAAAAAAATTTGGCGACGAAATCGAGCACATGCCTTCATAAAAGGGCTCTCCTGGCCAAATGGTTTAACTTTGGCAGGTCCCTCGTGCTTTATCATGAAAGTAGACTTCGTGGGGCAGATTCTGGAAGTGATTGCGATCGCAAAGCTCTATTAGTTGCTTTGGAATCGGCTTTTGAAAAAAATTCTGTGAAAATCGCAAAAATTTTGGGTATCGAAATCTGGCAAAAGTCTGCATAAAAGGGCTCTCCTGGCCAAATGGTTTAACTTTGGCAGGTCCCTGCTGGTCTGTTATGAAACTAGAATATCTTTTGCACATTCTGGAAGTGATTGCGATCGCAAAGCTCTATTAGTTGCTGTGGAATCGACTTTTAAAAATGAGAGGTCGTAAAATTCGTCAAAAAAATTTGGCGACGAAATCGAGCACATGCCTTCATAAAAGGGCTCTCCTGGCCAAATGGTTTAACTTTGGCAGGTCCCTCGTGCTTTATCATGAAAGTAGACTTCGTGGGGCAGATTCTGGAAGTGATTGCGATCGCAAAGCTCTATTAGTTGCTTTGGAATCGGCTTTTGAAAAAAATTCTGTGAAAATCGCAAAAATTTTGGGTATCGAAATCTGGCAAAAGTCTGCATAAAAGGGCTCTCCTGGCCAAATGGTTTAACTTTGGCAGGTCCCTGCTGGTCTGTTATGAAACTAGAATATCTTTTGCACATTCTGGAAGTGATTGCGATCGCAAAGCTCTATTAGTTGCTGTGGAATCGACTTTTAAAAATGAGAGGTCGTAAAATTCGTCAAAAAAATTTGGCGACGAAATCGAGCACATGCCTTCATAAAAGGGCTCTCCTGGCCAAATGGTTTAACTTTGGCAGGTCCCTCGTGCTTTATCATGAAAGTAGACTTCGTGGGGCAGATTCTGGAAGTGATTGCGATCGCAAAGCTCTATTAGTTGCTTTGGAATCGGCTTTTGAAAAAAATTCTGTGAAAATCGCAAAAATTTTGGGTATCGAAATCTGGCAAAAGTCTGCATAAAAGGGCTCTCCTGGCCAAATGGTTTAACTTTGGCAGGTCCCTGCTGGTCTGTTATGAAACTAGAATATCTTTTGCACATTCTGGAAGTGATTGCGATCGCAAAGCTCTATTAGTTGCTGTGGAATCGACTTTTAAAAATGAGAGGTCGTAAAATTCGTCAAAAAAATTTGGCGACGAAATCGAGCACATGCCTTCATAAAAGGGCTCTCCTGGCCAAATGGTTTAACTTTGGCAGGTCCCTCGTGCTTTATCATGAAAGTAGACTTCGTGGGGCAGATTCTGGAAGTGATTGCGATCGCAAAGCTCTATTAGTTGCTTTGGAATCGGCTTTTGAAAAAAATTCTGTGAAAATCGCAAAAATTTTGGGTATCGAAATCTGGCAAAAGTCTGCATAAAAGGGCTCTCCTGGCCAAATGGTTTAACTTTGGCAGGTCCCTGCTGGTCTGTTATGAAACTAGAATATCTTTTGCACATTCTGGAAGTGATTGCGATCGCAAAGCTCTATTAGTTGCTGTGGAATCGACTTTTAAAAATGAGAGGTCGTAAAATTCGTCAAAAAAATTTGGCGACGAAATCGAGCACATGCCTTCATAAAAGGGCTCTCCTGGCCAAATGGTTTAACTTTGGCAGGTCCCTCGTGCTTTATCATGAAAGTAGACTTCGTGGGGCAGATTCTGGAAGTGATTGCGATCGCAAAGCTCTATTAGTTGCTTTGGAATCGGCTTTTGAAAAAAATTCTGTGAAAATCGCAAAAATTTTGGGTATCGAAATCTGGCAAAAGTCTGCATAAAAGGGCTCTCCTGGCCAAATGGTTTAACTTTGGCAGGTCCCTGCTGGTCTGTTATGAAACTAGAATATCTTTTGCACATTCTGGAAGTGATTGCGATCGCAAAGCTCTATTAGTTGCTGTGGAATCGACTTTTAAAAATGAGAGGTCGTAAAATTCGTCAAAAAAATTTGGCGACGAAATCGAGCACATGCCTTCATAAAAGGGCTCTCCTGGCCAAATGGTTTAACTTTGGCAGGTCCCTCGTGCTTTATCATGAAAGTAGACTTCGTGGGGCAGATTCTGGAAGTGATTGCGATCGCAAAGCTCTATTAGTTGCTTTGGAATCGGCTTTTGAAAAAAATTCTGTGAAAATCGCAAAAATTTTGGGTATCGAAATCTGGCAAAAGTCTGCATAAAAGGGCTCTCCTGGCCAAATGGTTTAACTTTGGCAGGTCCCTGCTGGTCTGTTATGAAACTAGAATATCTTTTGCACATTCTGGAAGTGATTGCGATCGCAAAGCTCTATTAGTTGCTGTGGAATCGACTTTTAAAAATGAGAGGTCGTAAAATTCGTCAAAAAAATTTGGCGACGAAATCGAGCACATGCCTTCATAAAAGGGCTCTCCTGGCCAAATGGTTTAACTTTGGCAGGTCCCTCGTGCTTTATCATGAAAGTAGACTTCGTGGGGCAGATTCTGGAAGTGATTGCGATCGCAAAGCTCTATTAGTTGCTTTGGAATCGGCTTTTGAAAAAAATTCTGTGAAAATCGCAAAAATTTTGGGTATCGAAATCTGGCAAAAGTCTGCATAAAAGGGCTCTCCTGGCCAAATGGTTTAACTTTGGCAGGTCCCTGCTGGTCTGTTATGAAACTAGAATATCTTTTGCACATTCTGGAAGTGATTGCGATCGCAAAGCTCTATTAGTTGCTGTGGAATCGACTTTTAAAAATGAGAGGTCGTAAAATTCGTCAAAAAAATTTGGCGACGAAATCGAGCACATGCCTTCATAAAAGGGCTCTCCTGGCCAAATGGTTTAACTTTGGCAGGTCCCTCGTGCTTTATCATGAAAGTAGACTTCGTGGGGCAGATTCTGGAAGTGATTGCGATCGCAAAGCTCTATTAGTTGCTTTGGAATCGGCTTTTGAAAAAAATTCTGTGAAAATCGCAAAAATTTTGGGTATCGAAATCTGGCAAAAGTCTGCATAAAAGGGCTCTCCTGGCCAAATGGTTTAACTTTGGCAGGTCCCTGCTGGTCTGTTATGAAACTAGAATATCTTTTGCACATTCTGGAAGTGATTGCGATCGCAAAGCTCTATTAGTTGCTGTGGAATCGACTTTTAAAAATGAGAGGTCGTAAAATTCGTCAAAAAAATTTGGCGACGAAATCGAGCACATGCCTTCATAAAAGGGCTCTCCTGGCCAAATGGTTTAACTTTGGCAGGTCCCTCGTGCTTTATCATGAAAGTAGACTTCGTGGGGCAGATTCTGGAAGTGATTGCGATCGCAAAGCTCTATTAGTTGCTTTGGAATCGGCTTTTGAAAAAAATTCTGTGAAAATCGCAAAAATTTTGGGTATCGAAATCTGGCAAAAGTCTGCATAAAAGGGCTCTCCTGGCCAAATGGTTTAACTTTGGCAGGTCCCTGCTGGTCTGTTATGAAACTAGAATATCTTTTGCACATTCTGGAAGTGATTGCGATCGCAAAGCTCTATTAGTTGCTGTGGAATCGACTTTTAAAAATGAGAGGTCGTAAAATTCGTCAAAAAAATTTGGCGACGAAATCGAGCACATGCCTTCATAAAAGGGCTCTCCTGGCCAAATGGTTTAACTTTGGCAGGTCCCTCGTGCTTTATCATGAAAGTAGACTTCGTGGGGCAGATTCTGGAAGTGATTGCGATCGCAAAGCTCTATTAGTTGCTTTGGAATCGGCTTTTGAAAAAAATTCTGTGAAAATCGCAAAAATTTTGGGTATCGAAATCTGGCAAAAGTCTGCATAAAAGGGCTCTCCTGGCCAAATGGTTTAACTTTGGCAGGTCCCTGCTGGTCTGTTATGAAACTAGAATATCTTTTGCACATTCTGGAAGTGATTGCGATCGCAAAGCTCTATTAGTTGCTGTGGAATCGACTTTTAAAAATGAGAGGTCGTAAAATTCGTCAAAAAAATTTGGCGACGAAATCGAGCACATGCCTTCATAAAAGGGCTCTCCTGGCCAAATGGTTTAACTTTGGCAGGTCCCTCGTGCTTTATCATGAAAGTAGACTTCGTGGGGCAGATTCTGGAAGTGATTGCGATCGCAAAGCTCTATTAGTTGCTTTGGAATCGGCTTTTGAAAAAAATTCTGTGAAAATCGCAAAAATTTTGGGTATCGAAATCTGGCAAAAGTCTGCATAAAAGGGCTCTCCTGGCCAAATGGTTTAACTTTGGCAGGTCCCTGCTGGTCTGTTATGAAACTAGAATATCTTTTGCACATTCTGGAAGTGATTGCGATCGCAAAGCTCTATTAGTTGCTGTGGAATCGACTTTTAAAAATGAGAGGTCGTAAAATTCGTCAAAAAAATTTGGCGACGAAATCGAGCACATGCCTTCATAAAAGGGCTCTCCTGGCCAAATGGTTTAACTTTGGCAGGTCCCTCGTGCTTTATCATGAAAGTAGACTTCGTGGGGCAGATTCTGGAAGTGATTGCGATCGCAAAGCTCTATTAGTTGCTTTGGAATCGGCTTTTGAAAAAAATTCTGTGAAAATCGCAAAAATTTTGGGTATCGAAATCTGGCAAAAGTCTGCATAAAAGGGCTCTCCTGGCCAAATGGTTTAACTTTGGCAGGTCCCTGCTGGTCTGTTATGAAACTAGAATATCTTTTGCACATTCTGGAAGTGATTGCGATCGCAAAGCTCTATTAGTTGCTGTGGAATCGACTTTTAAAAATGAGAGGTCGTAAAATTCGTCAAAAAAATTTGGCGACGAAATCGAGCACATGCCTTCATAAAAGGGCTCTCCTGGCCAAATGGTTTAACTTTGGCAGGTCCCTCGTGCTTTATCATGAAAGTAGACTTCGTGGGGCAGATTCTGGAAGTGATTGCGATCGCAAAGCTCTATTAGTTGCTTTGGAATCGGCTTTTGAAAAAAATTCTGTGAAAATCGCAAAAATTTTGGGTATCGAAATCTGGCAAAAGTCTGCATAAAAGGGCTCTCCTGGCCAAATGGTTTAACTTTGGCAGGTCCCTGCTGGTCTGTTATGAAACTAGAATATCTTTTGCACATTCTGGAAGTGATTGCGATCGCAAAGCTCTATTAGTTGCTGTGGAATCGACTTTTAAAAATGAGAGGTCGTAAAATTCGTCAAAAAAATTTGGCGACGAAATCGAGCACATGCCTTCATAAAAGGGCTCTCCTGGCCAAATGGTTTAACTTTGGCAGGTCCCTCGTGCTTTATCATGAAAGTAGACTTCGTGGGGCAGATTCTGGAAGTGATTGCGATCGCAAAGCTCTATTAGTTGCTTTGGAATCGGCTTTTGAAAAAAATTCTGTGAAAATCGCAAAAATTTTGGGTATCGAAATCTGGCAAAAGTCTGCATAAAAGGGCTCTCCTGGCCAAATGGTTTAACTTTGGCAGGTCCCTGCTGGTCTGTTATGAAACTAGAATATCTTTTGCACATTCTGGAAGTGATTGCGATCGCAAAGCTCTATTAGTTGCTGTGGAATCGACTTTTAAAAATGAGAGGTCGTAAAATTCGTCAAAAAAATTTGGCGACGAAATCGAGCACATGCCTTCATAAAAGGGCTCTCCTGGCCAAATGGTTTAACTTTGGCAGGTCCCTCGTGCTTTATCATGAAAGTAGACTTCGTGGGGCAGATTCTGGAAGTGATTGCGATCGCAAAGCTCTATTAGTTGCTTTGGAATCGGCTTTTGAAAAAAATTCTGTGAAAATCGCAAAAATTTTGGGTATCGAAATCTGGCAAAAGTCTGCATAAAAGGGCTCTCCTGGCCAAATGGTTTAACTTTGGCAGGTCCCTGCTGGTCTGTTATGAAACTAGAATATCTTTTGCACATTCTGGAAGTGATTGCGATCGCAAAGCTCTATTAGTTGCTGTGGAATCGACTTTTAAAAATGAGAGGTCGTAAAATTCGTCAAAAAAATTTGGCGACGAAATCGAGCACATGCCTTCATAAAAGGGCTCTCCTGGCCAAATGGTTTAACTTTGGCAGGTCCCTCGTGCTTTATCATGAAAGTAGACTTCGTGGGGCAGATTCTGGAAGTGATTGCGATCGCAAAGCTCTATTAGTTGCTTTGGAATCGGCTTTTGAAAAAAATTCTGTGAAAATCGCAAAAATTTTGGGTATCGAAATCTGGCAAAAGTCTGCATAAAAGGGCTCTCCTGGCCAAATGGTTTAACTTTGGCAGGTCCCTGCTGGTCTGTTATGAAACTAGAATATCTTTTGCACATTCTGGAAGTGATTGCGATCGCAAAGCTCTATTAGTTGCTGTGGAATCGACTTTTAAAAATGAGAGGTCGTAAAATTCGTCAAAAAAATTTGGCGACGAAATCGAGCACATGCCTTCATAAAAGGGCTCTCCTGGCCAAATGGTTTAACTTTGGCAGGTCCCTCGTGCTTTATCATGAAAGTAGACTTCGTGGGGCAGATTCTGGAAGTGATTGCGATCGCAAAGCTCTATTAGTTGCTTTGGAATCGGCTTTTGAAAAAAATTCTGTGAAAATCGCAAAAATTTTGGGTATCGAAATCTGGCAAAAGTCTGCATAAAAGGGCTCTCCTGGCCAAATGGTTTAACTTTGGCAGGTCCCTGCTGGTCTGTTATGAAACTAGAATATCTTTTGCACATTCTGGAAGTGATTGCGATCGCAAAGCTCTATTAGTTGCTGTGGAATCGACTTTTAAAAATGAGAGGTCGTAAAATTCGTCAAAAAAATTTGGCGACGAAATCGAGCACATGCCTTCATAAAAGGCTCTCCTGGCCAAATGGTTTAACTTTGGCAGGTCCCTCGTGCTTTATCATGAAAGTAGACTTCGTGGGGCAGATTCTGGAAGTGATTGCGATCGCAAAGCTCTATTAGTTGCTTTGGAATCGGCTTTTGAAAAAAATTCTGTGAAAATCGCAAAAATTTTGGGTATCGAAATCTGGCAAAAGTCTGCATAAAAGGGCTCTCCTGGCCAAATGGTTTAACTTTGGCAGGTCCCTGCTGGTCTGTTATGAAACTAGAATATCTTTTGCACATTCTGGAAGTGATTGCGATCGCAAAGGGCTCTCCTGGCCAAATGGTTTAACTTTGGCAGGGTCCCCTCGTGCTTTATCATGAAAGTAGACTTCGTGGGCAGATTCTGGTCAGTAGTGAGTATGGGCTCTCCTGGCCAAATGGTTTAACTTTGGCAGGTCCCTCGTGCTTTATCATGAAAGTAGACTTCGTGGGGCAGATTCTGGAAGTGATTGCGATCGCAAAGCTCTATTAGTTGCTTTGGAATCGGCTTTTGAAAAAAATTCTGTGAAAATCGCAAAAATTTTGGGTATCGAAATCTGGCAAAAGTCTGCATAAAAGGGCTCTCCTGGCCAAATGGTTTAACTTTGGCAGGTCCCTGCTGGTCTGTTATGAAACTAGAATATCTTTTGCACATTCTGGAAGTGATTGCGATCGCAAAGCTCTATTAGTTGCTGTGGAATCGACTTTTAAAAATGAGAGGTCGTAAAATTCGTCAAAAAAATTTGGCGACGAAATCGAGCACATGCCTTCATAAAAGGGCTCTCCTGGCCAAATGGTTTAACTTTGGCAGGTCCCTCGTGCTTTATCATGAAAGTAGACTTCGTGGGGCAGATTCTGGAAGTGATTGCGATCGCAAAGCTCTATTAGTTGCTTTGGAATCGGCTTTTGAAAAAAATTCTGTGAAAATCGCAAAAATTTTGGGTATCGAAATCTGGCAAAAGTCTGCATAAAAGGGCTCTCCTGGCCAAATGGTTTAACTTTGGCAGGTCCCTGCTGGTCTGTTATGAAACTAGAATATCTTTTGCACATTCTGGAAGTGATTGCGATCGCAAAGCTCTATTAGTTGCTGTGGAATCGACTTTTAAAAATGAGAGGTCGTAAAATTCGTCAAAAAAATTTGGCGACGAAATCGAGCACATGCCTTCATAAAAGGGCTCTCCTGGCCAAATGGTTTAACTTTGGCAGGTCCCTCGTGCTTTATCATGAAAGTAGACTTCGTGGGGCAGATTCTGGAAGTGATTGCGATCGCAAAGCTCTATTAGTTGCTTTGGAATCGGCTTTTGAAAAAAATTCTGTGAAAATCGCAAAAATTTTGGGTATCGAAATCTGGCAAAAGTCTGCATAAAAGGGCTCTCCTGGCCAAATGGTTTAACTTTGGCAGGTCCCTGCTGGTCTGTTATGAAACTAGAATATCTTTTGCACATTCTGGAAGTGATTGCGATCGCAAAGCTCTATTAGTTGCTGTGGAATCGACTTTTAAAAATGAGAGGTCGTAAAATTCGTCAAAAAAATTTGGCGACGAAATCGAGCACATGCCTTCATAAAAGGGCTCTCCTGGCCAAATGGTTTAACTTTGGCAGGTCCCTCGTGCTTTATCATGAAAGTAGACTTCGTGGGGCAGATTCTGGAAGTGATTGCGATCGCAAAGCTCTATTAGTTGCTTTGGAATCGGCTTTTGAAAAAAATTCTGTGAAAATCGCAAAAATTTTGGGTATCGAAATCTGGCAAAAGTCTGCATAAAAGGGCTCTCCTGGCCAAATGGTTTAACTTTGGCAGGTCCCTGCTGGTCTGTTATGAAACTAGAATATCTTTTGCACATTCTGGAAGTGATTGCGATCGCAAAGCTCTATTAGTTGCTGTGGAATCGACTTTTAAAAATGAGAGGTCGTAAAATTCGTCAAAAAAATTTGGCGACGAAATCGAGCACATGCCTTCATAAAAGGGCTCTCCTGGCCAAATGGTTTAACTTTGGCAGGTCCCTCGTGCTTTATCATGAAAGTAGACTTCGTGGGGCAGATTCTGGAAGTGATTGCGATCGCAAAGCTCTATTAGTTGCTTTGGAATCGGCTTTTGAAAAAAATTCTGTGAAAATCGCAAAAATTTTGGGTATCGAAATCTGGCAAAAGTCTGCATAAAAGGGCTCTCCTGGCCAAATGGTTTAACTTTGGCAGGTCCCTGCTGGTCTGTTATGAAACTAGAATATCTTTTGCACATTCTGGAAGTGATTGCGATCGCAAAGCTCTATTAGTTGCTGTGGAATCGACTTTTAAAAATGAGAGGTCGTAAAATTCGTCAAAAAAATTTGGCGACGAAATCGAGCACATGCCTTCATAAAAGGGCTCTCCTGGCCAAATGGTTTAACTTTGGCAGGTCCCTCGTGCTTTATCATGAAAGTAGACTTCGTGGGGCAGATTCTGGAAGTGATTGCGATCGCAAAGCTCTATTAGTTGCTTTGGAATCGGCTTTTGAAAAAAATTCTGTGAAAATCGCAAAAATTTTGGGTATCGAAATCTGGCAAAAGTCTGCATAAAAGGGCTCTCCTGGCCAAATGGTTTAACTTTGGCAGGTCCCTGCTGGTCTGTTATGAAACTAGAATATCTTTTGCACATTCTGGAAGTGATTGCGATCGCAAAGCTCTATTAGTTGCTGTGGAATCGACTTTTAAAAATGAGAGGTCGTAAAATTCGTCAAAAAAATTTGGCGACGAAATCGAGCACATGCCTTCATAAAAGGGCTCTCCTGGCCAAATGGTTTAACTTTGGCAGGTCCCTCGTGCTTTATCATGAAAGTAGACTTCGTGGGGCAGATTCTGGAAGTGATTGCGATCGCAAAGCTCTATTAGTTGCTTTGGAATCGGCTTTTGAAAAAAATTCTGTGAAAATCGCAAAAATTTTGGGTATCGAAATCTGGCAAAAGTCTGCATAAAAGGGCTCTCCTGGCCAAATGGTTTAACTTTGGCAGGTCCCTGCTGGTCTGTTATGAAACTAGAATATCTTTTGCACATTCTGGAAGTGATTGCGATCGCAAAGCTCTATTAGTTGCTGTGGAATCGACTTTTAAAAATGAGAGGTCGTAAAATTCGTCAAAAAAATTTGGCGACGAAATCGAGCACATGCCTTCATAAAAGGGCTCTCCTGGCCAAATGGTTTAACTTTGGCAGGTCCCTCGTGCTTTATCATGAAAGTAGACTTCGTGGGGCAGATTCTGGAAGTGATTGCGATCGCAAAGCTCTATTAGTTGCTTTGGAATCGGCTTTTGAAAAAAATTCTGTGAAAATCGCAAAAATTTTGGGTATCGAAATCTGGCAAAAGTCTGCATAAAAGGGCTCTCCTGGCCAAATGGTTTAACTTTGGCAGGTCCCTGCTGGTCTGTTATGAAACTAGAATATCTTTTGCACATTCTGGAAGTGATTGCGATCGCAAAGCTCTATTAGTTGCTGTGGAATCGACTTTTAAAAATGAGAGGTCGTAAAATTCGTCAAAAAAATTTGGCGACGAAATCGAGCACATGCCTTCATAAAAGGGCTCTCCTGGCCAAATGGTTTAACTTTGGCAGGTCCCTCGTGCTTTATCATGAAAGTAGACTTCGTGGGGCAGATTCTGGAAGTGATTGCGATCGCAAAGCTCTATTAGTTGCTTTGGAATCGGCTTTTGAAAAAAATTCTGTGAAAATCGCAAAAATTTTGGGTATCGAAATCTGGCAAAAGTCTGCATAAAAGGGCTCTCCTGGCCAAATGGTTTAACTTTGGCAGGTCCCTGCTGGTCTGTTATGAAACTAGAATATCTTTTGCACATTCTGGAAGTGATTGCGATCGCAAAGCTCTATTAGTTGCTGTGGAATCGACTTTTAAAAATGAGAGGTCGTAAAATTCGTCAAAAAAATTTGGCGACGAAATCGAGCACATGCCTTCATAAAAGGGCTCTCCTGGCCAAATGGTTTAACTTTGGCAGGTCCCTCGTGCTTTATCATGAAAGTAGACTTCGTGGGGCAGATTCTGGAAGTGATTGCGATCGCAAAGCTCTATTAGTTGCTTTGGAATCGGCTTTTGAAAAAAATTCTGTGAAAATCGCAAAAATTTTGGGTATCGAAATCTGGCAAAAGTCTGCATAAAAGGGCTCTCCTGGCCAAATGGTTTAACTTTGGCAGGTCCCTGCTGGTCTGTTATGAAACTAGAATATCTTTTGCACATTCTGGAAGTGATTGCGATCGCAAAGCTCTATTAGTTGCTGTGGAATCGACTTTTAAAAATGAGAGGTCGTAAAATTCGTCAAAAAAATTTGGCGACGAAATCGAGCACATGCCTTCATAAAAGGGCTCTCCTGGCCAAATGGTTTAACTTTGGCAGGTCCCTCGTGCTTTATCATGAAAGTAGACTTCGTGGGGCAGATTCTGGAAGTGATTGCGATCGCAAAGCTCTATTAGTTGCTTTGGAATCGGCTTTTGAAAAAAATTCTGTGAAAATCGCAAAAATTTTGGGTATCGAAATCTGGCAAAAGTCTGCATAAAAGGGCTCTCCTGGCCAAATGGTTTAACTTTGGCAGGTCCCTGCTGGTCTGTTATGAAACTAGAATATCTTTTGCACATTCTGGAAGTGATTGCGATCGCAAAGCTCTATTAGTTGCTGTGGAATCGACTTTTAAAAATGAGAGGTCGTAAAATTCGTCAAAAAAATTTGGCGACGAAATCGAGCACATGCCTTCATAAAAGGGCTCTCCTGGCCAAATGGTTTAACTTTGGCAGGTCCCTCGTGCTTTATCATGAAAGTAGACTTCGTGGGGCAGATTCTGGAAGTGATTGCGATCGCAAAGCTCTATTAGTTGCTTTGGAATCGGCTTTTGAAAAAAATTCTGTGAAAATCGCAAAAATTTTGGGTATCGAAATCTGGCAAAAGTCTGCATAAAAGGGCTCTCCTGGCCAAATGGTTTAACTTTGGCAGGTCCCTGCTGGTCTGTTATGAAACTAGAATATCTTTTGCACATTCTGGAAGTGATTGCGATCGCAAAGCTCTATTAGTTGCTGTGGAATCGACTTTTAAAAATGAGAGGTCGTAAAATTCGTCAAAAAAATTTGGCGACGAAATCGAGCACATGCCTTCATAAAAGGGCTCTCCTGGCCAAATGGTTTAACTTTGGCAGGTCCCTCGTGCTTTATCATGAAAGTAGACTTCGTGGGGCAGATTCTGGAAGTGATTGCGATCGCAAAGCTCTATTAGTTGCTTTGGAATCGGCTTTTGAAAAAAATTCTGTGAAAATCGCAAAAATTTTGGGTATCGAAATCTGGCAAAAGTCTGCATAAAAGGGCTCTCCTGGCCAAATGGTTTAACTTTGGCAGGTCCCTGCTGGTCTGTTATGAAACTAGAATATCTTTTGCACATTCTGGAAGTGATTGCGATCGCAAAGCTCTATTAGTTGCTGTGGAATCGACTTTTAAAAATGAGAGGTCGTAAAATTCGTCAAAAAAATTTGGCGACGAAATCGAGCACATGCCTTCATAAAAGGGCTCTCCTGGCCAAATGGTTTAACTTTGGCAGGTCCCTCGTGCTTTATCATGAAAGTAGACTTCGTGGGGCAGATTCTGGAAGTGATTGCGATCGCAAAGCTCTATTAGTTGCTTTGGAATCGGCTTTTGAAAAAAATTCTGTGAAAATCGCAAAAATTTTGGGTATCGAAATCTGGCAAAAGTCTGCATAAAAGGGCTCTCCTGGCCAAATGGTTTAACTTTGGCAGGTCCCTGCTGGTCTGTTATGAAACTAGAATATCTTTTGCACATTCTGGAAGTGATTGCGATCGCAAAGCTCTATTAGTTGCTGTGGAATCGACTTTTAAAAATGAGAGGTCGTAAAATTCGTCAAAAAAATTTGGCGACGAAATCGAGCACATGCCTTCATAAAAGGGCTCTCCTGGCCAAATGGTTTAACTTTGGCAGGTCCCTCGTGCTTTATCATGAAAGTAGACTTCGTGGGGCAGATTCTGGAAGTGATTGCGATCGCAAAGCTCTATTAGTTGCTTTGGAATCGGCTTTTGAAAAAAATTCTGTGAAAATCGCAAAAATTTTGGGTATCGAAATCTGGCAAAAGTCTGCATAAAAGGGCTCTCCTGGCCAAATGGTTTAACTTTGGCAGGTCCCTGCTGGTCTGTTATGAAACTAGAATATCTTTTGCACATTCTGGAAGTGATTGCGATCGCAAAGCTCTATTAGTTGCTGTGGAATCGACTTTTAAAAATGAGAGGTCGTAAAATTCGTCAAAAAAATTTGGCGACGAAATCGAGCACATGCCTTCATAAAAGGGCTCTCCTGGCCAAATGGTTTAACTTTGGCAGGTCCCTCGTGCTTTATCATGAAAGTAGACTTCGTGGGGCAGATTCTGGAAGTGATTGCGATCGCAAAGCTCTATTAGTTGCTTTGGAATCGGCTTTTGAAAAAAATTCTGTGAAAATCGCAAAAATTTTGGGTATCGAAATCTGGCAAAAGTCTGCATAAAAGGGCTCTCCTGGCCAAATGGTTTAACTTTGGCAGGTCCCTGCTGGTCTGTTATGAAACTAGAATATCTTTTGCACATTCTGGAAGTGATTGCGATCGCAAAGCTCTATTAGTTGCTGTGGAATCGACTTTTAAAAATGAGAGGTCGTAAAATTCGTCAAAAAAATTTGGCGACGAAATCGAGCACATGCCTTCATAAAAGGGCTCTCCTGGCCAAATGGTTTAACTTTGGCAGGTCCCTCGTGCTTTATCATGAAAGTAGACTTCGTGGGGCAGATTCTGGAAGTGATTGCGATCGCAAAGCTCTATTAGTTGCTTTGGAATCGGCTTTTGAAAAAAATTCTGTGAAAATCGCAAAAATTTTGGGTATCGAAATCTGGCAAAAGTCTGCATAAAAGGGCTCTCCTGGCCAAATGGTTTAACTTTGGCAGGTCCCTGCTGGTCTGTTATGAAACTAGAATATCTTTTGCACATTCTGGAAGTGATTGCGATCGCAAAGCTCTATTAGTTGCTGTGGAATCGACTTTTAAAAATGAGAGGTCGTAAAATTCGTCAAAAAAATTTGGCGACGAAATCGAGCACATGCCTTCATAAAAGGGCTCTCCTGGCCAAATGGTTTAACTTTGGCAGGTCCCTCGTGCTTTATCATGAAAGTAGACTTCGTGGGGCAGATTCTGGAAGTGATTGCGATCGCAAAGCTCTATTAGTTGCTTTGGAATCGGCTTTTGAAAAAAATTCTGTGAAAATCGCAAAAATTTTGGGTATCGAAATCTGGCAAAAGTCTGCATAAAAGGGCTCTCCTGGCCAAATGGTTTAACTTTGGCAGGTCCCTGCTGGTCTGTTATGAAACTAGAATATCTTTTGCACATTCTGGAAGTGATTGCGATCGCAAAGCTCTATTAGTTGCTGTGGAATCGACTTTTAAAAATGAGAGGTCGTAAAATTCGTCAAAAAAATTTGGCGACGAAATCGAGCACATGCCTTCATAAAAGGGCTCTCCTGGCCAAATGGTTTAACTTTGGCAGGTCCCTCGTGCTTTATCATGAAAGTAGACTTCGTGGGGCAGATTCTGGAAGTGATTGCGATCGCAAAGCTCTATTAGTTGCTTTGGAATCGGCTTTTGAAAAAAATTCTGTGAAAATCGCAAAAATTTTGGGTATCGAAATCTGGCAAAAGTCTGCATAAAAGGGCTCTCCTGGCCAAATGGTTTAACTTTGGCAGGTCCCTGCTGGTCTGTTATGAAACTAGAATATCTTTTGCACATTCTGGAAGTGATTGCGATCGCAAAGCTCTATTAGTTGCTGTGGAATCGACTTTTAAAAATGAGAGGTCGTAAAATTCGTCAAAAAAATTTGGCGACGAAATCGAGCACATGCCTTCATAAAAGGGCTCTCCTGGCCAAATGGTTTAACTTTGGCAGGTCCCTCGTGCTTTATCATGAAAGTAGACTTCGTGGGGCAGATTCTGGAAGTGATTGCGATCGCAAAGCTCTATTAGTTGCTTTGGAATCGGCTTTTGAAAAAAATTCTGTGAAAATCGCAAAAATTTTGGGTATCGAAATCTGGCAAAAGTCTGCATAAAAGGGCTCTCCTGGCCAAATGGTTTAACTTTGGCAGGTCCCTGCTGGTCTGTTATGAAACTAGAATATCTTTTGCACATTCTGGAAGTGATTGCGATCGCAAAGCTCTATTAGTTGCTGTGGAATCGACTTTTAAAAATGAGAGGTCGTAAAATTCGTCAAAAAAATTTGGCGACGAAATCGAGCACATGCCTTCATAAAAGGGCTCTCCTGGCCAAATGGTTTAACTTTGGCAGGTCCCTCGTGCTTTATCATGAAAGTAGACTTCGTGGGGCAGATTCTGGAAGTGATTGCGATCGCAAAGCTCTATTAGTTGCTTTGGAATCGGCTTTTGAAAAAAATTCTGTGAAAATCGCAAAAATTTTGGGTATCGAAATCTGGCAAAAGTCTGCATAAAAGGGCTCTCCTGGCCAAATGGTTTAACTTTGGCAGGTCCCTGCTGGTCTGTTATGAAACTAGAATATCTTTTGCACATTCTGGAAGTGATTGCGATCGCAAAGCTCTATTAGTTGCTGTGGAATCGACTTTTAAAAATGAGAGGTCGTAAAATTCGTCAAAAAAATTTGGCGACGAAATCGAGCACATGCCTTCATAAAAGGGCTCTCCTGGCCAAATGGTTTAACTTTGGCAGGTCCCTCGTGCTTTATCATGAAAGTAGACTTCGTGGGGCAGATTCTGGAAGTGATTGCGATCGCAAAGCTCTATTAGTTGCTTTGGAATCGGCTTTTGAAAAAAATTCTGTGAAAATCGCAAAAATTTTGGGTATCGAAATCTGGCAAAAGTCTGCATAAAAGGGCTCTCCTGGCCAAATGGTTTAACTTTGGCAGGTCCCTGCTGGTCTGTTATGAAACTAGAATATCTTTTGCACATTCTGGAAGTGATTGCGATCGCAAAGCTCTATTAGTTGCTGTGGAATCGACTTTTAAAAATGAGAGGTCGTAAAATTCGTCAAAAAAATTTGGCGACGAAATCGAGCACATGCCTTCATAAAAGGGCTCTCCTGGCCAAATGGTTTAACTTTGGCAGGTCCCTCGTGCTTTATCATGAAAGTAGACTTCGTGGGGCAGATTCTGGAAGTGATTGCGATCGCAAAGCTCTATTAGTTGCTTTGGAATCGGCTTTTGAAAAAAATTCTGTGAAAATCGCAAAAATTTTGGGTATCGAAATCTGGCAAAAGTCTGCATAAAAGGGCTCTCCTGGCCAAATGGTTTAACTTTGGCAGGTCCCTGCTGGTCTGTTATGAAACTAGAATATCTTTTGCACATTCTGGAAGTGATTGCGATCGCAAAGCTCTATTAGTTGCTGTGGAATCGACTTTTAAAAATGAGAGGTCGTAAAATTCGTCAAAAAAATTTGGCGACGAAATCGAGCACATGCCTTCATAAAAGGGCTCTCCTGGCCAAATGGTTTAACTTTGGCAGGTCCCTCGTGCTTTATCATGAAAGTAGACTTCGTGGGGCAGATTCTGGAAGTGATTGCGATCGCAAAGCTCTATTAGTTGCTTTGGAATCGGCTTTTGAAAAAAATTCTGTGAAAATCGCAAAAATTTTGGGTATCGAAATCTGGCAAAAGTCTGCATAAAAGGGCTCTCCTGGCCAAATGGTTTAACTTTGGCAGGTCCCTGCTGGTCTGTTATGAAACTAGAATATCTTTTGCACATTCTGGAAGTGATTGCGATCGCAAAGCTCTATTAGTTGCTGTGGAATCGACTTTTAAAAATGAGAGGTCGTAAAATTCGTCAAAAAAATTTGGCGACGAAATCGAGCACATGCCTTCATAAAAGGGCTCTCCTGGCCAAATGGTTTAACTTTGGCAGGTCCCTCGTGCTTTATCATGAAAGTAGACTTCGTGGGGCAGATTCTGGAAGTGATTGCGATCGCAAAGCTCTATTAGTTGCTTTGGAATCGGCTTTTGAAAAAAATTCTGTGAAAATCGCAAAAATTTTGGGTATCGAAATCTGGCAAAAGTCTGCATAAAAGGGCTCTCCTGGCCAAATGGTTTAACTTTGGCAGGTCCCTGCTGGTCTGTTATGAAACTAGAATATCTTTTGCACATTCTGGAAGTGATTGCGATCGCAAAGCTCTATTAGTTGCTGTGGAATCGACTTTTAAAAATGAGAGGTCGTAAAATTCGTCAAAAAAATTTGGCGACGAAATCGAGCACATGCCTTCATAAAAGGGCTCTCCTGGCCAAATGGTTTAACTTTGGCAGGTCCCTCGTGCTTTATCATGAAAGTAGACTTCGTGGGGCAGATTCTGGAAGTGATTGCGATCGCAAAGCTCTATTAGTTGCTTTGGAATCGGCTTTTGAAAAAAATTCTGTGAAAATCGCAAAAATTTTGGGTATCGAAATCTGGCAAAAGTCTGCATAAAAGGGCTCTCCTGGCCAAATGGTTTAACTTTGGCAGGTCCCTGCTGGTCTGTTATGAAACTAGAATATCTTTTGCACATTCTGGAAGTGATTGCGATCGCAAAGCTCTATTAGTTGCTGTGGAATCGACTTTTAAAAATGAGAGGTCGTAAAATTCGTCAAAAAAATTTGGCGACGAAATCGAGCACATGCCTTCATAAAAGGGCTCTCCTGGCCAAATGGTTTAACTTTGGCAGGTCCCTCGTGCTTTATCATGAAAGTAGACTTCGTGGGGCAGATTCTGGAAGTGATTGCGATCGCAAAGCTCTATTAGTTGCTTTGGAATCGGCTTTTGAAAAAAATTCTGTGAAAATCGCAAAAATTTTGGGTATCGAAATCTGGCAAAAGTCTGCATAAAAGGGCTCTCCTGGCCAAATGGTTTAACTTTGGCAGGTCCCTGCTGGTCTGTTATGAAACTAGAATATCTTTTGCACATTCTGGAAGTGATTGCGATCGCAAAGCTCTATTAGTTGCTGTGGAATCGACTTTTAAAAATGAGAGGTCGTAAAATTCGTCAAAAAAATTTGGCGACGAAATCGAGCACATGCCTTCATAAAAGGGCTCTCCTGGCCAAATGGTTTAACTTTGGCAGGTCCCTCGTGCTTTATCATGAAAGTAGACTTCGTGGGGCAGATTCTGGAAGTGATTGCGATCGCAAAGCTCTATTAGTTGCTTTGGAATCGGCTTTTGAAAAAAATTCTGTGAAAATCGCAAAAATTTTGGGTATCGAAATCTGGCAAAAGTCTGCATAAAAGGGCTCTCCTGGCCAAATGGTTTAACTTTGGCAGGTCCCTGCTGGTCTGTTATGAAACTAGAATATCTTTTGCACATTCTGGAAGTGATTGCGATCGCAAAGCTCTATTAGTTGCTGTGGAATCGACTTTTAAAAATGAGAGGTCGTAAAATTCGTCAAAAAAATTTGGCGACGAAATCGAGCACATGCCTTCATAAAAGGGCTCTCCTGGCCAAATGGTTTAACTTTGGCAGGTCCCTCGTGCTTTATCATGAAAGTAGACTTCGTGGGGCAGATTCTGGAAGTGATTGCGATCGCAAAGCTCTATTAGTTGCTTTGGAATCGGCTTTTGAAAAAAATTCTGTGAAAATCGCAAAAATTTTGGGTATCGAAATCTGGCAAAAGTCTGCATAAAAGGGCTCTCCTGGCCAAATGGTTTAACTTTGGCAGGTCCCTGCTGGTCTGTTATGAAACTAGAATATCTTTTGCACATTCTGGAAGTGATTGCGATCGCAAAGCTCTATTAGTTGCTGTGGAATCGACTTTTAAAAATGAGAGGTCGTAAAATTCGTCAAAAAAATTTGGCGACGAAATCGAGCACATGCCTTCATAAAAGGGCTCTCCTGGCCAAATGGTTTAACTTTGGCAGGTCCCTCGTGCTTTATCATGAAAGTAGACTTCGTGGGGCAGATTCTGGAAGTGATTGCGATCGCAAAGCTCTATTAGTTGCTTTGGAATCGGCTTTTGAAAAAAATTCTGTGAAAATCGCAAAAATTTTGGGTATCGAAATCTGGCAAAAGTCTGCATAAAAGGGCTCTCCTGGCCAAATGGTTTAACTTTGGCAGGTCCCTGCTGGTCTGTTATGAAACTAGAATATCTTTTGCACATTCTGGAAGTGATTGCGATCGCAAAGCTCTATTAGTTGCTGTGGAATCGACTTTTAAAAATGAGAGGTCGTAAAATTCGTCAAAAAAATTTGGCGACGAAATCGAGCACATGCCTTCATAAAAGGGCTCTCCTGGCCAAATGGTTTAACTTTGGCAGGTCCCTCGTGCTTTATCATGAAAGTAGACTTCGTGGGGCAGATTCTGGAAGTGATTGCGATCGCAAAGCTCTATTAGTTGCTTTGGAATCGGCTTTTGAAAAAAATTCTGTGAAAATCGCAAAAATTTTGGGTATCGAAATCTGGCAAAAGTCTGCATAAAAGGGCTCTCCTGGCCAAATGGTTTAACTTTGGCAGGTCCCTGCTGGTCTGTTATGAAACTAGAATATCTTTTGCACATTCTGGAAGTGATTGCGATCGCAAAGCTCTATTAGTTGCTGTGGAATCGACTTTTAAAAATGAGAGGTCGTAAAATTCGTCAAAAAAATTTGGCGACGAAATCGAGCACATGCCTTCATAAAAGGGCTCTCCTGGCCAAATGGTTTAACTTTGGCAGGTCCCTCGTGCTTTATCATGAAAGTAGACTTCGTGGGGCAGATTCTGGAAGTGATTGCGATCGCAAAGCTCTATTAGTTGCTTTGGAATCGGCTTTTGAAAAAAATTCTGTGAAAATCGCAAAAATTTTGGGTATCGAAATCTGGCAAAAGTCTGCATAAAAGGGCTCTCCTGGCCAAATGGTTTAACTTTGGCAGGTCCCTGCTGGTCTGTTATGAAACTAGAATATCTTTTGCACATTCTGGAAGTGATTGCGATCGCAAAGCTCTATTAGTTGCTGTGGAATCGACTTTTAAAAATGAGAGGTCGTAAAATTCGTCAAAAAAATTTGGCGACGAAATCGAGCACATGCCTTCATAAAAGGGCTCTCCTGGCCAAATGGTTTAACTTTGGCAGGTCCCTCGTGCTTTATCATGAAAGTAGACTTCGTGGGGCAGATTCTGGAAGTGATTGCGATCGCAAAGCTCTATTAGTTGCTTTGGAATCGGCTTTTGAAAAAAATTCTGTGAAAATCGCAAAAATTTTGGGTATCGAAATCTGGCAAAAGTCTGCATAAAAGGGCTCTCCTGGCCAAATGGTTTAACTTTGGCAGGTCCCTGCTGGTCTGTTATGAAACTAGAATATCTTTTGCACATTCTGGAAGTGATTGCGATCGCAAAGCTCTATTAGTTGCTGTGGAATCGACTTTTAAAAATGAGAGGTCGTAAAATTCGTCAAAAAAATTTGGCGACGAAATCGAGCACATGCCTTCATAAAAGGGCTCTCCTGGCCAAATGGTTTAACTTTGGCAGGTCCCTCGTGCTTTATCATGAAAGTAGACTTCGTGGGGCAGATTCTGGAAGTGATTGCGATCGCAAAGCTCTATTAGTTGCTTTGGAATCGGCTTTTGAAAAAAATTCTGTGAAAATCGCAAAAATTTTGGGTATCGAAATCTGGCAAAAGTCTGCATAAAAGGGCTCTCCTGGCCAAATGGTTTAACTTTGGCAGGTCCCTGCTGGTCTGTTATGAAACTAGAATATCTTTTGCACATTCTGGAAGTGATTGCGATCGCAAAGCTCTATTAGTTGCTGTGGAATCGACTTTTAAAAATGAGAGGTCGTAAAATTCGTCAAAAAAATTTGGCGACGAAATCGAGCACATGCCTTCATAAAAGGGCTCTCCTGGCCAAATGGTTTAACTTTGGCAGGTCCCTCGTGCTTTATCATGAAAGTAGACTTCGTGGGGCAGATTCTGGAAGTGATTGCGATCGCAAAGCTCTATTAGTTGCTTTGGAATCGGCTTTTGAAAAAAATTCTGTGAAAATCGCAAAAATTTTGGGTATCGAAATCTGGCAAAAGTCTGCATAAAAGGGCTCTCCTGGCCAAATGGTTTAACTTTGGCAGGTCCCTGCTGGTCTGTTATGAAACTAGAATATCTTTTGCACATTCTGGAAGTGATTGCGATCGCAAAGCTCTATTAGTTGCTGTGGAATCGACTTTTAAAAATGAGAGGTCGTAAAATTCGTCAAAAAAATTTGGCGACGAAATCGAGCACATGCCTTCATAAAAGGGCTCTCCTGGCCAAATGGTTTAACTTTGGCAGGTCCCTCGTGCTTTATCATGAAAGTAGACTTCGTGGGGCAGATTCTGGAAGTGATTGCGATCGCAAAGCTCTATTAGTTGCTTTGGAATCGGCTTTTGAAAAAAATTCTGTGAAAATCGCAAAAATTTTGGGTATCGAAATCTGGCAAAAGTCTGCATAAAAGGGCTCTCCTGGCCAAATGGTTTAACTTTGGCAGGTCCCTGCTGGTCTGTTATGAAACTAGAATATCTTTTGCACATTCTGGAAGTGATTGCGATCGCAAAGCTCTATTAGTTGCTGTGGAATCGACTTTTAAAAATGAGAGGTCGTAAAATTCGTCAAAAAAATTTGGCGACGAAATCGAGCACATGCCTTCATAAAAGGGCTCTCCTGGCCAAATGGTTTAACTTTGGCAGGTCCCTCGTGCTTTATCATGAAAGTAGACTTCGTGGGGCAGATTCTGGAAGTGATTGCGATCGCAAAGCTCTATTAGTTGCTTTGGAATCGGCTTTTGAAAAAAATTCTGTGAAAATCGCAAAAATTTTGGGTATCGAAATCTGGCAAAAGTCTGCATAAAAGGGCTCTCCTGGCCAAATGGTTTAACTTTGGCAGGTCCCTGCTGGTCTGTTATGAAACTAGAATATCTTTTGCACATTCTGGAAGTGATTGCGATCGCAAAGCTCTATTAGTTGCTGTGGAATCGACTTTTAAAAATGAGAGGTCGTAAAATTCGTCAAAAAAATTTGGCGACGAAATCGAGCACATGCCTTCATAAAAGGGCTCTCCTGGCCAAATGGTTTAACTTTGGCAGGTCCCTCGTGCTTTATCATGAAAGTAGACTTCGTGGGGCAGATTCTGGAAGTGATTGCGATCGCAAAGCTCTATTAGTTGCTTTGGAATCGGCTTTTGAAAAAAATTCTGTGAAAATCGCAAAAATTTTGGGTATCGAAATCTGGCAAAAGTCTGCATAAAAGGGCTCTCCTGGCCAAATGGTTTAACTTTGGCAGGTCCCTGCTGGTCTGTTATGAAACTAGAATATCTTTTGCACATTCTGGAAGTGATTGCGATCGCAAAGCTCTATTAGTTGCTGTGGAATCGACTTTTAAAAATGAGAGGTCGTAAAATTCGTCAAAAAAATTTGGCGACGAAATCGAGCACATGCCTTCATAAAAGGGCTCTCCTGGCCAAATGGTTTAACTTTGGCAGGTCCCTCGTGCTTTATCATGAAAGTAGACTTCGTGGGGCAGATTCTGGAAGTGATTGCGATCGCAAAGCTCTATTAGTTGCTTTGGAATCGGCTTTTGAAAAAAATTCTGTGAAAATCGCAAAAATTTTGGGTATCGAAATCTGGCAAAAGTCTGCATAAAAGGGCTCTCCTGGCCAAATGGTTTTAACTTTGGCAGGTCCCTGCTGGTCTGTTATGAAACTAGAATATCTTTTGCACATTCTGGAAGTGATTGCGATCGCAAAGCTCTATTAGTTGCTGTGGAATCGACTTTTAAAAATGAGAGGTCGTAAAATTCGTCAAAAAAATTTGGCGACGAAATCGAGCACATGCCTTCATAAAAGGGCTCTCCTGGCCAAATGGTTTAACTTTGGCAGGTCCCTCGTGCTTTATCATGAAAGTAGACTTCGTGGGGCAGATTCTGGAAGTGATTGCGATCGCAAAGCTCTATTAGTTGCTTTGGAATCGGCTTTTGAAAAAAATTCTGTGAAAATCGCAAAAATTTTGGGTATCGAAATCTGGCAAAAGTCTGCATAAAAGGGCTCTCCTGGCCAAATGGTTT